>CM065467.1:6577731-6760875 GCA_032872475.1 Leptopilina myrica (nomen nudum) | reverse complement strand
TAAAATTTACTAAATTAAAAATCAAAAAGTCAGTCACTAATTAAAATCAATAAATATTTTTACTAATTCAAATGTAGAGAGTAACAAAAAATTATTTGATACAAATAAATACTTTTCGATAATAAAACAATCGTTCATTTGAGTCAAATAAATTTGTTCCAATGTATTTATTTTCAATAAGTCTAAAAAAGTACGTTACGATGCGATTATAAAAAAATCCCTTGATTAGGGCAAATTAGAACATGTGGTTTTCAATTGAAAATTGTATTGCGATTATAATATAAATTAAAAGCGTTATTTTGAGTCACTAGAAATTTAAGACAAAAGATTGTGTTTCAATTGGAAGAAAAAAATTCCTAAAAATACTCAATCTTTAACAAAATTTTAGCGAGAAATAAAACATTTCTTGTATATCAATAGTTTCTAAGAAAATCAAACACAAAAAGTTATTTTCAATGTCAAAATCAAATTTAAGTTTCATTTAATTCTTTTCCAATTAACGAAATTTTCCCCTTATTTTTTATTGTTTAACTAAACTGAAGATAATTTGATTCAAATAGATTCATTTTATTCATTTAAATAAATTATTATTTGATTTAATTAGATTCAAATATATATTTGAATTAAATACTATTCAATTTGATTTAAATAAAAATTTTTTGATTCAAGTAAATATTTACTTAATAATAAAGCAAACGTTTATTTGAATCAAATAAATTATTTTCAGTGTCTCACTGAATTATTCTCTTTTCATTCCCATTGCAAAATTTAATTAAGTTTGTTTTAACATTATTTACATTTTATTTTAATAAAAAAAATATTTATGATTTTCTATTTATTTATTTATTTATTTTAATTTCTAATTTGCTTATTCTTTAAAACTTAATCTATTATCAAATTTTAAAATAAGTGATAAAAAGCACTAAATTGACAATAAATACAATATAGATTGAAGTTTGACTTAAAAATATTTGAAATTTGAACTTTTTTGATAAGAAACTTTAAGAAATTGAAAAATGATTCTGTACTTAGGAAATAAAAAATCCTATACAAATTTTTGAAACTATGCTTTTCTCAATTCTCATTGCAAATAATGTTCTAATACAGGCCTGCTCACGTGAGTAACCAGCGAGTAAGGGGAATGGAGTGGGGGACTTTACCATGTAGGCTCTTCGCCTTTCTCTTTGCCCCTCGGCCCGTCGCCCAAGCCTATATAGTGGGATGGTGGGGGCTGCTACTTGTTTCCCCTTATTCGCTGGCTACTCACGTGAGCAGGCCTGTTCTAATATATATAAAATTTTTAAATCAATCTATTTACATATCTGAGGATAATTCATCGCATATAATGTATTACCTTGAGTCATATCCCTTCTCATATCGAAATAAAAATTCAATAATACTATTTTGAGAAAAATCTAATTTTGTAAATACGAAACATATTTTAATCTTGTTCGAAATGATTTCAGTATTTTGTAAATTATTATGATGCCAAACTATATAAAGTTTCCTTAAGTTGCATTTATCAATATATAAAAAATTTTTAAAAAGAAACTATAAATTAAAAAACGAAATTCTCCTATAGAATTCTAATTTATAAATATTGTATAATGCTCAAATACCTGGACGCGAACTAATAAAAAACAAATTATAAAATCTATAAATGAAATCATTTTCAAATTGAACCGCCGGATCGTAAAAGGGCATGTAGTCAAAGTAATTTAAATGAGCTATATGCCCTTCTACAATCCGGCGGTTCAATTAGATAACTACGTATATATATATATACATAAACAAACGAGCAACAAAAGAAAGAGAAACCATTATCGAAATTTTCAAACGCTTCAAATTCTTTAGATACGTTTCTAAAAAAAGAAAAAAAATCTGCACTGTGCACTTCTGTGAATTGACTGTTTATATAGAATAGATATAAAATTATATGATCCCAAAATAACTTTTGCATATATAAATACCTCTTCTGAATTGGAATATATTTTGTAAATTCGACAAAACTTCCTCTGACTCGATTTGAAGCAAAAAAAATCCATTTCTCTCTTTCTGCTTAAAAAGAAAAAAAACAAAACAAAATTCCATAAAAGTTTTGTCAAATTAACAATATGCTTTCTAATGAGTGCAGAATATTATAAACATAAAATATTGTAAATAATAATAAATAATTCGTAGTGGAGTTATTGTATAATATTTAATTAAAAGAAAAAAAATTTATGAAAGTCGCTTTCATAGATGCATGATTGCTCTTTATTGTGAAAAGAAAGTCGCCGAAGCCCGGATCATTTTTTAGGAAAAGAAAAAATTATAAAAAAAGTGTCATCGAGAAATATTCAAATACCCTAGGGTTATGTTTTAAATAATTATTTTACTCCCTGTGATTTTAATATGTTTCTTTTACATATTAACTTATAAACCAATTATTGGTCTAAATATTGAAAAACTTTTCCTATGATTCAAAAGTTTTTAACATTTAAATGAACAAAATTTTTGAAAGTTGAAATAACTAAAACCTTTTTTTGTTTTAATTATTTTTCCTTCTGTATTATTAATTTTGTAGATCATTGAACGAAATATATTTTATTACTCTCTTTTTCTAAGTCAAAAATAAAAAGTCAGTCACTAATTAAAGTTAGTAAATATTTTTACTAATTCAAATTTAGAGATTAAAGTTATTTTCAATTAAAAACCTTTTAATGTCTTTTCTTTAACGTGAAGCAAAGTTATTGCAATACAAATTTAATGAAGAAAGGAAGAAATTTCGTTCATTTGAGCCTTCAGAACTTTAGGATCATAAAATTCTCTAATGTTACAAACTTTTTTTTAATTTTCCTTACAAAAACAACTTATGCAAGGAATCAGAAAACTGGAAAATTGTTTAATCGAAGAAAACGACCAAAATTAAATTAAAAACGAAATACGTTGATTTTCTTCAAATATTATGCTCTTACAAGATAGAAACTAACAAGACTGTAGAACAACATTTTAACAAAAGTTAAAATGACTTTAACGAAGTAAAAACATTTTTTTAAAAACTTCCTTAATCCGCGAATAATTCAGTCTTCGATGTTAAACATACGATATAAATAACGATAATAAACTTACTAATAAAAGTTTTGTGACAATAATAATTAAAAACAAATATAATTGAATGCTGGTCATCTCGAACAAAAAAAAATACTTATATTTAATTACAGTGACAATACGATCGCATATAGAGAATAACAGTAGTAATTATCATCTTTGCTTCGAAACAAAATATTTTGAATGATCGATTTTTAATTGTCGCGATGAATGAGAAAAAAATTGTACGTGAAAGTGACTGTGAAAATGTATTTTCCAAACGTGAGATAAAACAAAAAGAACTTAACAATGGTGATGTTCTTTTGAAAAGATCATACACCAAATAAAAAAAAGCTTCGCTTGCTAGATTTAATATTTTTGTAATAACGCCTAGGTCTAGCTTGTTTATATCTTTGTAGATTTAAAACATTATTACACCTCAACGAAAAAACGATAAAATAAAGAAATTTTTCAAAAATTATCAATCAACAAAACCCTAAATTTATCGACGACGCCGATTGTTAAAAACCATTTTTTTCACGAAATCAAAAAAAAAATTCGATACGATTCGTTAAAATTTATTCTGAATATTTTTTTTACATAATTTCCAAAGAAACAAGCGAAATAAGTGACATTTTCATCTCGAAAATCTCAAATATTGACGATCAGCGTCGACGCTAACATTAGGGACATAAAACAAAAAAGAAAGAAAAACTATACAAAGTAGTAAAGAGTCAGAAGAATGAAATCAATTTTCTATAATTTGCAAATGTCAATAAGAAAAGTTTTCATTTCAAAACCTAGGAACTAAGAAAAGCAGATGTAGCTTAAGACTTTGTTGCTCAAAGTTTTATGAAAAATCATTTCATAAACTTCCAGAGCTAACCCAATGGCCTATGTATCAATATATTAATAATGGACTATAGAAAAAAAATTGTCTCAAGAACTTTTTAAAATCAACCTGAAATATTTTTGCTCACAATTTTCATTTTCTTATTCAAAAAAATGTTTTCCTAAAAACAAATTTTTTGTCTTAATTTTTTCCCCTAAAAATACATTTTATTTTCATTAAAAACAAATTATTCACATTTTTTTCCACAAAAAAGTGTAAAACATAAACCAAAATATTGAAATTAATAAAAGTTAAAAAGATATTAAAGAAGAAATAAATTAGGCAACGGAAAATGTAGCATTATATGTAACAAAAAAGAAAAAAATCTACGTAGCACAAAATAAATAGTCCTGCCGGCGTGAAGCATTGTGAAAATTTTTGATGTGAAAATGAAGAATGTGTCTTTAAGTAACATTTAAAAAAAATTTCATTTGCGTCAAAAAGTGTGTGTACTTAAATTTCCATAAAGCAAAAAAAAAGTAAAATAAAAACCCACCTTTGTACCTCTGTAGAAAGTATATGATTCAACATGACATGTTTAAGATTACTGTAATAAGATCTTTGACAGAACCAAACTGATGCGTGTTTTGTATAGAATTAAATTATAGAAACTTATTGCCAAATAGGAGATATAATCCAGAAAAAACCACTCGTCTATTTATTCTCCCAATTCCTTAAAGCTATTTATTTTTTTAAAGATCCCCAACTATTTCTGTTTAAATAAAATTCTCTAAGAAAAATAAATCGAGACCTCTGATCTCGACTATAAAGGGCAACAAAAGAGCCTTCAGTCGTTTATTTTATTCAATATTCTGACAAAAATTTCTCATCTTCCACTGATTTCTAAATTCAATTATGCAAAAATTAAATAAAAAAATTTAAATACTTGTCATTTATTTTTCTAGAAGAATTTAAATTCTATGAATTACTTTATTGAAATAATTTCTTAATATACTTTTTTAAAACTAATTTTCATTATAATTTTTGAGAAACAATTACATTAAAAACTTGCAATATTATAAAATTTTTCAAAATTTGATTTTTTAAAAATGTTAACGAAAATCTTAAAACAATGAATTATTTTCAATAAAGTCGTAAAAAATATCAATTATTTAAAAACTTTTAAATTCTACATTTCAGAAATTTAATTATCTTATATAATAATTAATCAAAAATAAATAAACAATTATTTACAACTTTTAAATAAACTTCTTTTTCTGAACTAATTATTTTACAAAAATTATTCTAAAATTAAATTATTTAAATACAAAAGTTAAATTTTTTATATTATTGTAACTGCATAGCCACATGATTATTCTTTGAAGTTTTATTAAATTATTGAAAGTATATAATAGAAAATATTAAAAATAATTAAATTTTAGAAAATGATAGAAAAATTGTTAAAAATTAGTTTTTTAAAGTAATTTTACAAAAATATTTTTAAAAATCAAGTTTTTGAAGAATTTTAATTACGTATTTATAAAAATATATATTTTTCCAAAATATCAATCATAAGTCTAGAATAAAAGACATTTTCTTTTAAAAGAAATAATTCAATAAAATTTTAATTTATACTTTTATATAAATAATTGTTTTATTTTTTAAAAATAAAAATTATGTTTCTTAAAAAAATTTTTGGGAATTTAATAAACTAAACACTTTTTTAAGAATTTTATTAAAAAATTCAAATATTTGTTTTCTTCAAAATTTCAATGTAATTATTTTTTATAGATATTTTGAATTCCTTGAAATATGTAATCGAAAATATTGAAAACAATTGAATTTTAACAAAATATAATTTTAAAAAATCTAAGAATTACTTTTTCGAAATAATTTCTTAAAAAAGAATCAATTTTGAAATATTTGACTACATTTATTTTTGGCACTATAAGAATAGTAATAATTTCTATTTTATACCCAAAAAAAGTTTATATTATATTGCAATATTTAGAATAAAAATCAAGAGAATCGAATTTTTTAAAAATATTTGGAAAAAACTAATTGCAAGAATTGTCAAATTTATCAGAGGGAAAAAAATTCTTTTGTTTAACTACCATCTAACATTAATATGAATCTTTCTAATTGTAATTAAAATATATATAGAATATATTTAATACTGAAATATATATTTAAAAAACTTGCAAACATCTACAAAAAATACTTTCTGTTGAATCTAATCGCCTTTGAAATTGAGACTTAAAAGCCAAACGGGGGTGAAATTTTAGCAAATAATAATTAAAGTTTTTTAAACGAGACTCACCTAATTGAGGAACAGACATAAATGTTTCACAATCAACTAAAAAATGCCCAGACTGCACGGCTCCTAAAGCGACAATACGTTTTGTCAAAAACTCAATTGTCTGCGGTCCTGTCCTATTTTCTGTCATGGGAAATTGTTGCAACCTGTCAGAAAATGTTGACAATCAACAAAAAATTCTACTGAAATATCAAAAATTAAAAAAAAAATTTTTTATTCAATTAATAATTAATTAATTAGCAATTTGAATATAAAATTATAGATCAACAGACAACATGTGTTGACACCGCCTTACCGCCATAACCTCAAAATAACAAGAAACACTCATAAACTCGCATAATACGAAATATTTCAGTTTAATTTCATATGAAAATAGTGTAAAAATTTTCATAATATGCTTACACAGTGACTCCCATGTTTGAGATTTTTTTTGTCGCACAGAATATCAATTTCAAAGCGGAATTGATACAGAATCACAACAATCGCGTCCGACACAACAATAATAAATAAAGTCGAAAAGTTACGTCCACTCAATCGTGGGTTACATTTTACTAACGTAATGGCGCGGAAATTCAAATGTAATTTCTTATTGAGCAGTTTATTCCTTTTTAATGAATAATATTAATTTCTAAATTTTTATACATAATATAAAATATAAAGAAACACACCTTTAATTATGACGTTTATGAACAACTCGGAACAGGGAAAAAATATTGTTTACATCGTGATTCTGAGAACAAATGTGAATAAAATATTAATAAATTTGAAAAGAAAAATAAAACTAGACACAATGACAAAAAACTGCAAATGAATCAAATTATGAACAATTTATAAATATTTCCTACGTGATATTCTTTGCAAAAATCCTCTACTAGAAAAAATTTTAAAAAGTTTCATAAAAAATAAAAGCTCTAAAAGGGAAAAAATTAAACATCCTATTCTAGTTGAAATTTAATTATTTTTCAAGATAAAAATGTTTTAACTAAAAATAAGTTAACAAATTAAAATTCGGACAAAAAATCAAGTTGAGATTTAATTAATTTTCAAGACAAAAATTTAGTTACTGAAGATATAACTTCCGTCAGTGACAAGAATAAAAATTTTCAATTTTCAAGTGTACAATTTATGATCCTAAAATTCTGAACGTTCAAATGAACTCAATATGTTTTTATTATAAATATTTATAACAATTTATTACTGACTGTAATAAAAATTCATAGTTAAGAAGACGTTAAAGATTCCTTAACTCATTAAATAGTTTAAATGAGAGACGCGTGAACCAAAAAAAGTTATAAATCCTGCTCTAAGAAATATATAAACACAAAGAAATCCACTTATTAATTAAATAGATTAAACAATAATCGATTTAATTAATAGTCACTAGGAAAATTTCAAAATTATTACAATCTGTCTCCGCCACATCAATCTTGGAGACAGGAGGGACTTGCCTTGATGTTGATGTTAAATTGTTGAACTGACAACCCTTTTTTTGACTCTTTCCTTTTCATCCTGGATTCACCATCCTCCTGTACTTCTTCCTTTGTTATCCTCGAAGAACAACACTTTTTTGAACACTCACAAAAAAATTTTCTTGTTTCTTGTCTTTAAGAGTCATTCCATTATATTTCGACTAAAGTCGTTGTCGACTAATTTTAAAAAATTATATAATATTTTGCAGAATTGATTTTTAAAGACAGTAGAATTACTGAACAAAAAGAATTTTTTAAATATTTTTTATATTTATTGTAAAATAAGCATCTAAAGTATGTGCAAAGTCGTGAAAACTGTCACTTTTCTATCTATTAGAAAATATTAAATAAAACAAATAATTCACCATGAAAACGTAAACAAATAGTTAGAACTTATTAAGAGTGACTTAGTTTTGTATTATAAATTGATAGAAACAATTATTAATAAAAAAATATTAAATGAAAAATGTTTTTAAAGTTCATGTGGCAAATAACCTAATTTCGCAAATGTGAGAAAGAGAAATCATTAAATTTAATAAAACCTTATGAAATATAAAGTACCTGTAATTAAAATTAGCACTTTCCTTATTTTCACGATTTTCATATGCAGATAACTTTTACCCAGAATAAAAAGAAATTACAAAAATTAGACAGTAATTACTTGCGATTACTAAATACACACACTGTAAAAAGATTTTCTTTGTGTCCCAAATCTGTTTTACGAAATAATGAATTTTAAAGTTTTCACTATTTTTATCAGGTTAATACATGTGTTTTCTAAAGGGCGAAGTCAGCTCTTTTTGTTAAATTGTTTTGAACTAACATCAGTTTTAAAAAAAACCACATGTATTACCCTGATAAAAATAGTCAAAAGTTTAAAATTCATTATTTCGCAAAATAGATTTGGGACCAAAGAAAATCTTTTTACAGTGTGTGTATTTAGTAATCAAGTAATTATTGTCTAATTTTTTGTAATTTCTTGTTTTTTCTTGGTAAAAGTTATCTGCATATGAAAATCGTGAAAATTAGGAAAGTGCCAATTTTAATTACAGGTACTTTATATTTCATAAGGTTTTATTAAATTTAATGATTTCTCTTTCTCACATTTAGTGAATTAAATTTGCAAAATTAGGTTATTTACCACGTGAACTTTAAAAACATTTTTCATTTAATATTTCTTATTAATAATTGTTTCTATCAATTTATAATACAGAACTAATTCATTCTAATACTCTCTAAATTTGAATTAGTAAAAATGTTTACTAGTTTGAATTAGTGACTGACTTTTTGCTTTTGAATTAGTAAATTTTACTAATAAATAGTCATTTCTACTAATTTATTAGTAAACATTTTTACTAATTTAAATTTAGAGAGTAAGTTCTAATTATTTGTTTACGTTTTTATGGTAAATTATTTGTTTTATTTAATATTTTCTAATAGATGGAAAAGTGACAGTTTTTACGACTTCATATACTTTAGATGCTTATTTTACAATAAATATAAAAAATATTTTAAAAATTCTTTTTGTTCAGTAATTCTACTGTCTTTAAAAATCAATTCTGCAAAATATTATATAATTTTTTAAAATTAGTCGGCAACGACTTTAGTCGAAATATAATGGAATGACTCTTAAACATACTTTCATACAGTCTTTTTTAACTCTCACACAACAATTTTGTTTTTGTTTGCTTTTTAGTTGTTTTTTAATTTTTAAACGATCACTGACTCCAGATGATTATTAAATTATTTAAGTGTTGGGTAGTAAAGAATTCAAAATTGCAATTTAATTACAAAATAATATTTTTCAGAAACCGTTAAGTTTTTATTTGCGTAATTAATTAATTAATTTATTATTCATTTGCAAAATAATAATAAATAATAATAAAAATAACAATAAAAAAATACAAAACTAATTATCAAAAAATTATTTAAATTGAAATATGGAGACAACTTTTTAGAAACTAACGAAAATCATGTTTTAAAAATTTTTTTTCTTTATTTGTAAGGCAAAATCATTTTCAGTTTCGTTTTTTAATATTTGTGAAGCAACTAAATAAGATTTTAATAACTAATTGAATGTCTCAATAATAATTAATAATAATAATAATAATAATAATAATTGTCTCAATATACTAGAATACTGCTGGAATATTCCCAATATTACGTACTACCGAGGAATTTTTAGAAAAGTTTATTATTATATATTTAAATTAAATGTTTAAGCGAAAAACGATTAATTTTTTATTATTATTTAAAAACCTTCATAATGCAAATATTGCGTAAAAAGAAAAACTTAAAAATTCAATTACTTGCCCACAACACTGATTGATTTAGAGAGTATTTGAAATTGTTATTTCCCGGCTCGGTTCGACTCTGAAAAATAAAAATCAGAAGCTTTTACATAAACAAGAAAAAAATGTAATTCAATAAAATATTTAATAATTTTTATAATTCAATTTTAAATGACATAAATTGCACCTATTCTAAAAAATATAATAATTAGCATACCATCAATGTAAATTTCCTCCAAAAATATTTTTATTTTTGGCAACCGAAAGGAGCTGAAAACGTAAGTAATTAAGAGAGAAAAATAGATTAATAGTATATTGTGCAACTAGTGGAGAACAAGGGCGATTTCTCGCGAGCTTGAAGTTTGCTGCTCGAGCGCAGCGAGAGCAGCAATCAAGCTAGCGAAAATCGCTGTTCTCCACGAATTGCACATAATACTTTGTCCAACAACTGTTTAAACTTATTTTATTTATATTAAATTTAATTTATTGAGTTTTTACATGTGTAAGCAATGTTAAGCTTACTTTTACTCTCTTGCTTACTTACTTGAAGTAAGCAACTTGTTTATTTAGATACTTCCTTAAAACAATATTTGCAAAAATGAATTAGAGAAATAAATGAATTGTAAGCCAAAACACAAATAATGATAAACAAATAACTCCATTCCTCCACTGGACAAACTCATTCCTCCACTGGGCAAACTCATTTCTCCACTGGACAAACGGCCAGTGGAGGAATGAGGTACATTCCTCCACTGGTGCCTACACGGAAAAAATTAGTTGCTGAAATTTTCCTCGACTTTGTAGAAGACTTTCGGATGAAGTCGAAAGTATTTAAATTTTTAAATCACTCTGTTTTAAAAATTATATTGAAAGATCGAAGAAAAAATGTACTACATTCGAAGAGAATTTAGAAAAAGGATTTGAAACTTTCAGCGACAGTCGAGGAAAATGAAAACACAGCCAGCGCGAACGATTCAGCGACAGTCGAGGAAAATGAAATCACAGCCAGCGCGAACGATTCAGCGACAGTCGAGGAAAATGAAAACACAGCCAGTGCGAACGATTCGGCGACAGTCGAGGAAAAAAGACGTGTCCAAATTTTCTTCTACAGTATTCTAAACTTTCAACGATAGTCGCGGAAAATGAAAAATTCTGCGGACCAGTAAAAAAAATTCTTTCAGTTCTTATTTATTTCATTCCTTTTATGCCTTATATTTAATTACAATCCTACATTTATACATAATCACGACACTCATCACATGTAATTTGACACTATTTAATCACTAATAACCTGCCTAAAACTAAATAGCTAACACCAATACGCATATTATCCTACACTTTCGTTGTTTCGCACGCTATATGAATCTACTTTTTCATCGTCCTTATATACTAAATGGAACCTTTCTTTACCGCTTGTGAGAAAAAGTGCAATATTTTGAAAATTAAAAATCTCAAATATTTCTCTTCAACCTATTTTAGAATTTTAAAGAGTATTTCAGTATACGTTAAGGACTATTTTACAATTATTTTTAATTTATTAAATGAATAGAAAAATGATAATATTTAATTAAAATAATAACTAAGGCAATAAAATTATTTTCTGTTCATTATTCTAAAAACTTATTTAACGATTAATAATTATATTTTATATATACATATAAAAAGATTTTAATCCTCCAATATATAATTCACAAACACTGTAGACAAGAATTTGTAAATGAACGGTATTAAATTGACTGCAGATCGCGTTTATCGCCTGAGAGTATGCGCATCTTTTCTGCGCACCGTTTTCCTCGACTCGTCGACGAAACTTTGTATCAAAGTGTTACAATAATTCCACGACTTTTTTCCGCTACTAGGTTTATAAAAAGTCCTCGACTTTTTTAGAGAATTTCTGCTAAAATCATAGAGTATTTCTATAAGTTTATAAAGTATTTTTTCATATCCGAGAGTCTTCGAGTAGTAGCTGAAAACTTCAGCGACTAATTTTTTCCGTGTAGTGCACAATGACTCCATTTCCCTGAAGGCGTTGGACAAACGTCATTTTATACACTGTAAAAAATTTGGGGAAATTTCCTTAAGGTTTCTTGTGGAATATTCCACAAATATATAAGGAAAAGTATTTTTACTACAATTTTGTGGAATTTTCCACAAATTAGTGAAATTTTTTACAAACTTAGGGAAAAGTGATAAAACCGTAGGGAATTTTCCACAAAGTGGCGGGGAAAAAAATTTTCACTACAATTTTGTGCAATTTTCCACAAAATTGTGAAAATTTCAACAATCTAATAAGGAATTTTTTATGAAATTTTAGGGAATTTTTCACATAATAGTAAGGAAATGTATTTTCATGAAATCTGTGTGGAATTTTCACAAAATTAATGAAAATTTCCACAAAGTAGATGAATTTTTTTTAAATTTTATGAAATTTTACACAATATAAAAAGGAAAATAAATTTTATTACTATTTTGTGAAATTATTCTATAATAAGTAAATTTTGACTAAATTGCATGTACAAAATTATTAACAGTTTTTCTAAATGTATGTTTTAAAGACTAAAAACCCAACTAATGTTAGTTTTATCTTGGGACGGATATTTTAATATTACTGTAATTTTGCTAACATTACATGTAACATTACTTAAACATTGTCTAATTTAGATTAAAAAAACAGTATAATAACTATAGAAAAAATACTTAGAAGAAATTAAATTAATTCAACTTTACAATTATTGTAAAAAATAAATTATTTAAATTTCTTGTTCTATTTATAATGGAAATTATTTCTTAAAAATATAATTAGTTCTTTGGTAAACAATTTCTTACTGAAACATGTTTACCAAACAATTATAAACTATTTTTTCACTTACAAAAAGCATTACCATAATTAGTTAAGTTTAGTAAAAGATGTATACCATGGGCCATACAATTTTTTTTATTTTAGGCAAAAATATAACATTTTGTGAAGAATTTTCTCGTTTTGAAACGTTTGGCACATCTGGTTTGTCTTAGGATGACCAACATCAATGGTTTCTCGTTGCAAGAGGACGTATTTTATGAGTTTCTCAGGACCCTTTTTTTATAAATTTAGATGGGTAGAAAGATTGGGAATTTTTTTTTCTCTTGAAATATAAGAAAGAAATGTACGGAAATTTTAGTCATTTTCTACGAAATTTTCTTGGAAAAGTCTTTTAAAATGGTTTTACACGTCAGTAGCTCTTCAGCTTTCGTGAGAGTAAAACCACGAGTGAAAAAAATTAAAAGTTATTAAATATATAGTGATGGTTCTACATATAGTGAAGTGAACAATTCGCAAATATATAATATTCTGGAACGACATTGAAGAATTATAAAAAAGGTAAATAAAATTTTGATTTAATATAATAAATTAATTATTAATTGTGAAATTCCAAATTTGATAAAAATAATTTTTACTCTATCGAAATTTTTTATTTGTTATTAAAAAGAATTGTTTATTATAAAAAAAATAAAAAGTTAAACGTTATAATTTTTAACCTAAAAAAACATTCTATGATAAAATTTTAAAATAATTTTATGTTAATTGTTAAATATAAAATGTTTATTTTTGCAGTATGTTGTTGGACATCAATCCTCCTGAAAGAAATGAAAGGAAAAAGTTCATTGGCAATACTTTCAATTAATATAATTCTAAATTTTATTTGCATTTGATATAATTTAGAAAATATTTTTGTTCACTTACAATAAGATAATAAACAATATTTTAAAAATATGTTTGAGATTTTTTCAACCTTACTAACCTATCTTCCTAATTCTGGAAATTATATGAAACTTACTAAAAGAAAATTAACAGGTTTGAAAGAAAAAATTCCCTAATATATTGTAAGAAAAATTCTTTAAAATTTTACAGTAAAAATATCTCAGTGTTTTAAGGGGAAAATTCATCAAATTTTTTAAGGAAAACATCCTCAAGACTTTTAAAGGGGAAATTCCTAAGACTTACAAGGGAAAATTCTACAAGATTTTAAAAGGAAATTTCCTTGAGATTTAATGGAAAATTCCTAAAGATTTCAAAGGCAAATTTCCTCTATCTTTTAGGGAAAATTCCACAATTTTAAAGAAAAATTCCGTAAGGTTTCAAGGGGAAATTACACAAAATCTAAGGGAAAATTCCACAAAAATTAAGGGAAAATTACCCAAGGTTTCAAGGGAAAAATTCTACAAAATTGAAGGGAAAATTCACCAAGGTTTCAAGGGGAAAATTCCACAACATTGAAGGGAAAATTCACCAAGGTTTCAAGGGGAAAATTCCACAAAATTTAAAGGGGAAATTCCCCAAGGTTTCAAGGGGAAAATTCCTCGAGATTTCTTGGGGAAAATTCCCCAAGTTTTCCTAGTAAATATTTACCTTTTTTGGTTAAAATTGCGTCACCAAGATTTTGGGGAATTTTCCCCAAAAATTTTTTACAGTGTATAAAAAAAAATGCAACAAATGAAAATTTATGCAATTCTCCAATTTTTCTATTTTTAATGAACTCCTTTTATTAAAAAAGATTTCAAATGAATAATAACTTTCAAAAACAATTATGTTTATTCCAAGGTGATCTACTCGTATTAGAATTAATTTCTCTTTGGCTATCGAGTATCCGAATGTTCAAGAAAATAGCCACCACCATACGAGGGATCTAAAACAGTGTGTGAAAATTCGAAATAGATAGATAAATGAAAACTTTTTTGACAATTAGCACTGATGTAATTGATGCAACAATGAACTTCCACTTTGTTGACCGAATCGACAACTTTTTCCCATTTTTCGCTCATTATTGTCAAAATTTATAATAAATCAACGAAAAAAATATCTCTGTCGAAAATATTTGCAATAATCGTACCATTTTTAGAAACAATTTGTATAAAATCTGAGACAACACTTGCAGGTTTCCATATTTGACAAAACACTAAGTATATTGATCAAAACAGATTATTTTCTTACCCAATCATGAAAATATTAAATATTTTAATGATTTACTTAAAAAAATTTCTCATTTTTTAAAGAAATTTGCATGCAGGGAGCAATGAACTTTCGACATGTGGCCAAAAAACGGCAGAGTTTATCAAGTCATCCGTCTATTATTATCAATGTTTTTATGAAATGTGCAATCTTTTGGTAAAAAAAACGTCTTATACCAAATATTTTTCGAGAAACCCACCGGTTTTGAATGAAGTATTTATAAAATGAGAGCCGACACTGAGAACAGTTTAATTTTCAACAGACAAAAATAAGTACTTAACATGAACGTTCTGATTGGTTAAAGGTCTATATAGAAATGATTAACTCTGCCGCCTTTCGGACACTTTCTGTAACTCACAATCTACTTTCCTACGTTACCGACATCAGTTACGCATTCTGATTCGTCCGTTCTAAAATGAGCGCGGATATTAAAATTCTAGTATTTTAATAAATCAATAAGGAGCATTGGCCATGATTTATGAAAATTTTGTCATTTTTAAAGCAATTGATAATGTAGAGAATAAAATGAACTTCCAACACGTTGGCAAAGAAACAACAATATTTAGCAAGTAATCTGTCTGTTATTATCAAACTTTTTGTAAAATACACAGCCGTTTAGCTAAAAGAACGTATTAGCCGTAATATTTTTCAAGAAACTCACCGATTCTGAATGAAATTTGTATTAAATAAGAGTCGCCGCAAAGCTCCGAGGAAATTTTCAACAGGAAAGAACAAGTAAAGAAAAGAATCGTTCTCATTGGTTAAAGAACTATGACGGAAGTGGATCACTCTGCCTCCTACCGTCCAGTGTTAGAACTCACACTATATATCGCATTACCAACTTATTGATATTGACAATGGAAACTATCAAAAGTCCCCAACTGCAAATTTCCCCAAACGGCGTTGGACCCTATGCTATAGTGAGTGCTGTTTTCGAGGATGTCAGAGAAATCTGTAAAAATGATAAAAGTGTACACTGAGAAAAAAGAGGGCGCGTTGCAGCACATTTTCGAGTATTGTTGCGCGACTCAGCCCTGAGTTCTGCTACAACACTTGTGGGGCACGTAGCGCTCCCCAGACGAGCGTGTTACACACTTCTTTCAAAAAACTTCAAGTCTGGGGCGCGCTACGCGCCCTAGAAAAGTGTGCAGCGGAACTCAGGGCTGAGTCGCGTAACTTTAATCGAAAATGTGCTGCAACGTGCCCTCTTTTTTCTCAGTGTAGTTTTGAGAAGTCCGCGTGATGCTGACATTGTATCCGTTTGTGTATTTATAAAATTGACATTCTCGTAAATATTTGGAGAATGGAAAGAATAATATGAGTGCGGTGATTAAATAAAACAAGTTGTTCATTTCATGACCATTTAGCTTCCTCAATATATATTATTATTTATAATTTTAAAAGTTAAATAATTATAATAGTTTATTAAATATAATTAATAAACCGGGTAAAGTACCCTGAATAAATATTAATTATTCAATTTTTTATTATAGAATAATTATTTTAAAGTGTTATGATAAAATGTCAAAAAATACAAAATTATATTTTTTTGTGAAAAATTAAAATATTTATTAATTCTATAAATTTTGATAAAATATATACTTTATATACATGAATCGATTCGTTTTTATGTCAGGAATGCAATTTTGACAAGAATTATTAAAAATTTTAATGTAGAAAAAAGTTATTTCAAAAAACCAAAAAATTAATTTTTTCAAAAATTAAAAAAATTTTGAAAAAAAATTTGTTTTTATTTATTTTTGAAAATCCTTCTGTCTGATTCTTGGTATTCATGACCGTAATACACCTACAAAATCTTATCAAAATCCATCAAGATGTGCAAGAGAAAATTTGTCCACAAGAATCGGTGACATACACACACATACACACATACATACACACATACATCCGGACATTTGTTCCTCTCGATGAATTATATATACTACACTTGAAAATATGTAAAAATAATTGATTTTAAAAAATTCGGAAATCGACATCACTATAAGGCTTCCTTTATGAGGAAGCAAAAAAGTGTTAATTATTCAAATTAATTAATTAATTTTAGTTATAACAATTAATATTATAATTATGTAGTGTTATATAATTGTAATTATAATTTTGTATAATGAACTAATTAATTAATTAAATATTAATTAAGTAAATAAATATTAATTAATTAAGAAGTGATGAAGTTATTGCTTGTGCTCATTGATTAAAAAGTTGATTAATAAGTTTCAACAGTTCAAATAAACAACAATAATGAGAATAATTATGGATACTTAGCAATTTTAAGGTTAGTTTCAATTTCATTTTCAATAATTTTTCTTTTCTTATATTATTTATGTTTTTAATAGTTAAATATTTTTATTATTGTTATTATCATCATCATTTTTATATTAAAATTTTTTTAAATAATAATAAATGAATATTAATTATAAATATAATAAACGTCTAATACAACTAATAAGGACAAAATTACAATAAAAAAAAATATTAATGAAAATTTTTTACGTATAATTATTTGAATTAGTAACATGAACTTCTCTAATGATTTGACCAGCGAAATTTTTTTTGTACTACACCAGTATCACAAGTAACCAACAATTATTTTTCTTAAAATATAGTTGAAAATAAAAATAAAAATCACGCACATAAAATTTGAATTACAATTCAATTGTGCCTCTTATTTCAAATTTGTTCACTAAGTTTTTTAATGTTTATTTTATAAAACCATTTTGATTTGACCAGCGACACAAAAACTGAGTGACACTTTATAGAAGATAATATCTTTTATAATTTTTACTTTTTATTTTTTTTAAGTTTGTTTATGGAATTCTTAAGATATTCTTAAATAGTTTATAACAGTATAAGAACGTGTTTTCCAAAAAAATCTTATTTAAACAGTTAAAATACTTTTAGAATAAATGAAAGTGTCACTTGCAAAATCATGGTATTGTGAACTTTAATAAAGAAAAACATAGAAAAAATAAATAAAATAATTTATATCAATGGTTAAATCGTAATCCTTATTTTATTTTTAAAAATAATTAGTATTCATATTTAGGCTGTTTAAAGGCGCTCTTACAGCTAGTAGGCAGCATACAAATTTGAATTTACTGTCTCTTTCACTCTAATTGATTTTCTCTCTTACTCCAATTACTGCCTGCGCAGGCAGGCAGAGCTGTGAGAGCTCCATAAGTGAAAATAATGTGAGGGACATAAAGGTTAAAAGTTCCAGAGATTCGCCCATATCTGTAGACTATTAGCAACAAGTTACACTCAGATGCATTAATGCTGTCCTTCCGGTTTGACGGTATTTTGCAAAGTCGTATGATTTCTATCAAAATGTTTTTAGTTCATGACATATGAGAACATTCGTATGTCACGAACTAAGAATATTTGATAGAAATGACACAACTTTTCAAAATTCCTTTAAACCGGAAGAACAGCATTCATGCATCTGAGTGTACAATTTTTTTTACTCAAAATACAAAATTTATAGTTTGTTATTTAAGTTAATAAAAATTTTTTAAAAATTGACAAAGAATTCATTTAAATTCAAAATTCAATACAATTTTTTTAATTTCATTACAATTTATAATTTTTAATTAGTTTTTCCATCTAAGTCATGGATTTTTGAAGACAATTTACACAATTTATATCCTCTAAATTGTTCATAAAAGTATATTTAATATTTTTTACTTTTTTGTGTTTTTAGGACTGGAGGTTTTTATTTATAATAAAGATTACTGGGAATGTCTTTATAAGTTAGAAACTGATTTGTCACCTACAAGGAATGATCTTTATATCAAGAAGATTATCACAATGCACCTACAATAGCAAGGAATATTCTAGTGAATCAAATAATTGTACTCACAATTGAAACTGTAAGATATAAATAAATAATTAATTAATTGGATAAATTAAATATTTACTAATTTATCAAACAAATGTAATAAATTGCATTTAAATAAATATCAATTCTTAAAAATTTTGTCTATTTTAATTGCACCTCAAATTGTGGAGATGTCAGTAGTGGACGAGATGAAATAATTTAATTTTTGTTAAATAAAACTTGCTACGTAAGTTTTTTGCAAACTTGCCACCAAACGGACATTTTGGCATTTGCCGCCAGTGTGCTGCAAATTTGCCAGGTAAGTTTTCGAATTTGGCTTCAATAACTTGCCGCAAATTTGCAGAAAATTATTGTGCTATGTGGGTGATAATTTCAATTTACTGGAAACAGAAGATTTTTTACAGCGCTCGAATTTCTCAGGCATTTATGAGGCAAGTAGGAGAGTGCAAACGAACAATTTCTGAAAGGGAGCAAAGTTGCCTGACAATTTGTTTATAAAAATTGTATTATTTGATGAGCCTGAGACAATTTACATTTTGAAGAAGCGGGAAATTTTCTACAGCTCTTCAATAGCTCAGGCATTCATATGTCAGTTCAATGGGATGTATATTGTTAAGATTATAGTCTTTAAGCCTGGTGATTTGGCAACCACGTAAAATAATTTCAATTATAAATCAGCCCAAGTATATAAAATGTTGCGACGCAGATACGCCATGCCTGGGGATATTTGACACTCTGATAACGTTCCGAGAATGCCTTTAACTAAGGAATGCTTATAATAATAAATTAAAGAGACAAAAAAAATTATATTATTTCCCTTTTCCCTCTATAAAACAATAAACACTATAAATAATTATTAATAATTGTAACGGCGCAATCAATGCTGCCGCATGGAACCTTGCGGCAATATACAAATAACAAAAATGAAAATTTCTATTCTGAAAAACATAACTAAGGCGCAATGTTGCTGCCAAAATACGTAAATGAATCCAATCTATTAATTTAAAAATTTTATGTTAATAGTTGAATGTGTGAGCGCGATTCTAAAATATTAAAACATCGACTAAGAAATACATTGAGAGGTTGTACGTGTGCGGGAGTGGTCGGCGGCAACACACACAGCTGTGCAACCGCTGGTTATAAGCACCAACACACTCACCAAAACGTCAGCAAAAATGCGAAGACCAATGGGCCCACGGTTTTCTCCTACTTCTTACTCCTACTACCTAAAATTTTCCGTCTTCCCCACTTTTTGCACTAAAGGTAAGGGTTGGAGGCTCGTCGCGAAATATCAATCATCGCAAAACGAATTCTCGCTTCTTCTCGAGGACACCTATCCTGGGTCTAACCTGGCAAGTGTTTTGAGACAGAGAAATTTCGCGAAAAGGCCCGTCCGCGACCCGGAACCCGAATTGCATGATTTAGGGCAGACGTTAAAATTTTAAAATTCTCTGAGCCGGTGGAGTCCAGTGCGGACTGATTTTGGAGAGATTTCAGAATTATTAATATAATTTTTAATTCTGAAATCTTGTTATTTATAACCGGCCGGTTGCATAGATATTGCCCGCGTCCGTTCAAACTTTAGTGGCCCACAAGTGAGATCAAAATTCCCTATCTATCTATCGGTTGCATAGATATTGCCCGCATCAGATTGATAGAGAAGAGGTCCACAAGTGTGATCGAATTTCTTATAAAACTGTCGGTTGCATAGATATTGCCCGCACCAGTTTTCCTAGGAATAGATCCACAAGTAAGTTTACACAAAGGAGAAACGGCCGGTTGCATAGATATTTCCCGTGACCGTTCAACCACAAGTGCAATCTCGCGAATAAAGAAAGCAAATCATTTGCTCGTAATTCAACGTCAATAATTTTCTATTAATTAAAAGGAATATTAAAGACTGTAAGACAACGTAAATTTTGCCCGACGGAGGCTCAATTTTGTGATACCAAAAGGATCAACCCCCGCCGGTAGCTGTAAGTAATTGTATCGTTTCAATTATATGTAAACTACCTTAACACTAAAACTACACTTTTCCACACTTTATATTTCTCTATGGGTATTAAATTGGGGGAAATAAACATAAAATTGAATTAAACTACATCCAAAATTCTGAAATTAAATAATAAACAAAGCAGAACGGCAACTTTTAAAACGGTGGGAAGAACGATCCCGCAGTTGTAACCAGAGTTCAACTCTGGCAGCTTGGAGCCTCCCCAAATCGACTAATTAAGGGCCATCTCAAAAGCCTAATTCAAAATTAATTTACCTGTTTGTAACATATTATAAACGGTGCCTCCATTTTGTAGTTTTTAATGTAAATCCAATTGGTGATAGGGCGTGTTCTGTTTAGAGAGGTGTCCAATATTTTGGGCATTGTGAACTTTAAAATGGTAGTAATTTAGAAAATACTATTTTTGAATATATCTTAGGTTGGAGTTTGTTATTTTGTATTGTATTGGTAGTTGTTAGTATTTATACTAATGCGTGTATTATTTTTATATAGTTTCAATGTTAGTAAACTTTTTTATTTTCGTTTTTTATTATAATGCCCTGTTAAAAATCCCTGCGAAGGATCTTATACAGGATCCTGTTCCAGGAATATTCGTAAGATCCTTTGCAAGTTCGTAAATAAGAACGCTACTACCCAGGGTTCCCTATCGAACCTTAATAAGATCAAGCGTGTTATCCTTTGTACCGAAACAAACAACAACATAGCATCTTGGGCAGTTTCCTTTGTAAAATCATTTGTAAGATCTTGCATTAACAATAATTTGGAAGTAAAAAACTCAGCTTAAAATCCCCGTACAGGATCCTCTAGGGATCCTGTGCAGGTTCCGATGCAGGAACTTTAGCTATTAAATGTTCCTGCAAGGGTACTGTACAGGAACACTTGCAGGATCCTCTACAGGAAACTTTTTAATTTTTTAAATGTTAAGTTTTACATTTTTTTTATGTTACGCAGCATTTGTCAAACATAAACTTCATACTTTAATATGTTAGGCCCGTATAACACTGTTGGACAGAAAAATGGTTTGCGCATTCGAAAAACTCATAGAAATTTATTGCGCAGGAGTTAAATATGTAAATAAATTAATTGAAGAAACCGTATAGGATCTTTTACGGGTCCCTTACAGGATCATTTACACTTAAGTACCTGCAGTTTACAAAACTGCAAAGGTTCCTGTACAGGAACCTCTACAAAGTTTCTTATACAGGTTCCTGCAAGTGTTCCGGTACAGAAACCTTTACATGAACCTTTAATAGCTAAAATTCCTGCAACGGAACCTGCACAGAATCCCGAAAGGATCCTTTCAGGATCCTTTACGGGAAATTTAAGCTGAGTTTTTTACTTCCAGATTGATAATGCACGATCTTGCAAATGATTTTACAAAGGAAACTGTCCAGGGTGCTATGTTGTTGTTTGTTTCGGTACAAAGGATAACACGCTTGATCTTATTAAGGTTCATTTGGGAATCCTGGGTACATAAGAACGCTATTGTGTTCTTATGTACGAACTTGCAAAGGTTCTTACAAATATTCGTGAAACAGGATCCTGTATAAGATCCATCACAGGAATTTTTAACAGGGTGAATTATATTGTATGAATTAAGTCATTATTATTTTTAAGTATTTTTAAATGGAACATTTAAATATAATCCATTTATTAATAATTCCAATATTTCTAATATTTTTGTACTAAATTTACAGTATTTTCGTTCACACTGAGAGACCGAGATTACTAATTTTTGTATAAAATCACACTAGAATGTACTATTTTCACATTGCAACCACCGGAAATAAGGGGACTTTTTGTATTTTTTACTATTTTCTACACTAAGTCACTAATCCCGACAAATGTTCACCAAATTAGCAAAGTTTCTTACTATTTCGTCCAATAGTTCCAAACAACTGTAGTAAACTCAGAAGTATTGTGTACGTAAAATTACTACAGTCGTTTGTAAATGCAGAAAGAAAGAGTGAAAGAAAAAATACGGATTTTTGTCGCCGGTTTCCCGTCAATTCTTGACTAATGGAAGTAAACTGGAAGGATTTTTACATACACAAACACACACACTTATATATTTGATGGATAAATATTTAAAGACACACACATGTTTATTTCACTTATATGTATAGACGCGGTTAATTAATACACTAATGCACAACTGCACGTACGACAACGAATTTCACTGAAAGTATACATCTTTATTTCTTTATATATTGAATGATGAAAATTTACAGCACTTACGAGAAAGCAGTATACTTTTAACAACTTATTATAAGACATAGTTCTTGGGACAGGAATAAATGCAAAATTTATTAATTTATAATGGTCAATTTCTGAGATAACGAACGACCTACGTTTCAATTTATATTTAATTATTGTAGATAATATCCAAATTTATTTTACATACGCGAAGCATAGTCACTGTCAATGATCGGATGGCATCGGCTCATTTACGGAGAATGACGAAATTAGCAAACAATAGAAATGCAGGCGCCATATGACTGCACTCGCCAGCCAGATTTGCTCACCAATAATTACTACAGTGGATCGTAGATTTTAGTGAAAAATGTTTTCATTTGTCAGATTTTGTGTAATGAAATTAAAGAAAACTATAATCAATTTTTGCTACATTTACAACTCTTACACAAAATATTAAAACTTGCTATTTCAATGTAGCAAATTTATCTATTTCTTTTATAAATTTATCTAATTCTGTAGTACATTATGCTAAAAGTCTCCTTATTTCCGGTCATTGCAACCATTTTTAGTAATTTTTACGAATGTGGGTCTCTCCATGCAGTTCTGTTTAACATTAGATAAGTATTGTTTACCTATTTGTTATACATTTTTTTGCATTTTCAAAATGTGTTTATATTTTTTATTGTAATTTATTTATTTATATTACTATTAACAATTTATTATTGTTTATATAATTTTTTACTTATATTAAGTTTTATCATTATTATTCCGTCTAAATCATTACTCATTTTCGTTTTATACATATGATTATATTTCATCTATGAATATTTTTTCTAAAAATTAAATGTATTTTTTATTGAGTATATTCACGTATATCGATGGGGATATTTGTGAGTCAATATACTCTTTTATGGAAGTTACTGTTTCTCTTTTTTATTGTCTTATATAATTTTTCTTTTTTTGTGTATTATTAATATGACAAATAAACAACAAATAAACAGAAAATATGTTACAAGTTATTGTTTACATATATAATATTTCAGGATGCGTAATTAATAATAATAATGATACGTTGGAAAATTGTTTTAGCATAGGTGTAATCTATTTTATTTAATTTGTTTTATTGTTAGACACTATGTTTATTATGGTTAATATTTTTTCACTAATAAAATAGATTTTTAAAAATATTTAATTAAAATTCTAAATATTATGCTACATTTATAAAAATTGCATTATAGTCTAAAATTGTGTAGAAATTGTGATACTCAATGCGTAAATTTAAATCAAAATTTAAAAATGTTAATGAAAAATTAAAAATATTGAAAGTATACATTTTCTTGAATCTTTTTTCTTTGGTGCCACTACCGTCAATGTAAAAAATGAACTAGTTTAAGAATAAGATTTATAACCTGCATAACCTTACGACGTTTGTGAATTTATGTAATATTTGCAATAATGTAAACAAAAGTAAATTAATTATTTAGTTTTCATGTATAACCCAGTAAAAAAAATTCGATACACGGACCGCGGAGTTCGTATACGAGCTCGGTAGCTCGTATGAGAAATATGAGGAATCTCTTATACAAGCCTTTTCCGTAATGAGAAGTGTATAAATTCTTGTATACGAGGTGACTTTTAAAGCATTTTTATTAATATAACACTATTTTAAAGTAAATGTAGATAATAGAAAAGAATTTTCAAAGTAAAACAAAGCTAAATTTATAAGGGAAATGAAGTTTTAAGAAAAAAGGATAATTTTATTCAAAAAATTTATTCACACTGAAAAAGGTTAGAATTTGATAATTCCTTATGTTACTCTAACTTACCGACATTAGATATTTCTCGGATGCGGTAAGCACGATTTTGTATTGGCGGCAGAATAAACAAGTTTTTTTCATTACTAATTAATAAATATATTATTATTTATTTATTATATAAATGTTCTTATATAAAATAATTAAATTTAATACAAAATCGTGCTTACCGCATGTCTGTAACGTAAGAAGGTGCTACGAATTTTGTCGTAGATTGACGAATTCTTATTCGGTTTTTAAAATATGAATGAGTAGGGAGAAGCAGATAGAACTATTATAATATTATCTTTGCCAGTCAGTATTTTGTCGTCTTCGCACAAATAAGCATTTCTTTTCGCCATACTTATGTGCTCGCTGAGAAACCATAAGAGTGGCGAATTTATATATGGCAGAATCGCATTTTTCCTTTGGCTTTGATGTAATTGGCGTGGAATTTAGTTAAATCATTGTTTACAAGGAGAAGGATATTTGTCTCAAAGAATTTCATCCTGTCCTCAATTGAAGAATAAGAAGGAAATATGTCTCTGATTAAGAAATCCGTCAATTTCTACGTACGCATTTGAATCATCTGATAATGTCGATGCAACGTTCTCATCACTAAGCCTTTTATCTATTATTTGACGAAATAATGCAATGAAGGAAGCGACAAATATACAAAAATTTCTATGTAAGACAATTTCGATTTTATTATAATGTACTTAATGATAAATGAATGTTAATCAAATTATTTTTTTATGTTTTAATATCACTCTTTTATGATTTTATGTAATATTATATTTGGTATGTTGTGTGTTAGTGTGATTGTTAATTTATAATGATCATGACGTCATGAATTTGTGAAGCATAAATTATAAACAAATATCTGGGTTGGTTGCTTGACTTCTATTAAATAAATATGTATATATATATCAATTTGTGCCATTTTTCGAAATTATTTGAACTGATCTTTTCTTCTTTAATTGAATAATTTAATTTAATATTCTTTTTTATCAATTATTCGTTTTAATCAATTTCTTTTTATAATTTATATATTTATATGTACGATTCTATTATAAAAATAAAATTAATGGTTACATATAGAAGCATCCCCAGCTTAAAATCCCCGTATAGGATCCTTAAAGGATCCTTTCGGGAGCCTGTACAGGTCCTGTGCAGGATCCCATACAGGATCCCGTACTGGTCCTGTACAGGATCCTATACGGACTTTTGAGACAGAGTTCCTGTGCAGGTTCCGATGCAGGAACCTTAGTTATCAAAGATTTCTGTAAAGGTTCCTGTACAGGAACACTTGCAGGATCCAGTACAGGAAACTTTGTAAAGGTTCCTATACAGGAAACTGCAGGTACTTAAGTGTAAAGGATCCTGTAGGGAACCCGTAAAGGATCCTACACGGTTTCCTCAATTAATTTATTTATATTTTTAACTCCTGCGCAGTAGTTTTCTGAGTTTTTGAATGCGCAATACATTTCTCTGTCCAACATTGATATACGAGCCTAACATATTAAAATGTGAAGTCTATGTATGTCAAATGTTGCTTAACATATAAAAACTCAAAAAAATTAAAAAGTTTCCTGTACAGGAACCTTTACAGGAACATTTGATAGCTAAGATTCCTGCATCGGAACCTGCACAGGAACCCTGTCCAAAAATCCCGTACGGGATCCTGTATGGAATCCTGCACAGGACCTGTACAGGATTCCGAGAGGATCCTTTAAGGATCCTGTACGGGGATTTTAAGCTGGGTCTATACACTTCTCATTAAGGAAAAGGCTCGTATGAGAGATTTCTCATATTTCTCATACGAGCTACCGAGCTCGTATACGATCTCCGCGGTCCGTGTATCGAATTTTTTTTACTGGGAAGGTGAGTGCACATGATTATTGTATATATATTTATTATTGAAAAAGGTTTTTGTGTTGCGTTAACCAGTAACGTGAAGTTAGATATAAAAAATTTGTCTTACGCCAATGTTTTGGTTTTTAATATATATGTATATATATCCCCAGTAGCAAGTAATATTACAGCAATATTGAGAGAACTACCCTAACATTACCAATATTTCCTAAATGTTACCAATGGTTCTAGAATAATGTTGTAATGTTAGTAATATTACGTGCTACTGGGGATATATAATATGCGTTACATTGTTTTACATATTGAAGTGCACGTTTATACGGTTTCTCCAAATTGCTGTTTTATTTTTACAAGTTTAGTCCGGATAATGGAGTCTCTACTGTAGTTGTCATTGACCAAGAGGACCTCCCCCCTCCAGAATGTGAAAGTAAGTAGCGTTTTCCTAATTAATATTATTAATTTTATTTTTATTAATCTTTCCAATTAAAACACAATCAAGATTATTTACTTTATTTTTATAAATTTTTTATCTATTTTTGAATAGTTCTTGAAAATGAATCTTAAGAAGAAGAGCCTTTGAGATGTTCTGAACGAATCGTTCCAGAGGAGAAAGCAGTTATTTATAAAAATATTAAAAGGTTCCATGGAGCCGAAAAAGGTGGCAACTATCGTCACATTATAGAGGTAGTAATGGCGATATAGTTTACAGGTAAATAATTTAATGTTATAATGTATATTATACGTAGAGTTCTTCAAAAAGGTACCTATGATGAGAAAGTGTAGGTTATTTTTTTAATTTTTAAATAAAGAAAATGTTTTAGTTTTCATTGCATCTCAAATTTGTAATGAAACCTAATTTTAGTTGTAAACAATTAAAAAAATGCAAAAATTGTTTTTTTTGTTTCTCTATTATGATTTTATTTTCAAAATTTTGAGTTTTCTTTTAGTTATTTAAGATGCGCTAATTATAAAAGTTTACAATGTCCTGGTAGATCTATTAAGTATCCTAATGGTCATTATGAGCGAACCCCGGAGAAGCATTTAGACACTTGCTCATTCAAATTAGATATTGCAAAACAAAGAAGCACATTGTTAGATAAAGTTTCGGTTAATAGAGAAAATCCTCTTAAAATCTATCAAGACACAAGAATGAAGTAATTAGATTTTCTCTAAAATTCAAATTTACTCAAAAGTTTGAAAATATTCCAGTACTCGATTTGAATCGAGTACTACAATTTATTCGATCTTTTTACATAGTAAAAGAAGAATACAATATTTGAAAATAAAAAAAAAAAAAGAATATATAGTTTACTTTCAATCATTTAAAAATTAAAGGCATCCCGAATGGAAGGAAATTCAACCTTACTCTTCAGTGCAGAGGACTTTATCATCATGGGCCTGTAAACAATGTCCTGCAATGCCAAAGCATATCGTTGATGTGGAGGATGTGCTAGCATCAGATGTATGGCGGAAAAGAATGTCATATTCAATTGATGAGGGCATAAACAATAAAATATTGGTTAAAAGCATTGTCGGCGTCAATGACTTTTGCCATATCGCCTTTTATTGCCCAGCTTTAATCGAAAAAGTAATGGAAATAGATGTTTCCGTTGCGATGATTGATAAAACATTTAAAACTGTGCCTTGGTTAAAAGGAAGCTACCAGCTTCTCATAATGTCAGTCTTCTCTTTTTCAAAGGTATTTAAACCTTTTTTTTGCAAAACATACTAATATATTCTGTATTATTTATTGATAATTCATATCTTTCGCAGATTACGTCTCTTGTGTTCATACTTATGAGCAAAAAATCTGCTGCGACATACGACAGTGTTGCGAAATTTTTTAGAGGACTACTGGCATCATTGAATGTCGAAAAGCTTATAAGCGATTTCGAGATCGCTTTGAGGAAGGCATTCATGATGCCATTTTACGGAAATCCAAAAATTCATTGGATGTTTTTTTCATTTTTGCTATGTAATGATCTAACACACACAGAGAAAAAAATTTGTCACTTTAAAAATAATAGCTAAATAAAAAACTTGTTTTTAATTTAAAATATTTTACCATTGGATTGAACATAATTTTTATTTTTTTCTTCAGACCATCGATGAATATTGTAACTTCCGTTACATCCATTCTCGAAGAATTCATTGGATATTTTCGTCGATATTGGCTGAAAATAACGACTCCAGCGAACATCTCATTCTACAGCAGGAGAGGAGGACAAACAATGATACGGAGCGAAATAATCGATCGTGGCATGAATTCGCTGGAAATCATCCACGATTTGTTGATTTCACCGGTATGTTATATGCTACTTGGTCATTTTGGCGAAAAGACATTTAATCTAAAAATCATTTGGTCAAATTTAATAAATTGAGTTACTTAATTGATTAAAAAGTCATTAGATGAAATAATCATTTTTTTGATAGTCATTTCGACGAAAAGACATTAGATCGAATATATATATATTAATTTAAATAGTTTTTAGATCTTAATTCATTTGTTTAAAATGAAATTTTGATCGAAAAGTCATTTTGTCGACTGAAAATTTTATCCAGTACTAATATGTTAAAAAGACAAACCTGTATTTCAATTTTACGTCTTTCAGTTTCGTTAGTTAGGTTTGTCATGAATACTCACTTAGATTATGAGCAAAGAAAAAGAAATGCCAGTTCTAAAAGGGGATTGTCTCAAGAGGAGCTGAAACGAGAGGGCATAATCAAAGAAGAATGGGAGAAATTGTCAAAGTGCGAGTACAAGACACAGGGGGAACGTCTAATAATAATTTGCTAATTCCTGGACAAATGTACTACGATAGAAGAAAATCGCTTTGAGACCAACAAATCGTTAATAAATGGAGGTACTATTTTACAAAAGAAAAAATTCTTATTCTTATTTTCTTAAAATTGAAGTTAGTTTCTTGTTGTTAATCACGTTCCGATTATAGGTGTTTAAATTAACATCCAACTTCAATTTTAAGAAAATAAATAGTTTTAACCTGAAAAAGTGTCCAATTTTAAAACCTTTATATTTTTTAAAGTAGTCCCGGGACCAAAACGAAAATTTTTGAGTGTATAGATTTCGTTGTTATTTAGAAGTTGTGAAAGTGCCATATTTTTTTATTTTTCTTTAACAGAGTTATTAAGTTGTAAAGTACGCAACAATTCAGAAATCGCGTACTTTCAACTCAATATTTCTTGTATATTTAAAGGAAAAATTAAAAAAGTGATAAGAAATTCTAAAAGTTCATCAAAAATACTCTATATTCGGTGAGTTTTTATTTAATTCAATAATTCCACCTTCTCGTAATTAATTGATAAAAACGTCAAAATTTGGTAGATCGACTTTAAAAACCTATTTTATCTATTATTTTTATATTTTTACTAGTTTTATTATTAAAGAATAATTATTCAACTAATTTTAAACATGAATCATTAAATCTTTTTGCACTTTTAAAAATTTATCAATACTTTTTAAAATATTTTCTAATTGCTAAAAAAGTGCCATTTTTTCGCACATTCTCCACTTTACACTCATATTTAAAGAAAAGTAATAAATATTTCCCAGTAAAAAAAAAAGTATTCAGAATATAAAAAAAGTATTGGTGGTGACGTTCGGTGAATGCGTTTTCGCGACAAAACCGTATTGGTGGGTTACGGTGAATACATTTTGCTCACCGTGAACACTTTTTGTTTTAAACTCTCGATTTAAAGATTCCTAAGCAAAGTTGAGAATATATATGAAGAGCGTGAGTAACGTGATGCATAAAAATGGCTATTGCGAGAAGGAAATAAGAAATTTTGACTAAAAACGAAAAATTAAATGTGAAAAAAAATGTCAAATGTTCATCGATTACCATATGCTTTACTATGCCTACAATGCATGACAGATTAAAGGGAGCATGACGTTACCGGCAGAAAGTTATTAGGAAAGGCGGAAAATTTTGAATTTTTAATGAATTTGACATTATTGACATTATTGACATTATTTCTTTTACATTTAATTTTTCGTTTTTACTCAAAATTTCTTATTTTCTTCTCGCAATAGCCATTTTTATACATCACGTTACTCACGCTCTTCATATATATTCTCAACTTTGCTTTGGAATCTTTAAATCAAGAGTTTAAAACAAAAAGTATTCACGGTGAGCAAAATGTATTCACCGTAACCCACCAATACGGTTTTGTCGCGAAAACGCATTCACCGAACGTCACCACCAATACTTTTTTTCTATTCTGAATACTTTTTTTACTGATTTAATATAATTATTTTCATTTCGTTATTCAGAGATCATACAGATTCAAATCTAAAAGTATGAATTTTTTTTAAATTAGGCCGCAACGACTTTATTCGAAATATAATGGTTTGACCCAATAATTAATTAATTAATTAATTAATGTGCCAACAGTTCTCTAATGAAAAAAAATAATGAGAATAATAATGGATACCAATTTTGAGGTTAGTTTCAATTTTATTTCCATTAATTTTTTTCCTTATATTATTTAAGTTCACTACCCTGCAAAAAAAAGTATTGAAAGGTACGGGATTCCACATTGCGAGTGCTTACCTGTCAATGCGGTATTTGCGAAATAGCGCATTGGGTGTCGTGGTGAATGCTGTAATCAAGGGGTCCCAATGCGGTGCAAGTTTTAAGCTTAAGGGGATGTCAAAGTCGATGCGATTTTGCTATTGAAGCTCAATGGGAAAATCGCATCGACTTTGACACCGCCTTAAAAAAAGAAAATACTTGACAGGAATAAATAATGAATGGCAGTAGAGAAATTGCTAGGTTAAAGGAATGAGAAAATACAAATAGTGAGTGTAAAAATTAAACTTTAAGAGAAAAAGGTAAGTTGAACTATCAAATATGAGTCCAATGCGGCATAGGCTGCTTTCAATGCGCCACAGCAAAAGAACTTTGACTGGTTTGTATGATGTGAAATAGGTAAACAAACATTTTCTAACACATTTGTCTCCGAACACAGGCACTTTTCACTAAATCTGTCAACGTACTCGCAATGCGGAATCCCGTACACTGTAAAAAATCCTAAGAATATTACCCACATTAAATGTGGCTATTTTACAGACAAGGGGAAAAGTGCCGCATTCAATGTGGCAACATAACCTTATTTAAAGCGTCACTTTTCCCCTTGTCTGGGTAATATCCTTAAGATTTTTTACAGTGTACCTCCCAATACTTTTTTTACAGGGTAATAATTTCTATTTAATATTAATAATAATAATAAATAGAAATTAATTGTATAATAAATCAATAAAAAAATTACAATTCAATTTAAAGGGTATAAAGTTAATTAAATGGCATCATATTTTTTAAGGAAGAGAAAAATAATTAATTAAAAAAATGTTCAAACCAGATATTTTTATTTGTCTTTTTTATTATTTATTTATTTATTATTTTTCTTTATACTAATGACAGTAAATAAATAATTGTATTCATTGTATAATTTTATTTTAACGTTTTATACATTCCTATATTTTACAAATATTATTTAATAATTATTATTATTATTATTTACACTATTTGAATTTTTATTGTTTTATCATCATTATATTTATTTTTCTTGTTAATGCTTTTATTATGGTTCTAAAATAAAAAATTTGAATTGTAATTGTTATAAATAATTATTTTTAAATAAAATTAAAATTTTCAATTAGTAATTAACGTTTATAAAATGATTTGCGTGTGGAAATTAATTTTTCATTAAATTATAGAACATAATTATGTGAATAAATGAAATAATAATCAAATTTTTTATAATTGAAACAATTTTTTTAAGCTTTCTGTAAGTGGACATAGACACCAAAAGATGTTGAATTTACCACAAGGCAACCAGAGATATGGAAACAATTTAAATCGACTTCAAAATTGGTTCAAGACGTTTTTTTATTAAAGTAATTGGCAATTATTGTTCATATGTTTTAAAATTAATATCTAGATTATAATTTTGTTTTCAATAAATGCAAATTTTTTTTAAAAACTTTCAATTCATTTTTTATAAATTGTACTAATTATACTTAAAATATTAACTAATTTATCAAAAAAATAGAATAATTTATAATTCGTTTGCTTCTTGGATACATTTCTTGAGAATGCGTCATGTATACAGTTCATATATTAATTTGTAATTTGTAGGATCTAAGTATTTAAAAAAAATGTATAATAATATAATTATATATAATAATATATAATACAAAGAAATCCGCAAATTTTCCGAAAAAATTTTGTCATTCGATGAACTTGGACAAAAAGAAACAGGATAAAACCCAATTTTTAAAGACAGGAAATTTTTTTATTCATCGACTGAAGATTTTTTATTTTTGTGCTATGAATAAAAAGAGTTATGAAAAGGTTTCAGGAAGGAGCAAAGGAAGCCAAAGAGTTTTCGAAAAAATTTTGACGTTCAATGAATTTAAGCAAAAAAAGTAGGAAAATGTCAATTTTTTAAAGACAGGAAATTTTTTTATTTATCCACTAGAGTTTTTCTAGTTTCGTTTTTAGAATAAACAGATTTTTCAAAAGGTTTCAGGAAGGAGCAAAGAAATCCGCAGATTTTCCGAAAAAATGTTGTCTTTCAATGAACTTGGACTGAAAGAAATAGAAAAAACCCCAATTTTTAGAGACAGGAAAATTTTTTATTCATTCACTAAAGTTTTTCTTGTTTCGTTTGAAGGATAAAAGGATTTTTCAAAAGGTTTCAGGAAGGAGCAAAGGAATCAAAAGATTTTCCGTAAATATTTTGATGTTCAATGAATTTAAGCAAAAAAAGTAGGAAAATGTCAATTTTTTAAAGACAGGAAATTTTTTTATTTATCCACTAGAGTTTTTCTAGTTTCGTTTTTAGAATAAACAGATTTTTCAAAACGTTTCAGGAAGGAGCAAAGAAATCCGCAGATTTTCCGAAAAAATGTTGTCTTTCAATGAACTTGGACTGAAAGAAATAGAAAAAACCCCAATTTTTAGAGACAGGAAAATTTTTTATTTATTCACTAAAGTTTTTCTTGTTTCGTTTGAAGGATAAAAGGATTTTTCAAAAGGTTTCAGGAAGGAGCAAAGGAATCGAAAGATTTTCCGTAAATATTTTGATGTTCGATGAACTTAAACAACAAAAATAGGAAAAATGCCAATTTTTTAAAGACAGGAAATTTTTTTTCCTCCAATAAAGTTTTTCTAGTTTCGTTTAACGGATAAAATAGTATATTGTGTACCTAGGGAGGAAAGTAATGGTTTTCCCGAGTGTGAAGTTTGCAGTTCGAGGTGTAGCGAGCGTGGAGCCGAAGGCGAGTACTTGCGAGCGAAGACGAGAACTGTAAAAACACGAGGCGAAAATCATTTTCCTCCTGTGGTGCACATACTATTTTTTCTAACACACGTAAACCGAAAGTACAACTATTCAATTATTTAATGGAACTTTTAAAAATTAATAGTTTTTCTTTCGATTTTGGTGGCAACAAATTTGTAACCACACTTAACGCTGCTTCACTTATTTCTGGTGGAGTTCCTGAATCTGAATCACTATCCATTTTTTCAATGAAATTTAATAAAAGCAATAAAAGTAAACTTTAAACCTTATTGTATTCTATTATTGTATTCTACCTTATTGTTAAAAGTAAACGTTGTTTATGCTACTTACACCTCGCTCACACAATAAAGCCGATAGAGGTTAAATGCGAATGACTAGACACATGAATATAGTCGCGTTACGATTCAATATATCGAAACATCAAATATCGAACGCATAATCGATATATACTAAATACAAACTCGTTAATAATAAAATATTCATTTAACAACAATTATAATGATTATTATTGTTATAATAACGGGGAGGTAAAGTAACATTACTTCCCTGTCGCTGGGAAAGACTTACTTTCCACATTCTAAACAGGTAAGAAATGATGTACTTTCGGCGCGTGTGTTAGAAAAAAGTTTTTAAAAGGTTTCAGAAGGGAGCAAAAAAATGAAAATATTTTCCGCAGAAAATTTGATGTTTGATGAATTTAGCTAAAAAAATAGGAAAAATGCCAATTTTTTTAAACAGAATTTTTTTTTATTCATTTACTAAAGTTTTTCTAGTTTTGTTTAAAGGATAGAAAGTGTTTTTAAAAGGTTTTAGGAGGGAGCAAGGATATTCAAAGATTTTATGAAAAAGTTCGATTGTTCGATTCATGAAACAAGTAGTAGAGTACAACCAAAAAGTTTTTGACAGGGAGCAAATTTTCCTGACAAATTATTTGCCAGAACGATCAATTTGATCAGAATGACGATATAAAAAATGAGATTATTTCGAATTTTAAAATGCAGGAAATTTTTTACAGTTTTTGGATTTCTTATGCATTTATATGGCCAGTAGAAGGGTGCAACCGAAAAGTTTTTGAGAGGGAGCAATGTTGCCAAACAATTTGTTTATTTTGATGAGACTGAGAGTCTGTGGATCTGAATCCCTCATATATATATATAATTTTGAGAGATCAGGAAATTTTGTTTGCCACTAGTATTATTCAAGCTTTCAAGTGGCAAGCAGGAAAATACTTTCTAAAAGTTTATTGGTATCGAGCAAATCCGTTTTACCATTTTGCAACAAAGATTTTTCGTGTTAATGAATTTCTGCAAAAAAAATCTTTTTAAATTGTAAGTTTTTCAAAACAGGAAAATTTTTTTATTTCAATTTTCTTTTTAGTGTCCTAATAGTAAGCAGGAAATACAATTTTAATCCTTTTCAGGTGGAGCAATGTTGACTAACGATTTGTTTATAACAATTGTTTATCTCGTTAATATTGAACATTTGAAAACTTATTATAAATAAAACATTATATTATAAAAGACCTTATTATAAATTGCTTATTCTATAAAATAACATTATATTTTATACACTTATTTTAATACAAATTTTTTAAACTTGTGAAGGTAAGTGTTTAAACTGTACATAAAATTAAATACAATAGATTGCATTTACAGCTCATTTTTTCTCTTCGTCAGACCTCTTTCTTTGGTTGCTTTGCCATTTTCATTATCACTATAAAAGTAAAAAAGAAATTTTATTTTTTTGTAAATATTTTTGCACAATAAAAATAAGGAATGTTTGAGTAGCCTAGTTAATAATTTTGATCTTTGACTATCTGACTATATATTCATAATAGTTCATGCAATGTTTGATATTGGTTGAATATCCAGGTAATATTACATTGAACATTTATAATATTACTCGTTTTTATGATTATAAACTTTTTAATGAATCTAATAACACATGTTGATTTTGATATATTATATTGTAATATGCAAAATGTAATATTTTTAAATAGTATGTAACGCATTTCGAAGAAAGAAATGTAAGGATCAAAATATTCTTGATCTGTTGTTGATTACTACCAACCCTGACAATTTTTAAATGAGAAAACAGTGTTTTATTTTTATAAACTAATTTAATTTTTTTATCAAATATTACACGGTGGTCTTGAATCAACTTTGAATATAAAGTCTTTGCACATCCATTTTTTTTGCTGATTTGGGTTATTTGCATTCTAAATAATGTGTAAAAAATTTATTGCCCATAACTTGTCGAGCCGTTTTTGAGAAAACTCATTTTGAAAAAAAATCATCAGTTTTTTATTTAAAATGTTTCATATTTATATCAAATTATGGATTTAAGCATAATATTAATTAAAATAGGGTCAGTTGGGGTAAATCCGGACAAAATACCTATTTTTCACAAATGACGTAAGTTTTTTTATAATAAAAGGCAATTCTTTCGTTTTATATTGCATTATTTTTTTTTAGGTCTCTAGATTAATTTTTTATTTTTTATAAAATTTTATATTTAATTTTTTACATTTTATTGTTCGGATTTACCCCAAGATTCAGAAAATTTCTTTAAATTTGGGGTAAATCCTGACAGCTTAGTTTCTAAGAAAGGTTTAAAATAAAGTTATCTTAAGTCTACTACTCTATTAAGGGATAGAACAACTTGAAAAAAATTCATACTAGATGTACAAAACTTGAATCAGTTAAGTGTTGTAGTATCATAAAAGTTAATCAATTAACGATTCAAAAAGTAATAATCAAAACATATATAGCTTTAACAAATTTTAATGGATTTTAATAAAACTTGATAAAGAAAAGTTTTTGGGATCATTGAATACGAATACAAAGTCAGATTTTGAAAATTCAAAATGCCGGATCCAATATGCCGGACTTTTTTAAAGATTAATCGAATTACACTACTTACACCACTTTTTAAAATGTAATAGAAGCTCTGTCCAGATTTACCCTAAGTTTTCAAATTATCCTGTTCACAATTGTCGAGATAAAATCATGGAAGTAGTCAGAATTTCTTTTAAAGGATCTGAGCTTAAAATATTGACGTCGAACTGAATTTTTAATTTGTAAATTAAGATCCAACACCTTTTGTCCGTATTTGCCCTCTGTCCGGATTTACCCCAACTGACCCTAATACTTTTCTTTAATTTTAAATAATATAATATAACAATTTAAATAATATTTCTGACACAATAAGTCAGTTTTGTTTAAATATTACAATACATGTTAAGGCACATATTTTTGCCATTTTACGGAAATTATACCAGTTACTGTACAGAAAAAAAATTAACGAAAAGGTTATATATAATAAATATAAAAACGGCTCGGCAAGTTATGGGCTATAAATTTTTTACACATTATTTAGAATGCAAATAACCCAAATCAGCAAAAAAAAATGATGTGCTAAGACATTTCATTCAAAGTTGATTCAAGACCACCGTGATTATATAACATAAAAAATATTATGTTAAATAAATATTATAGTGTACATATAAATATTAGAACACAAAAGAGAAAATTTTCTTTACGAATTTTTTTGTGTATTATTACGAATATCCAATGTAATAGTACAGTGTAACGGGGAAATTCAATTAAAATATTTAACCTTCTAATACTCTAATTTGCACCGTTTTCCCTGAAATCTTTATTTGACTCTTACTCGCTTATCATCAAGAAATAATCACAAAGGGGGGACTCCGCTGCGAAAACTGTTGCGGTGCCGCAACCTTCAATCTTCAATCAAAAATGTGTATTCGAGCACTTACTACTTGTGGAGAGACTTCGTTGACCAACTAAGGGTGGAATCTAATCTAAGCAATTACCGAGATCAAGCTGGATATTCCCAAAAGGGAAAGTTGGCACTTAGATTAGAGAATCCATTGTACCAAGCTCCAGCTTGCTCGTTTACAACAACCACCCATTAGAGTCCTGTTCTTCCTCAGAAGTCCAGTATTTCCTCTATAGATAGGTTGCTCACCTGCATAGGGTCTATAATTGCTTGACCCCAGCTAGATAGTCTGATCCTAGCTAATGCCGGGCATTCAGACAATATGTGAGACGACGTCTCGTCATTCGTCTCACACAGTCTGCACATAGGTGAGACTTTGTTTCCTATTTTATGCTGATGATAATTCAAAAGCCCATGTCCTGTAAAGAGTCGGACAATGGTTCTAACTCTGATCTTATCGAGTTTTAGGAGATCGCTCGCTCGCCTCTTGTTGGGCACTAAACCCAATAGAGCCTTCGCCTGCCTTTCCACCCCAATGCCCGCTTAATACTTTTCATGTTCTCTTTGACACCATCTTTCAATGGCTCCCTTAACCAGACACGGCATTAATGCCACTGCTGGTTCAGGACCTAAAAATACCGTTTCAGAACCTATTTTTGCCAAAACGTCCACCCTTTCATTGCCCCTGATTCCCGAGTGGCCCGGTACCCAGATCAACGAAAGTTTATTTACTGAACCTAACTCGTCTAGTACGCTACGGCATTCCCAGACAAGTTTCGGTTCTATGGTGGGATTCTTTAGAGCCCTTAGGGCCGCCTGACTATCCACACAAATACTAATCCTTTTGCCCCTTGTCCCTTTTTGAATGGACATTTGGGCACAAGTTAAAATCGCGCAGACCTCGGTCTGCCAGACCGTGGCATATTGTCCTAGTGACTCAGCCACTTTAATGCAGCCAGTTTTTCGATATATTCCAAAGCCTGCACCGCAATCCATCTTGGAGCCGTCCGTGTACCACACCTCGTCCCCAAGTGGAAACCCCTTCTTCCAGTCTAATCTGGAAGGTATTATTATCTTGAAGCGATGTTTAAATTTCACCCTCTTGATCATCCTATCTTGCACCATACTTAATTCTGGAATTGATAGGACACGGTGGTCTTGAATCAACTTTGAATGAAATGTCTTAGCACATCATTTTTTTTGCTGATTTGGATTATTTGCACTCTAAATAATGTGTAAAAAATTTATAGCCCATAACTTGTCGAGCCGTTTTTATATTTATTATATATAACCTTTTCGTTAATTTTTTTTCTGTACAGTAACTGGTATAATTTCCGTAAATTGGCAAAAATATGTGCCTTAACATGTATTGTAATATTTAAACAAAACTGACTTATTGTGTCAGAAATATTATTTAAATTGTTATATTATATTATTTAAAATTAAAGAAAAGTATTAGGGTCAGTTGGGGTAAATCTGGACAGAGGGCAAATACGGACAAAAGGTGTTGGATCTTAATTTACAAATTAAAAATTCAGTTCGACGTCAATATTTTAAGCTCAGATCCTTTAAAAGAGATTCTGACTACTTCCATGATTTTATCTCGACAATTGTCAACAGGATAATTTGAAAACTTAGGGTAAATCTGGACAGAGCTTCTATTACATTTTAAAAAGTGGTGTAAGTAGTGTAATTCGATTAATCTTTAAAAAATGTCCGGCATATTGGATCCGGCATTTTGAATTTTCAAAATCTGATTTTGTATTCGTATTCAATGATCCCAAAAACTTTTCTTTATCAAGGTTTGTTAAAATCCATTAAAATTTGTTAAAGCTATATATGTTTTTGATTATTACTTTTTGAATCGTTAATTGATTAACTTTTATGATACTACAACACTTAACTGATTCAACTTTTGTACATCTAGTATGAATTTTTTTCAAGTTGTTCTATCCCTTAATAGAGTAGTATACTTAAGATATCTTTATTTTAAACCTTTCTTAGAAACTAAGCTGTCAGGATTTACCCCAAATTTAAAGAAATTTTCTAAATCTTGGGGTAAATCCGAACAATAAATCTAGGGAACTCAAGACAGAAATTAATGCAGTATAAAACGAAAGAATTTCCTTTTATTATAAAAAAAACTTACGTCATTTGTGAAAAATAGGTATTTTGTCCGGATTTACCCTAACTGACCCTATTTTAATTAATATTATGCTTAAATCCATAATTTGATACAAATATGTAACATTTTAAATAAAAAACTGATGATTTTTTTCAAAATGAGTTTTCTCAAAAACGGCTCGACAAGTTATGGGCTATAAATTTTTTACACATTATTTAGAATGCAAATAACCCAAATCAGCAAAAAAAAGGGATGTGCAAAGACTTTATATTCAAAGTTGATTCAAGACCACCGTGAGGATTGAACGTGGGAGCTTGGTGTGTTTACCACTGAGTTCCACTTTCCCTGCGCGTTTAGCCTGCTCATAGTAAGGGCCGCCTTTTTCACCGCAGTAATATATAGAGGTACTTCGGCCAGTATGAATCCCAATACCGCTGTAGGCGTGGTCCTCATGGCGCCTGTAATACCCCTAAAAACCATTGCTTGGAGTTGGTCTAGTTTCTCTTTGACCGTGATCAATTGAGTCCTAGACCACCAAACCACCACCGCGTGAAGAAACCTGGGTTTTAGAATCATCTGATAGAGCCAATTGACCATATTCGGTCTTAGTCCCCATGATGACCCTATCGCCCTACTACGCGCCCAGAACGCAGTACAGAATTTCCTATACTGATAATCGAAATGTTCTTTCCAACTCAGCTTTTTATCGAGGATTACTTCTAAGTATTTAGCCGATTCGGAAAAAGAAATCTCTTGCCCATAAAATACCGGCTTCTTTAAACTCGGTATCTTATATTTCCTAGTGAAAACTACTATATTCGTTTTCTCTGGATTTACAGAAAGTCCAGTCTGACTGCACCAATTCTTGACAATCTTGAGTGCACTTTCCGTAAGCTCTAAAAGGGTCTCAATTGAGTGCCCTCTTATAATTATAAGGAAATCATCCGCATAACTTTGCGTATAATATCCCTGATTATTGAGTTTCCTAATCAACTCAACTGCCACTAAGCACCACAATAGAGGAGAGAGAACTCCTCCTTGTGGGCATCCTTTTGAGACGACGCCTGTTAGCCTGGCCTCATCATATTCTGCTTCAAGAGCTCTCTTGCGAAGCATGCTGTCGATCCATTTAATTAGTGGCTCGGGCACGCCTCGCTTTCTAGCTGCCCTGCAGATAGCTTCGCTAGAGGTGTTAGGGAAGGCACCTTCAATATCAAGAAAGGTACCCACCGCATACCCTCCCCTGCCAATTTGCTCCTCTATTCTACCTACTACAGAGTGGAGGGCTGATTCTACTGAGAAACCTGCTCTATACGCATGTTGTCCCGAGTGCAAGGGGTAATCCCTCAGACATTCCTGTCTGATAAAATTATCCACCAGTTTTTCCAACGCCTTTAATATAAAGGAGGTTAGACTAATTGGTCTGAAGTCCTTTACAGCAGTATACCCTGTGCGACCGGCCTTCGGGATAAATACCACCCTCGTCCTTTTCCAGGACTCAGGTGTATAACCAAGAGCAATACATGCTCTCATGATTTTACACAGGGGTAATCTAATACAATTCAATCCTCTTTGTAAAAGGACCGGATATATACCGTCCCCCCCTGAGGCTTTAAAAGGTTTGAAAGAGCCTATTGCCCAATCAATAGACTCTGGAGTCACAACTCTGGCTGCAAGTTTCCAGTGTTCCCGGTTTCTTCGGCCTCTACGTGGACCCCCGCCAGAGTCATGTAACGTTCTCTCCTCAAAGTCCGAAAGGTTAGCTTCCATAAGATACTTTAAGCAGTCTTTCTTATCCTGAGCATATTGCCCATTAGATAACTTAATGGTAGATAGTTTTGCCAAAGGATCTTTAGCCAGAACTTTATGGAGTCTTGACGCTTCAGGTACTCTTTCGATTCCTTCGCAAAAACTCCTCCAGCTATCACCCCGTGCTTTATCTACTTCTTTCTTATAAGAATTACGAGCTGCATGGTAATTATCCCATGCTTGCTGATTCTAACGTTTCTTGGCTTTATTAAAAAGCTTTCTTACTGTTTGCCTGTGACCCTCCAAACAGGAGCTCCACCACGTATTACTCCTGTTGGTGTCCACCTTTTTGGCTACACAGTTTCTCTCAAAGGAGCTGACAACCGAATCTCGCAGATATTCCGCAGCGAGTTCTAACTCTTCATACGTTCCGTACGAGGAGGGGAAGTGATCCATGGAGACCTTGAGGTCCTCAGTAAATGAGTCCCAATTAGTACTCCTAGGGTCACGTCTCCACTTATGTTCCCGATCTTTCGATTCCAGCCTGAATGTGATAAGTCTGTGGTCCGAGAGTGAATCTTCGTCAGATACCCTCCAGTCCCTCACACCACCCCACACAGACTTGGAGCATATCGTAATATCCAATACCTCCCTCCTATTAACAGTAACGAAGGTTGGCTCATTTCCCTGATTTAAAATTTCTAAATCTGTATCTATCAGAAAATCTAGTAGATTTCTGCCCCTGTCGTTAATGTCAGTGCTACCCCAAACTACATGGTGCGCATTGGCATCACAACCTATTATCAAAGGGAGACGTTGCTGTTGACAAAATTCTACCAACTTTTCCACCTCTTTTGGTGGCGCAGATTCTCCCTCCGAACCCGGAAAATAAGCGGAAGCTACTATAATCTCCCTTTTAATTCCGTTCGTCTCTGAATACTTAGCCTTTACAACAGCCAAGTCTCTAGTTGTAAATTCCAACAAAGGAAAAGCGTCTAGACCTTTATAGATCAGACAAGCCCTTGGAACCGGTTCATATGGTGAGCAAACTAGCTCTCCGCATCCATTTAGACCTCTGATTCTCCCCTTGAAAATCCAAGGTTCTTGAACAAAGGCTAAAGCTGTCTGCATCTTTGTCAAGCTCTTGGCTAAAATCGCCGAAGCGCCTTTACAATGATGCAAATTGATCTGCGTACATTGAATCCCGGAAGCAGCCATTTTAAGGCTGATTCACGGTCTCCTCAACCGCGTCCCTACCCTGAGCACTTTGCTCAGCAGCTGCGTCTGTCCCTGGCCTCGGCACTCTTAGGGTGATTTGGCCAAGTCCAAAGCACAGTTTACACTGCCGAGCCTGGAGAACCCCTATGTCGCTCTCCGGTACTCCTAACGCGAGAGTCCAGCCCCCAGCCGAAGCTTGGTCCATCCTTCCCTCGCCACACGAATACACCCTTCAATTGGATGTATCCATCCCGGTATTTTGTCTTCCGAGGTTTCTAAGAATTGAGGCCTGGTTCACCCTTGGACCGGGTACCCAGGCAACAACTCTCACCAGCTTGATTAGCTGGGACGGGTCCACCACCTTTAGGGTGAGGCCCCCCACCGCCTGTCCAAGTCTCGGTATACGGCTATTACCCAATCCCTAGAATCAGAATCCAGGCACTCTACGAAGACAGCTCCTCTGGTGAGCCAAACTTCCCCAAAACGAGGATAGGGTCCTGCTTCGTCCCCTTCAATCTCCCCATGAATAGCTATCCTCAGCTGGTCAAGATGCTCTGTTGTCATCACAACCCTGGGATAGCCTTCCGCAATGATCGCCCCAAAAAGTGACGATCTTGCAATCTGCAAAAAAGATGCGGTCCCCGCATGTGGTCCCCTCATCCTTTTCTTTGGCATGATCTGGTTAGGGGAAGCCTCCTCCGAGTCCTGCCGCCTTTTAGACGTCAAAGCCCCAGACGAGACCCCTCCACTCCCAGAAGCACTCTGAGAAGTGCCAGCGAGGTTCGATCCGGTCCTCTAAGAGTCCCTGGCTCGAGCTCACCTTCTTCTTCTCTTTTCAGCTCCACTTGGTCTCTCACCCCCCAAGGCAAGATCTCCCAAGTGTTGCCGAACCCTGTCCACCTGTTGCACGGTTGAGTCCCCTATGGTCCTCATTTATATCTTGATTAGTAGTATCCATATTTGGTCCCACGAGTACAGAGGAAAGAGAGGTCCATCCTTAGAGAGCCTCAATCTAAGGATAAGGCTAGTTACATCCAAGAGGTCGCCTGGTATCTTGGAGTCTCGTTTACGATACCTCCATTCAAGGCCCCCCAATGGGGACGGGGCGTCCAGAAGACGGGCCCCTCCTGTAACACAACCGCTCCCGAGCTTTACGAGAGCTAAGTTGTGCCCAGCGATGGTCGTCCACCGTCCACCCCGCCCCCCGGAAGAACTCGAAGGATTTGATGACCCTGGTATCATTCATCCATGGACACGAGTTCATCACGGATTGGGTGGCGAGACTCGCGCCTCAATCACCATGGCACAGCCAAACGAGCCATGGAAGGGTTTCTTCTTGGTCAGACTCCCCCCAACAGAAAATCTTTAGAATGAACCCGCGGTTAAGCCTCTGTTTATCCCGTCTCTCCCGATAACCTCTCGAAATTCTTGAGCGGCCGACCCATTGTGAACGGTTCGCCCCCTCAATCGCCACGAGAGACATCGAAAAGTAGTTTCCTGATGGGAAAAGAGACCCTAAAGCCCTCCCACCAACAACAAGGTCCTGAAACCCCTAGGGAAGGAATAACGACGCTAACAGAGAACGATACAACGAGAGTGATACGGCAACAATCAAAATAATAACGTCTCATTGACAAACGAAAAACAGATAATAAGAAAGTAACGATTCACTTCGTTACAACAGTTATATAAAAATAATATAACCTGCAACCGAAATCAATTTTAAATACTACCTTATAATGCAACGAAGTTTTGTATAAATATTTTTAAATTATTTACTAAAAAGTTAAAATCACCATGCTACCTAACTATTCCTTGCTGAGAGATATTATAATTACCAAATTCGTTTGCTTTCAAAATCTTAAGTTTTGTCTGAGGTTGAAGTTGTGGCGCGCTTTTTGCAGTTGCAGTAGCTGAAAAGGAAATAAATTGTTTTAATTATATAAATTTTAAATAAGAAATTATGTTTCTCATGAAAAATTTCTAGTCAGCCTGGTTTTTTTCTTACTTGGTTCTTGTGAAATTCTTATATTTTCAATAATTGTTGGCATACTTCTTGTTGATCGATCAGGCTGAATGGTTGACGGCGACGAGGACATTGTCGTTGTTGCTATTAGAAAAATTATTTACTTGTTAATTAATTAATTCTTTGTAATATTTTAGTAATTTTTGCGTGGAATTAATGTAATGCTAAGACAACATTTAATATTACTATGTAATGTAACTGTAATGTTATACTTATAGCATTAGTAACATTACAATTAATATTAAAGTGACATTAAAGTTATAATACGAGCTACTTGACAGATATTAACAATAAATTTGGTAGAAATTATTTTTTTTACCTGGTCGATGCGAGATTTCTCTTTCAACATCATTTGTCGAAATTGTAGATGTTGACGCTTTTTGAATAGCCAACGGCAATAGCGATGTTGATCCCTGAATTTTGTCAGTCATTGACGAGGATCCTTCGATTTGAGTGACGAAATTAGATTGCTTCAATCTCGCTGCAACTATTATAAAACTTTTTGAAATGATGACATTAAATGTTATAAAATATTGACTAAGAAATTAGTAAAAGATTTCTAAACTGAACAGTTTTGTTCTTAAAAAGAATCATCTTACTTTTCTTTACTGCAGCATTTTTTTGTAGTAAAGATTTTGCAGATACTTTAGGAAACATTAGTGCTGAAAAAATTAATAATTCAGTAATTGCCTAAAAAGTAATTAAATTTAATCTGAATAAATTTAAAATCTTACGAGGTTTTCCTAATTTTTGATATTTTCCTTTTCTCGAGACTACAAAAATAAAAATTTTATAATATTAATTTATTGTCATTGATACATAATATTTTGGAAAATTTTTATATTAATCCTTAACCTATACATATCCAAATATTAATAACACAGGCCAACAAAATTTTGTGGCCTAACCAATAGAAGCTGATTTTTATAGGATTTTGTCCATAGAATACGAATTTGACCTTGAAAATATTGGATTGGCTCCAATTTTTAATAAATTTACGTTTCATTATACAAAATATGCATTTTTGGCATTTTTTGAATGATTGTACAACAATACACAGAAACAGTAAATTTGTCCGCATAACACCAATTGAAAGCTTAAACACTGCTCTTGAATATCCAAAAACAAAAAATGTAATTTATGTACACTTTAACCTATAATGTCCAAAAAAACATACGCTGTTCCATAAACGTATTAAAATTAATATTACTTTTGACCATGTAAGGTAATTCAAGTAAAAATTAGTGTCTCTGGCGTTTTTATAATCGCTAGTTACAAATCTGCTATGAAATATAAAAATTACAAGTGGCGGACCAAATTTTTAAAGATAATTTACGCCTTTTATGATAAAAATTTTAAAAAAATTCTGCCATATTGGATTCGCCATTTTGAATATTAAAATCTAAATACAGATCAGTAAGCAGCGACCATAAAAACCCCTAGAGAGACTAATTGTTATTTAAATTACCTTACATGGTCAAAAGTACTGTTGTTTTCAATATGCTTGTGGAACAGCGAATGTTTCTTTTGACATTACAGGTTAAAGTGTACATAAATTACATTTTTTGTTTTTGGATATTAAAGAGCAGTGTTTAAACTTTCATTTTGTGCTATGCGGACAGATTTACTGATTCGGTGTATTGTTGTACATTCATTCAAAAAATGCTAAAAATGCATATTTTGTATATTGAAACGTAAATTGATTAAAAACTAGAGCCAATCCAATATTTTCAAGGTCAGATTCGTATTCTACGGACAAAATCCTGTAAGAATCGGCAGTAATATTTTAGGCAACATGCAGTTGATTAAAATTTGTCGGCCTGTGTAATAACTAAATAACTAACTAAATATAAAATAATGTATATTTTTTCAATTGTAGGTACATTAAATTATTATAAATAATTTATTAAATTACTACCTGAAGAGTTCGACAGACCTGCTCGATCATCATTTGTGAATTGTTGAGATGCGTGAGAAGACGATCCTTCTTAAAAAGTGTTGAAATTCGCTACAATTATTAAATGAATAATTTAATTAAAAACACCTAATATTTATAACAATGATAATAATATGTTTACCACAATTAATTGCTTTCCTTTTGCTAAAAGGACATGTGTAAAGGACCACGTTGAATTTGCATTATTTTTGGCTCTCAGTGGATTTCTTTTGTAACTTTTGGATTTCAAAGTTATTATTTAAAGTAGCAAGAACTATAAAATCCCAAAGTTACAGAAAAATTAACTGAGAGACAAAATTAAGGTTAATCCTGCGGGATCCCTTGTGACGTGAATTATTATAGTAAAATTTGGAAATTCTTACAGCAATCCGCATGTTCTTCGTTTTGATTATACCAGTCACCACATTTTAAGCATTGAAGCAATGGGTGCTCTTTTTCTACGTGCTCGAAATGCGATTCCTCATGACTCATCACCATGGAACACACAGGACATTTAAATATTTTATCTTCTAAATAATAAATCCTGTCTGTCAATGGTGTTGCTCTTACGACTTTACATGTGTCGCTAATGCTTATTACATCTTCAGGCTCATCATCTATACATAAAATGTTTAGAAAACAAGTTGTAAATCCAGATGTTCATTAAATGAACATTTTGCTTCCTCTCAGTACCTTTCACAGTACTCTTCTTCTTTATATTAAAACAATTTTTGTACTTTTTTATATTTTTATTTTTTGTTATTGTATATCGCATATTGAAGAAAATTCGTAAAAAGGATGTTTAAAAATTTTGTAAATTAAGCGACTACAAAGCTTCCTCACGATGAAGCAAAAAATTAAGATTTTTTTTAATAATAAATTTTTTTAATAGCTGTAAAATAGTACCTCCGTTTATTAAAGACTTGTGTTGTCCTTTGTTGTTAATTTAAATGGTAGTACACTTGTCCAGAAATTCGAGAATGACAATTTGTCGTTCTCTTTGAGTCATAAACTCGCAACTTGAGATCTTCCTCCATCCTACTTTGATTATAGCTTCTTTTCTTTTTTCTTCTTCAGACAATCGCCTAATTGAGGAGCTATTTCTTTTCCTTTCTCTATAATCCAAGTGAGTGTTTTCTGCAAATCTGATTGAAGAGTCTGGAATATAAAAAAATGGAAAAAGTAATTATGGTTGTAAATTTTTATCTTCACATTGAATGTCATTTAACCACACAACAATTCTAACGAATTACTATACAGTGGAACCTCGATTATCCGAACTTTTTTTGTCCTTCCGAATCTTTCCAAGTAAAATAATGAAAGTGTTAAAAAAAATGTTTAAATTATGAATTCTTTATTTTATTAATATATATTTATGTATTAAATTAAATATATATAGTTCAAGTATCCAATTCTTTTACTTTAAATATAAAAAAAAATTTAAATTTCTATTATCCGAACTTTTGATTATCCGAACCTGGCTTTACGGTTAGTTCAAATAATCGAGGTTTCACTGTATTTACGTAATTATCATTTTTTAGAAATGACAACTTTAATATCTTACCACAGAAATCAACAAATCGTGGATGATTTCCCGTGAATTCATGCCACGAACGATTATTTCTCTCTGTATCATTATTTATTCGTCTCTCTTCTCTGAAAACGGAGAAATTTTGTGGAGTCGTTATGCGTATCCAATATTTTCTGTAATACTCGATAAATTCCTCCAAAATCAGATTAACCGAAACAACTGTCTGTTCTTCCCCAAGAATAGGCACAGGATCTTGTAATTTTATTCCTTTACGAGAAATTCGAACGTGGCTTCTATATCTTCAGCCGGCAAGAGAGCTAAGTATCTCACTTGTTCAACGAAATACGATATGTTTTTATGTGCTTTCATATAAGGCCGAAGACCGTGCTTATTGCAAAATTTGTCAATGTTCTAAAAAAATGTATAAATTATTATTATTCCAACAAGATATTCCCAAAAACTTTTAGTGAAATCGTCCTAATCTTTCTTTGAAAGTTTAAGGGAAACTTCCTGGAAACTCAGAATGTCCGTCTGAAAGCAAGCTTTTATTAAACTCATAGCATTAATTTAAATCTTGCACCAAACTCAAAAATTTCCTGAAAGCTGAAATTAACTTGACTACAACCTTTGAAATCCTTAGGTTGCGTAACTGAAAATTATTAAGATTGCATTCAATAAGTTTATTTCAACTTTCAGAAAAGTTTCGATGCCGTGTGAGTTAATATTATGGAGTAAAGGAAATTTATTCCTTATTCCATAAAAATGAATAAAATTTAAAAAGAGGTTTAAAAAACCGTAAATCTTTTGAAAATGTACCTTTCACTAAAAGCTTTCTTACAGGATATTTTGAGTTTCAAGGAAACTTACAGGAACATCTTGTGATGTATAGGTCTAGTTTTTAAATGTTACATTTTCAAGGTTTTCACACGTTATAGAATTCAGGGATCAGTCAGAGAAAGTAAAATTGGTTAGGAAAATCAGGGAAAAGTCAGGGTAATAAAAGAAATTCGTAAATATATGTAATAAAACATATTTTTTAGTATCTAATAATTTTTAGAATAAATGAGAATATTATTTATAGGGTTACGGGAACAGTTTCAATTTTGTATGGAAATAAAGGAAAAGTCATGGAAAAACAAAATCCAATATTTGTGACAACCCTGATTTTTTATGTCGTATAAAGTACTTACGTAAGCCAAAAAAAAACAGGCAATAAATTTCTCTATTTCGATGAAATGGTTCATGAAAGCTGTTCGTAATGCGATTTCAAAATCGCTAATGAGTTTCTCCAACCGCAGTGTCGGCAGCAGATCTTTTAAACTTTTTGCGACACAATTGTACGCAACTTTCGATTTTTTACTCATTAAAACAAAGGCTATAGGTGTTATCTGCAATAACAATTCATAATCAATAAATATACAAAAAAATATACACAGTAAAAAGTAGCATTATTTTAGGACAGCAAGACAGTCTTCAATTAAAATGCAAATAAGATTTAATTGAAGAATGACCTAAAATTAAGTTTCACTTTTTATTGTTTATTTTGCCACAAAAAGAAAATTTAATCTGCCTTTGAAAATGAGAAAACTGAAAAATCAGAAGTTGATAGCTCCCTTTGAGCCACGGTACGGTCTTAAATGTGCCGTCGACTGTAGCGATGGAGACATCAATTTCGAGTACTTTCTTAATGAATTCTAGGCAATAAAATAGTACGTGACAAAAATTATTGTCATCGGTAATGCTTTTTACCAAACATTTCATATTTTATTCCCTCATCCACATCGTATGACATCCTTTGACACCAAATTTCCGATGCCAAAACTTCCTCAACGTCGACAATATGCTTTGGCATTGGAGGACAGTTTTTTCTGAGCCATCCACTCAATGTCCTCTGAACTGAAGCATATGGCTGAATGTTCTTCCATTCAGGATATCTATGTACACGAGATTTTTAATGAATAAAATTATTAAAATGAATTATTTTACTCTGATATTTTGTGAAATGAAAGTTTAATTACATGACAATAAAGGGTAATAAATATTATTTAATTCTTTGTCAGTTAACAGAGAAAAATTCCTAAAAACGGAAAATTTGTGTCAAAAATTTTGAAAGTTCTAAAACAATATACCACATCTTCTAGAGTTTTCATATGTCTCATAAACTGTACTAGATATTTGTTGTCAATTGTGTTGCGATGATAAATACCAAATGCGCTAACTTTTTATTAATTATTTTAAGAAAAAAGTGGAAAAAACTGAAATTATAATTATAATTATTGTAATATATTATTATAAAATATATAAATAAAAAAGAAAAAAACTGTTATTTAATACCTGAGTAATATATAATTAAAAGAAAGGTTCTTAACTTTTAGTTAATCCAGATTTTAGCAAAATCTTAGTGTTTTATTTTACATTTTGTTGCATAATATCCACAAAAAAGTTTACCAGCTCATTCTTTTTTTAATTTACTTTGAAATATGTAGACAAAATATTTAAGGAAGCAGAAACGATATAAGAAAATGTTTAGGCAACATTATAAAAAGGCAAAGTTCGATGCACAAAATAGCCCGATCACGGGGTTTATTTTGTGTAGGACTTTTAATGACTACAACTCAGACAAAAAAAATTTTTATTGCCTAACTCATAGAAAAAATCTTCAGAAGGACAACCACATCACATATCAAAAGTTGGTTTTCTTTTTTTCTTAATTCTGAATTTTAATAAATCATTGGGTTTTGAATGAATGTTAGAGAAAGTCTACTTACTTCATTCTGACGTCTTGATACACTTTCAGAGGATTTTTTCTGTTACCCGCCACTTCATTCAATAATGCGCTTCTCTGTTTTGCAGCATCCAAATTGAATGAGCAATTTATTAAATGTTTTGTTTTGTTAGAAAAATATTATAGATTAAATTTTCCCATCAGAATAGTCAAGTGAAAAGGGTTGTAAAGGATAAAGTTTCCGAGTGAATAAAAACACAAAACGTACAAAGAAAATAACAAATATATATTATCCAAATAAGCACTTTAAAGTATTTTAACACAAGAGTTTGAAAACAATTAAACATAAAAACTTAACTACAAATAACTCGCACATTTTGTTACTATGTCCGCGAGAAGCCAATTGTAAACTTGTTACACCATACGTATCTCCTGGATATAACTTGTTAACTACTAACGGATCTCGAAATTTTTTTTGCAACTTTGTCGATTCATGAGTGATTTGCGGTGCATCTTTCATGAAAATGAAACGAAGTTGTTCATTTTGGACATTTCTCCTTGCTTCCTCTTGAAGTTGACTTGGTGACGTCATTCCTCCCTTATCTTCAATCGTGAAATTGCGTAACGGGCCTTCGTCGTGACGATTTATATATCCAAATATTAACTCGAATGGACTCTTTTTTGTGGTTTTGTTGGGAGAGGTGTTTAAATCCCGTTGAATCTTTTTGAGATGCTTGTCCCAATCTCGTCCTTGACGATGCATAATATTCGCTTGAATTGCAGGAATCAAAGTTGAATTTGTGCGCTCAACTAATCCGTTGGCTTGCGGGTGTCTGGGAGAATTGACCGTATGCTTCATTCCGTGTTTCACACAAAAGTCCAAAAATGCTTTTGACGTGAAGCATGTTCCTGGATCTATTATGATCCTCTCTGGTGCTCCGAAATCGAGAATGATGTCATCTTCTAAAACACGAATTACATTTAACGCTTTTGTATCTCTTACCGCTTTACAAATTGCAAATCTCGTTAACGTATCAGTTAAAACTAAAACGTGCGTATTTTTCGATGCTGCTGTGACAAACGGACCTACATGATCAACGTGAACTTTTGCAAATGGTCTAGTTTCGGGATTTATCGGGTGTAATTGTCCAGCTTGACGACCGGTTTTCGATTTAGAAAAAATACATTGAATACAGCTTCTAACATGCTGCCGTGTGTAACGATACATTTCTGGGAAAAAGTAGAATTCACGAATCTTTTCTACAGTACGATCTGCACTCGGGTGACTTTGAAGGTCATGGTATCGTATAACTAAACTTTATCGCATTGCAGTCGGTACAACAAATAATTTTTTTACGCCTTCCCGTTTATATAAAATTGAATTTATTAATTCGTAATCTCGAATTTCTGATTTTTCAGCATTAGTTCGTTCGTTTTCCGTTTTTGACAAAATTTCTTTCTTATGTTGTGCTAACTTTGTTCCAGGACGATGCACTACGTCAAACTTATATTCTGAGAGAGTGTTACACCAACGAACAATTTGTGGATTTTTCCATTTGAGTGTATTTAAATATAACAATGCACTGCAATCTGTGACAACGGTAAACCTTATATTGATCAACCATCTTCGAAAACGCGTTATCGCCCAAACAACCGCTAAAAGTTCTAATTTACTCGAGTGATAAAAACGTTCAGGATCACTGTTTCGTCGACTAATAGCATACGCAAGTTGCAATTGATTTGATGCATTTCGTTGCATAAGCATTGCCGCTAATCCTAACGCACTCGCATCTGTATGTAATTCTGTAGGTAAATCGGGTTGAAACGGTTGCAAAATTGGTGCTTTAACTAAGTAACGTATTAATTAAGGAATGAAAAGAATTTCTTTCCTCCTCCTCTCATTTAAAGCTTTGATTCTTCTTTAACAAATTGTACACGGAGAAAAAAATGCTGTTGAATCAATGACATATGAGTTTGATTCATTGAATAGTGTCATAACGGGCTGCCAAACGTATATGCTGTTGTTTTGAAAGCACCGATTCTAATGATTCGATAGTATCACTTTCATTGAAACAAAAGCATATTTCTTAAATTGACAGCATACTATGTTAATTTGAAGGTATTCCTTTTGAATCAACGATCAAAATTTTTTAATTTAACAGTATATGCTTTTGAGTCAATGACTATAGTTTTTCAATTTAAAAGCATCATTTTTATGATTCAAAAATTTGTACTTTTAATTTTTTTAGTTGTTGCTATCGATTGAATAACACCATACTGTTAAGTCAATTCTTTTATGTGGTTAAAGATATACGAACGATAAATTGAAAAAATGAAACTTTTGTTCACATATTTTTTATATACTATATTTAATTCTCACACCTTTAACACAACACTTCTTATATACATCTTTTTTTCAATTTTACACACTAACATATATATCTTTATTACTTTTTCCATTTTTTCCAGCGACAAACACACATACATACACATTCAAACACACTTTATATTTTTTTGAGTCTGAAAAATACGCTGTTCCCAATCGGTCACCCATCCATGTAGTAACCGCGACCAAACGTGCTTAACTTTCGTGATAGACGAGAACTGCCACGCTGCAATGTAATACATTCGCTTCTTACATTGAGCAGTTACTTTGTAGTTAAATACCGTGAGCGAGATTTTTCTCGTGAATAAAGGAATTTATATAGGGAATTTATAGTTAACTAGTCCTTAATTCTTTAAAACAATTTAAATAATAGTTTTTTATATAAGAATCTCAAAAACGACAGGTTTAATAAACATATAAATAAGTGTGGATAAATATTTCAATAAATTTAGCACCTGTCAATGTCTCAAATACATAGTGTCCTTATTTTTATAGCATATGCTATAGGCAGTCCGCTATAACACCACTCATTGAAACGAAAGCATATGCTTTCATTTTCAAAAGCGCGCTTCTTTGGAGCAAACAACTTTTCATTTGATTCAAATTTACACGCATTTTCTTCAAATTTATCTATTAGATGCTTCAAATGAATAATGTCAAAGAAGCAATAAATTATTCTGTTGATATATATAGATGAACTATAGAAACAATTTGTAGAATATCATTAATTTTACAGTACCGTACTTTTAATTTAAACAGTTTCATTTTTTCGTTTTAAGCAATATGCTGTTCGATTAATAAATGTGTTATTGAATCAATATCGGGAAATTCAATAGCATGGAGCTATTTGATTCAACAGCACTTTTTTCAGTGTATAATGGCGCAGCGATATTCGCGAATTTATGAACATACCGTCGAAAAAAACCAATGAGTCCTAAAAATCGTCGTACATCGTGAACATTCTTAGGGGTAGGAAAATTAGTAATCGCTTCTAGTTTAGTTTTCCCTGGTTGAATTCCATTTTTCGAAATCTCGAAACCCAAATACGACACTTTTGACAAAAGAAATTGACATTTTTTAGATTTATCGCCAGTCCTGCTTTTTGTAGCGCTTCCATCACAGAAATAAAACGTTTACGAAGGGAAGGCCAATCTTTTCCCGAGATTAAAATGTCGTCTAAGTAAAATAATACTCCTTCATCTCTGAGCGGGCTCAATACGCGTGACATTAATTTCGAGAAATAGAAGGGGTCATTCATAAGGCCGAAAATCATGTGCGTAAATTCACCTGACTCGTCCGGGTGATAAAGGTGGTCTTCGCCTGTGCCTCTGCGGAGAGGACAACTTGTATGTATCCCTGCGCTATGTCCAACACAATAAATAAGCCGCAATTTCCCAGTCTTAGAAGTTGGTCATCTATGTTGAGGAGAGGGAAATGTATTCTTAATGTTTGAAGATTTAACGCGCGATAATCAACTACTAGACGATATTCGACGTTTTTCTTTTTAATTAAAAACACAGGACTCGCGTACGTTGAATTAGTATCGGTGACATATCCTAGATCCCGATACGTTTTTAATATTTCTCGCGTCATTTTCCGTTCTCCCTCGCTCATTACATATGGTTTTCGAAGTGTCGGCCTACTATTAGAGAGTTCTTGGATGTCCATTTGAATGTAACTAGTACATCCAATCTCAGTAACATTCTTCGCGACACATGTACGAAATTTATTTAAAATACCTGTTAAATCCATCAATATGTCACATGACATATTTTCCTCTGCAACGATTTCTTATGGAAAAATCGGTTCCATGTTCCTTGGTACTGTTGGATCTTGGAGAACTGGAGGGGGAATAATCGATGCCTCTGCGATGATTGATCCTTCTTTTAATTTACAGGGCGCACGTTCTACGTTCATTACTGGTATCACGAACTGGTCGTCGTTGTGTACGACTTCTATAAAGTTGATTGAATTTGTAGGCAACTCAATATTATTTGACACTGTCAAATTTATTGTTGAAGATTCAGGCACTGTCACACTTGATAAGCGGGAAAATTCACTATACACGGTGGTCTTGAATCAACTTTGAATATAAAGTCTTTGCACATCCCTTTTTTTTGCTGATTTGGGTTATTTGCATTCTAAATAATGTGTAAAAAATTTATAGCCCATAACTTGTCGAGCCGTTTTTGAGAAAACTCATTTTGAAAAAAATCATCAGTTTTTTATTTAAAATGTTACATATTTGTATCAAATTATGGATTTAAGCATAATATTAATTAAAATAGGGTCAGTTGGGGTAAATCCGGACAAAATACCTATTTTTCACAAATGACGTAAGTTTTTTTATAATAAAAGGAAATTCTTTCGTTTTATACTGCATTAATTTCTGTCTTGAGTTCCCTAGATTTATTGTTCGGATTTACCCCAAGATTTAGAAAATTTCTTTAAATTTGGGGTAAATCCTGACAGCTTAGTTTCTAAGAAAGGTTTAAAATAAAGTTATCTTAAGTATACTACTCTATTAAGGGATAGAACAACTTGAAAAAAATTCATACTAGATGTACAAAAGTTGAATCAGTTAAGTGTTGTAGTATCATAAAAGTTAATCAATTAACGATTCAAAAAGTAATAATCAAAAACATATATAGCTTTAACAAATTTTAATGGATTTTAACAAACCTTGATAAAGAAAAGTTTTTGGGATCATTGAATACGAATACAAAATCAGATTTTGAAAATTCAAAATGCCGGATCCAATATGCCGGACATTTTTTAAAGATTAATCGAATTACACTACTTACACCACTTTTTAAAATGTAATAGAAGCTCTGTCCAGATTTACCCTAAGTTTTCAAATTATCCTGTTGACAATTGTCGAGATAAAATCATGGAAGTAGTCAGAATCTCTTTTAAAGGATCTGAGCTTAAAATATTGACGTCGAACTGAATTTTTAATTTGTAAATTAAGATCCAACACCTTTTGTCCGTATTTTGCCCTCTGTCCAGATTTACCCCAACTGACCCTAATACTTTTCTTTAATTTTAAATAATATAATATAACAATTTAAATAATATTTCTGACACAATAAGTCAGTTTTGTTTAAATATTACAATACATGTTAAGGCACATATTTTTGCCAATTTACGGAAATTATACCAGTTACTGTACAGAAAAAAAATTAACGAAAAGGTTATATATAATAAATATAAAAACGGCTCGACAAGTTATGGGCTATAAATTTTTTACACATTATTTAGAGTGCAAATAACCCAAATCAGCAAAAAAAATGATGTGCTAAGACATTTCATTCAAAGTTGATTCAAGACCACCGTGATATAAATAAAAGTGAGCATGTCCGCTACTTTATAATAATCTACCAATTTGGAATCGGTAAACGATCTACCGATTAATACGTCTACCATTGTGCATTCTGCTGCACCCGTGTCGATTAACCCAACTAAAGCATTATCATTCACTTTCACTTCTTTAATGTCCTTCCGCACAGTGTGGCATGGTTCCATTTGTTCCACTTTATTTACTTCCCTTTTGAGAACATTCAATTCCTTGGGACAATGGCGTTGTGTATGACCTTGTACACCACATTTAGTACATGAAACAACTTTTAGGGGTTCGGGGCAATTTTTTGAAATGTGTCCACAATTATTACAATTATAACACTTGGGTTGTCCTTTGGCGTTACGGACAGGGGGTCGTCGATCCAGATTTGTTGAACAAAAGGTTTAAAATTCGATTTTGCGTCAGTCGAATTGTCAGCCGATTGTGGTTTTCTATAGTTTATTGATTGTTTATTCGTAGAGTCTGATTTACTATCCTTTTTCGCGCGTATACGTTCACTTCTTTCGGTATGAATACGCTCGAAATTTAGCATATCGTGCAATAAACTATCAGCATCCGTGTGATTTTTCGCTGACATTGCGTTGCATAGATCTCGTGACCACAGTCCAATTAAGATCAATTCTTTAATGTCCGCAGTACCGAGATTCAACTCACGACACAATTTAATTATATGGAAATAATATGATGTTAACGGTTCGTTTTGTGCTTGAACTCTTTCTTTCATTTTTGTCCATTTTTGAGGTATGTTATCATAAACAATGAAACTTCTTACGAAAGCTGCGCGAAACAATTCCCAAGTCGTTAACTCGGATCTTCTGATTTGATACCACTCCAGCGCGCCTTCTCTCATATGTGTGCGAGCAGTTTCGAGAGCAAAGTTGTCAGGCCACTGATGCAAAATTTCATACCATCAATGGTATCTAACCAATCTCTAGCGCGTGACGTTCCAATCTCGCCTGAAAAATCGTTTATGCTTTTTGATAAATCGGGCATAATATGATAATTCGGGATTTGGTTTTGTGCAGCAGGGTTTGTATCTTGTTGTTCACTAGCTAATACTCGTTCACAAAGGTTCATCATCGTTTGATCTCGACGTCTTCCTTCTTTCAACAAGTGAGCCATCATATCTTCCAAGTGTGTCATGTCTTGGCATTTGAGGTGGAAATGGTAAAGTTGGTGGTCTTAGAAGGGGTATATTGCCTGGTAACAATCCTGGAGCTGCAGGCGCCATATTTAAATGATCCCCACCATGTTGGAAAAGTCTGGTTCGTATTCGTAAGTTTTCGCGGTTTGTATTATCTAGTTAAGGAACACTTGCGTCGATTATTTGGGAATTCTCGTCATCTCCGCGTCTCTGGCCATTTCCAGCACCATTGCGCGGAACCGGTGTACCTCTACCTCGACCACGTGCAACTGGTATTCTAAAAATCCCTTCTCCAGGAGTTATGTTCATTTGCTCCTCGAAGTTCTCAAAATCTCGCAGTTCCCATCAGAATAGTCGAGTAAAAAGCGTGGTAAAGGATAAAGTTTACGAGTGAATAAAAACACAAAAGTACAAAGAAAATAACAAATATATATTATCCAAATAAGCACTTTAAAGTATTTAAACACTAGAGCTTGAAAACAATTAAACATAAAAACTTAACTACAAATAACTCGCACATTTTGTTACAAAATTCCGTTTCGCTTACTATTCGCACAACATTTTCTTTCGATCGACGAACCTTATCTGCCGCTATTTTGCGCCTTTTTTGGGACCTAAACCCGCGTACTTGCGCATACACCGTTTTCGTTACTCTTTCATAATTTCCGTTCCTAACAGTTTGGTTTCGCTCCTCATGCTCACCAGGATACAAAATAGCTCTACCAGGACATTTTATCGCTTTATAATTGGCGCATCTCATGTAACTGAAAAAAATGAAATATTATAAGTTTCAGAACGAAACAACTGACAAATTTGTACGAAAATTGCGATTATGAAATTGGAATATTGTAATTGCAGTCGTATATTTAAAAAAATTATAATTGCACTAAAAAACTGTAATTGATAAATATAGAAATTATAAATTTTTTCTTATTCCAAAAGAAACTTAGACTTTTGTAAAAAAAAGTGTTCTGTAAACTTAATTTTTCTAAATATCTGAAATAAATTTAATTTTCTTAACAAATTTTTTTATTGATAAATTCAAAATAGTACAAATTTAGTCTGAAAAATTGTATTAAAAATAATTATGCAAAATATTTTCTTTATTGGCTAAAAGAAACTCATAATTTATAATTAAATAAGAAACATAAAAAAACAATTTTTTCATTTTTTAATGGTTTAAAACTAAAATCAAATTTTGTTAATACATTTAGATGCAATGAAAACTCAAACATTTTCTATTTAAAAATTAAAAAAGTAAAGTATACAATTTCTCATCATAGGTACCTTATTTGGAGAACACCATGTATAATATATATTATAACAAATTATTTACCTGTAAACTATATCACCTTTAGCATCTTTATAATGTGACGATACATGTCACTTTGAATTGAAAATAAATATTATATGAATTCGGAGATAATAAGAAATCTCTATGATATTGAAAAAATGTTTAAGGACAATTAATCCTATGAAAATTCGGAGATACTAAAAAGTCTTCGATCTATTAAAAATTATTTGAGGAATATGAATCATACATAAATTTGGAGATAAGGAAAAGTCTCCAATCTATTGAGAAAATATTGAAGGACAATGAATCCTGCATGAGTTCGGAGATGATAAGAAATCCAAGGCTACGAAAATTCTAATTCTGAAGAATCATCTGATGGAGAAGATAATCTAATGGAAAATGAAAATTGTGAAAATTTAAATATGAAACAAGAAAAGTATATTATCGACTGCAGAGGCAAATTACCAATGCGTAGAGATAACCTAACTTATTTTCTTTCAGGTCTATTAAGTTGGCACCACTACTTTCATATTTTGAGTTATCAACTATGTCATAATTTAGGGCTCAAATAGGGCTCTTCAACGCTCAAAAATAAAAATTTGTCGCCCCTCATTTTTAAAAAAAAAACTTTGATTCTGCTAGCTTAACGTTAAGATGGCACAAATTACTTTATAACTTCAATAAATAATTACAAATCAAAAAAATTTTAAAGCTATAATTTAAGGCTCATTTAGGGCTCTCCAAAGGCAAAAGAACGAACTTCCCAAAAACTACCCTTAAACTTAATAATTACCACAACTACTTTTTTATATTTAAAAAATTTTATAAACATGACCTTTTTTTATCTAATTCATTTTTCCAGCCATACAAATTTATTAAATACTATTTTTAATTATAGTTAGAAACCCTAAATCCTAAAAATCACTCTCAAAAACATTTATTTAAAATAAAGGACGACATTGTCACCTTATCATTTCTTTGGGCCATATACGCTATTAAATTTAATCAAATTAATTAATAACCGAACATTTTTTAACATTGTAATTTTAGGCACAATGAATGAAGCAATAATTTCTTAAAAACTACCCTTTGTCTAAAAAATTTACCATACCCCCATTTACAAAAAAATCTCGTCTTTGCTAGCTCAACATTAAGTTGACACTAATTATTCTGTTACTTAAACAAATAATCACAAATCAAACAAATTTTAATGCTATTGTTTAGGGCTCACCGATGGACAAAGAACGAACTTTTAAAAAATACTCTTTGCCTAAAAAATTGCTCATCCACATTTTTTTTAAGAAAACCTTGTTTTTGCTAACTTAACGTTAAGGGACCATTTAAGTATTACGTAAGCATTTAATGGGGAGGGGGATCTAGGTTATTGCTTATTTTCATGAGAAAAAATTGCGCTAATGCATAATAAAAAATCTTACGATGGGGGAGGGGGGTCTAAAAACGTCCAAAATATGCTTACGTAATATTTGAATGGCCCCTAAGCTGACACACTTAAAAAAAATATATTTATGGTATTGGCATAAGTATAGCCAATTGTCACATATTATATTGGCAAATATGGTACTGCCATTCAGTATTGCTGTTTCAGCCATATGTATGTGAAGAACACCAATATTTTATTTGAAGAACGGAACAATGTCATTTATTTCAATGTCAAAAATTATTCTATAACTTCAATTAATACTTACACATTTAAAAAAACAATATTGTTATGTAAAATCTATAACTTATTTGAACCAAAGAAATCGCATTTGATTCAATTAAATAATTAATTGAATAAATGCGAATTTGTTTAATACAAATTATGAGTTATTTATTTCTTGTATTTATTTTTTCTATATATAAATAAAAAATATTTGATATAACAAAATTATTATATCGATTCAAATTCTATAAATTAAAAAAATACTAAATATTAAAAAAAAATTTGCATTAAATATTGAATTAAATAATTTTCATAACTGATTTAAATAATGATTTAGTAGGGTAAGAGCCAGTTTCACCAACTTCCGATTAAAAGTTAAACAATGATTAAAGACAGTTTGAAGATTTCTGATTGGTTAATTCAGGATTTAATCATTGATTAACTTTTAATCAGTGTTGGTGAAATCGGTCATTAGTGTACTAATTGTTGCGCGGTTTTTGTTTAGCCTTCTTTGAAATAGAAAAGGCATAGGGGGATAAGTATGCAAAAAGTGCCCCCGCATATATTAAGCTCATATTGGTACCTTATATTGCCACCAATGTAAGTGTAAATTAGTTTCTAAATTTTCAAAACTTTTTTGAAGGTGAAATTTTGAAGTAACCGCTCTAAGTATTTCTGAGAAAAAATTTTTTATAATGTCCTCTTAAACATATATTTTTTGCCGGTTTTTTAAAAAATATAGTTTTTCGTAAACGACTTTTTTGGAAAAAAAATTTTAAAAACTAATTTTTTTCCAAAATTCCTTAACCGATTTTACTGGAACTTAAATATATTATAATTATAAACAAAATAATAAAAATAATGTTATTTTTTTAAATTACCGCTGAGAATATTATAATACCTACTTCGATACTTTTCGAGTTATACTTTTTTAATTTGACCTTTTCCTGCTTTGCTTTATTGTAGACTACCGCAGTCGACGGCCGTCTTCTTTGCAAAAATAATTTTCTTTACGAAATAAATTAATTCAATTTAATTCAATCATTAACAATTCAATTTAATTCAAGTATTAAAAAAATTATAATCTGTTTTTTAAGAAAAACGACAAATATTATGTTAAACTATTATATTAGATAAATTTCAAAATGGTAATCAGCATATTTAAAAGTTGGCGCCAACATTGCGACAACCGCAGCTCCATCTGCAACTTGCACTTTTGCTTATGACGTTCTTTTACATTTTACATTGTCAATGCTCATTACATATTTTGATATATTCCACCTTTCTTCAAAACGTTAGAGAATATAGTGATCACATGACCAGGAAACGGTTCATCTCCTTCCAGGCAGATGGTTCCGACCCTAGGGTCTGTGGTGTTGGAGTTTTCCAGGGCGGAGTTTTATCGCCGCTTTTGTTCAGCCTGTATCTGAGAGACCTAGAATCATACCTTCCCCCCAACATGAAGGCGGTCATGTACGCCGACGACCTACTGCTATATACAAGGTTTACCACCTCCGAAAACCTAAGTCACGAAACCTCGGCGGCCTTGGAAAGTCTCGCTGCCTGGTTAAAATCTTTGGGCATGGATGTAGCCCCACAAAAAACAACCTGCTGTATCTTTTCAAATTCGCGCCTTTCATTTGATAATATTACAATAAGATTGGGGAACACAGATATTTCATGTGTTGACTCTATGAAACACCTGGGAATTGTTCTGGATCGCAGACTCACCTGGTCCCCTCACATAAAAATGCTTTCTAATAGGGCCTTGAAAGCGCTCGGTATCTTGAGAATTATCTCGCGCGTTACATGGGGCACTTCTCCAACACTCGCGCTTTTGGTCTATAAAAATCTCATTAGAGCAATCCTGGATTGGGGCTCCCCTTTGTTTAGTAATTCCGCAGTTACCACTCTTAAACGCCTTGATAGGGTTTAATCTGCCGCCCTTAGAATCGCCCTGGGAACTATGAGGTCTACTTCCATTCCAGTCCTGCTGGCGGAAGCTGGTGAACCTCCTCTCGCCATCCGAAGGACTTTCTTGACTGTCTCCTTTATCCTACGTAACTCCTCGTGGAAGGAGAACCCTCTTACATCCCTTCTCTCCACTCTGAACAGGAAAGCTAAACTCAACCCTCGTTCCAAAAAATACAACAAACTTCCTATCCTACCTGCATACAATCATATACTCCCTATTCTAGACATGATGTACAAAACTTCAAAGCCAGCTTACTTTGATTGGAACTGGCGTGCTCTATCTACGCCTCCCGTTTGTGATACCACCTCAGGGACTCAAAGACCTGAGAACGAGTGTTTTTGACCCGGACAGGAAGGCTTGGCTTCTCCATGAATGGCCATACTCAGAAAGAGACCTGTCGGGTCACAGATACTTCTCCAGAGTCTCATTTAAAACCGTCAGACCATGGTTTCGGGACCTTGACCTTCCGAGGAGTTGGACCAACATAGTAACGCGTTTGAGAACGGGACATATACTGACCATTGAGCATCTTGAGAGGATTAATTGGACTGAAGCGGCACGCTGCAGATGCGGTGAGGAGAGGAGATCGTTGCATCATGTCTTAGTTGAATGTCCTGTACTGGCCCCGGCCAGATCTAGATTTGTTAGATTCCTGAACGGCTCGTATCCCGACCTGGATCTCAGTTCGGCTGCGATTGACGAGATTATTTTTCCACCTAATGAGCAAGTGGTGAGAGAGTTGGGCAAATTGCTGACTCACGATAAATATTTCATTTGATTCACTGACAACGCCTAACGTACCCAGTTACCCACCCTTGACCTATCCACCGACTTACTGCCCAGATCAATGGACTGCTGCACCACCGACTCTCCCGCTTCGTGTAACAGCGACTGGTTCTCTCTACTTGCTTATGGAGGATTCATCACTGATTGCTGACATTGATGGGCATACAATTTCAATTCTTATTCTTCACATGTTTACAGTTCTGACAGTCGGCGAAGCCAAAAGTCATTTAAGAAGAAGAAGAAGAAGAAGAATATAGTGAACGGAGTGACTATTTGGCCCGTCTGCGGGCCAAATAAGTTACTTTTTTTATTTGGCCCGCTAGCTTTTTTTCAATATTTCAAAGCGGGCCAAATAATAAAAGTAGCTTATTTGGCCCGCCAGATAAGAAATTAAAAGTGGGCCAAATAAAGAGTGGTATATTATTTGGCCCGTCACAAGTCAAACTTATTTTCATTTACCTGATGTTCAGTTAATAATTAAATTACTTATAAAAAGAGCTAATAGTAAGTACATTTACATATTTATTGCTTTTAAAATTACGAAGTGTCTATACGTCCGGCTAGACGGACGAAGAAATCGTCTAAACGTCCGGATATACGGACGTTTAGCTCCCAAAATATTTCATCCGGCTATTTACTGTATATACTGGTGATGAGCGTTTGACAGTATCCGGATAAAATAATAAACTTTATAATTCGTCCGTCTATTAGATTCTTACAAGTATAATATATTCCTTGAATGTTTTGACATTTTTAGGTTATGGAGGTACTTAATGTTTTTTTTCTACGAAGTGGCAATTTCGCCCGTCAGTGAAAATAGGTATATGATTTACTAATTAAAAATATTTATTAATTTTTCTTTTGTTGGAAGGGGGTTGGTTTTGGGTTCGATCCCTTCCAGTATTTTTCTTTTGTTGGAAGGGGGTTGGTTTTGGGTTCGATACCTTCTAGTACCAATTAGAAACTTTTTTGTACAAAACCGGAGTCAAATTGACTTTATATTTGATACTGGAAGGTATCGAACCCAAAACCAACCCCCTTCCAACAAAAGAAAAGTACTGGAAGGTATCGAACCCAAAACCAACCCCCTTCCAACAAAAGAAAAGTACTGGAAGGTATCGAATCCAAAACCAACCCCCTTCCAACAAAAGAAAAATTAATAAATATTTTTAATTAGTAAATCATATACCTATTTTCACTGACGGGCGAAATTGCCACTTCGTAGAAAAAAAACATTAAGTACCTCCATAACCTAAAAATATCAAAACATTCAAGGAATATATTATACTTTTAAGAATCTAATAGACGGACGAATTATAAAGTTTATTATTTTATCCGGATACTGTCAAACGCTCATCACCAGTATATACAGTAAATAGCCGGACAAATTTTTTTATCCGGCCAGACGGACGTGTAGACGCAGTCTTAAAATTATAAATTAATTTTTTCTTTACTTTAAAAATGTAAATAATATTTTTTTGTGTTATTAACCTCAAAACACTTATGCGTATAAAAATGACAAAGACAATGTGAGTTGTGAACATATCACAAAAATTGTCGTAATTAGCGGACATTTAAAAAAAATATTTTCTTTTTGTTATAAATTTAATAAGGACAAGACGGATGAAAATCTTTCTAAACGGCTTCTTTGTATTCTTAAAATAAAAATTAATTTCGAAATTTAAAAGCTGGTTAGTGCTCAAAGTAAATAATAATAAATCATTTTTTCTTGTAGGTTAATTCAAGGTGCATAGTTCAACATTTTAATTATATTTTCTGCAAAATTTTCGAATATATATTTTTAATTAAATATTATTAAATATAGGGTACTTTCCATATGCTTTACCATGTTATACGAAGAGATTTAAAAAATTTTCCATATTAGTTTAAAAACATCTATAAAACTGTTTTGAAATATTATTCCGCTTTATAAGTGGAAATACAATTTATAGAAATAAACCTACATATTAGTGAGGAAAATAGGTAAAAGTGGACCATTTTGGGATTACGTCAAATTCGCATATTTTCTTATAAAATTAATTGTTAAAAAATATGCAGTTTAAAGAAAAACTAAAATAAACATTCCTAAAAATTTATTAAATATTTACTTGCAATATTCGGAATATTTAATTGCAATATGCTTAGTGAAAATTGTGCAAAGATTTATATGTCCCGATTAAATAAGTGTTTAGCGCGAAACTTTCCTGAACATTTCAATGAAATCTTCGCCTAATTCAAATTATAATTATAATTAGGCGAAAATTTCCAGGAAATGTTCACACTAAACACTTATTTAATCGGGACAAATATATCTTTACACAATCTTCACTAAACTTTTCAGTTAAATATTCCGAATATTGCAAGTAAATATTTAATAAATTTTTAGGAAAATGTCGGTGCTGTGGGGGATGTTTACTTTTGAAAGTAAACACACGGAAAAAAATGGATTATATGTGATATAATCCAGATTATACTTCTCCTGATATTTTTACACTGTATATAGGACAGTTAACCAGAATTATAAAATTTAATATCTACGTATTACCACTTTTAAATTATTGACCATATTAATTTGAATTATAAAACTTGCATCAATATAATTGGTCATTACGTTATTTTAAATAAATAAAATTTTGACAAATCAGAACTAACCCATAAATTTAAAAAATTAATTTAATATTTAATTGCCTAATAATAAAATTAAAAAAAATAAAAATTTGAATTCGTTGTTGCTAATAATTTATTAATTAAATTAATTGATCAATCACTAAATTTTTTTTAACACAAATTTATTTATTCGTAAATTTCTGGTAATTTAATTTTTATAAATTTACAAAACTATTAAAACTTTGAAAAAAATTATTATTAAAATTTGTTATCAATTAAATAATATTTCATCAATTAATCATAAATAAATTTACCAACAAATAAATTCTTACTAAACATAAAATTTATACTTTGTAATAAGTAAATAAAAATACTTTTAAGAAAAGGTTAAAAATAATATTCTCTTGTAATATTTAAATTTAAAATGGTTATAATCAATAATAAGCTAATGATAAATAAATGCATAATGGTATAATTGTTTTTAGATTTATAAAAATGAAATTATCAGAAATTTACGAACCTGGAAAATTAAAATAGCAGCACATGTAAAAAAGTTCGATCACAACAAATTTTCAAAACAACTTTATCCTCATAATATGACAATTTGAAAAAAACATGTTGCTATAGTAATAATCTAGAATTATAATTTGATTCGATTTTGGATTATAAAATGTATAATCTATTGTGAAAACCAAAAATAATTCTAAAACATTGAAAAGTTGTAAATAGATTATACTGGGTAATAATCAGATTATATTCAGTATGATCTTATTTTCTATATTCCTAATTGTATAATCCATTTTTCTCCGTGCAGTGCCGTAATTTTGAAATGCAAACAGGAACGTTAGTGTAATCTTATTTTGTTTAAAAAAATCAATATATGGGTGTAAAATATAATAATAAATATAAGGAATATTGATATTTTCTTATTGTCTACACTGTAAAAAATTTAGGGAGTTAACGGACTCGGGAGTTAAATTTTTCGATTTAAAAATCAACTCCAAAAGAGAGTTAATTTACTAACTCCCTACATCAACACCCTTCTTGTTGAAACAATTACCATTGTTTCTACCTCCCGTATTAGAAAATCGGACACGAGAGACATTTGTGGAGGACGAAGCTTCTACAAGTGAAGATGAAAGAGAAGAAGTATGTTCAGAAGAGGTTTTCGCTGAAGAAGATGAATGTACAGGAGTCGATTTTTCGAACCCAGATCATTTGACGGGACAAAACGGTTTTTCAGAGGAGAATATTCCTTTAGAAGATTGCGTTATAACAATTGATGACATCTTAGCAGCTGATAAGTTTCTCTCATCAGAAATGCAAATAGTGTTCGATAGTAATTGTAATGTTATTCAGGAGAAAGATGTCCCAAATTTAGTTCCTTCAGCTGATGGTGAATCGATGCAAGACAATATGGATGTTGTCAAGGGCATTGAAATGCCTCTAAAACCAAAAATGCGTGGGAGACCTAGAAATTCTATGACGACAACACCCATGGGTCTTGCTAAAAAGACATCAGCAACCAAAAAAGTTAAAGTAACACCATTTATTAAAAAGTCGTTAGACATAAAAATACGACAAATTTTAAAGTATTTTGTCGATGATATAATCATAGAAGAAGCTTTGAAAGGACATAAGATACACGAAAAAGAAATCGAGATTAAACCTGAATTAATAAGCGGAGCAATTACAGACGAAGATGTCAATCTTTCTGTAATAAAGTCTTTTTTAAGCGATGAAGCATGGCTCGCGGTGGAAGAAGTTCAAGAAATAAAAAAGAAAATAAATATATGGAATTGTCGTGCATGCCAAAACGATTTAGCATTATTTGCTTCAATTAGGTGTGATTGCTGTTTGGAATGGTTTCACAAAAAATGTGTAAAATCTACCAAAACCATCTACTGGTTTTGCTCGACATGTAAAGCTGAAAGCAATTGAAAGCAATTGATTTTCCTCTATCTATAGTTTTCTCTAAAATATTGAGTAAAAAAGCAATAAATATTATATTTGAAAATATATATATATACAATATATAATAAATATAAATATTATTATAAAACAATAAATAATATTTTTGGGATGCCTTCACATATCTTACATTGTCTTTGTCATTTTTATACCCGGATGATTCTTCTGAAAGTGACATTTTGTGACATTTTTTATTTTTCGACTAATTTTATAAAATCTACTCTCTAATAATTGTTAACCATTTCCATAGTAAAAATTTAGCACTTATCATTAAAAAGAAGAAATTAAACAATTTTATTCTACTGAATTTATGCAGTAGCTAAAATAATTTCATCTCCGAAGCCTTTTTAGTGTGTCTCCAATAGGTTTTCTATAAGAAAACTAAATATTTTGCTTTTTTCAAACTCTTAGAATTTTTTAAAAAATAGTGTCAGAAAGTGCAATGTTTTTTCTATCATTATGTGCTTTTTATTTTCAAACTGAATATATTTAGTATTAAAATATGCAAATTATTATTTTTTGAAGCAGTGTAATTTATTATGAATTATATTAGTGTGTATATTTGATAAGAAAAATCACGGAGCAAATAAAACTAATCGATTGGAGCAACAAAGTCAATCTTCTTTGAAGAAGAAAAACTTTAATATTTTCATTAATTAATTTTGCACAACTTAAATTCTTACTCTTGAGTATGAAATAAAGTAAGTTCAATAAAAAAACCATATAATTTGAAAAAAATAAGTTGAAAAATCGAATTTTAAAAGTGTAACTTTCAAAAGAATCACCCACCCATAAGTGTTTTGAGGTTAATAACACAAAAAAATATTATTTACATTTTTAAAGTAAAGAAAAAATTAATTTATAATTTTAAAAGCAATAAATATGTAAATGTACTTACTATTAGTTCTCTTTATAAGTAATTTAATTATTAACTGAACATCAGGTAAATGAAAATAATTTAGACTTGAGACGGGCCAAATAATATACCACTCTTTATTTGGCCCGCTTTTAATTTCTTATCTGGCGGGCCAAATAAGCTACTTTTATTATTTGGCCCGCTTTGAAATATTGGAAAAAAGCTAGCGGGCCAAATAAAAAAAGTAGCTTATATGGCCCGCTGACGGGCCAAATAGTCACAGCGTATAGTGAATCGTTTTTTTGTTATGTTTTTTATTGACCGATGTTTACTGTTTTATAAATGTGTTTAAAAGTCTTGTAAAATAATGAGCTCTAATGTTGGTAGAAAACCATTTGTCTCTAACGAAGATTTGAAGTGTGTAATTTTGGAACGACAAAATGAAATTTTTCTTAGCGAAAACAAATTGAAATCCAAGAAAAATGATGCATGGCGTAAATTGTCGGAAGATGTACAAGGAAAATTATGTGCAGCAACTTTTTATTCTAAACTTTGTAATCCACAGTTCAGAAATGAAATCTTTAATCAAAATCGGAAGAGAGTTAGTTCACAACTTGAGGATTCCGCGGAAATTTCTAACCTCCAAAACGACACTACAGTTTCTGAAAGTAACGAGTTATTAAACTTAGTTGTATTCGCAAACAAAGCCGAGTATGAAAAATTGTTAATAAGCAGGGAGATGAATACTAAAAAGGGAATCAAATATTGCTATGGATTGGAACCTGGAAGATGGCAAGATTGGATTAGCAATAAAATTTAGGATATATCTAAAATTTCCTGCGGCTTCAATTTTCATAATCATTATATAAGCGACGATGCATCTATTAGTTCAATGAAAGGTAAATATAATATCCGTCTTAAAAGTAAAAAAAAATCTCATTTTAAGACATCTAATATGCATTGAAATATTAAGTTTTGTATTTGCAAGGATTGATCTTACTGTGTATTTAATTCGCGCACGGCTAACTTCTTACTACATTTTTTAAATAAAATTAGTAATTTTAAAAGTACACGGAAAAACTTTGTATACTAGTTCCTGTTAAACTCACAATGTATTTTTAGTAAACTGACTACTAAAGTGGGGAAAAAGTGGTCACTAGACGAGATTTATAATTTAATAGAAGTTTTTATAATACTATATGATCTCTTTTTTTGCAATATTTAGTAGTCAAGTTATGAGAAATTCGCTATGATATACGAAAGAAAGTAGATATAGAAAAAGTGAATGCCAAAATTTTTATTTTCTATATTCGAAAGAATGATATTTTCTTCGCGCCGTGTTTACAATTTAGTAGTCAAACGATCAAAACTGCACGCATACAAACGAGCACCACTGTTCGTGTAGTCACACATAACCACTCAATCTCATATACATGCGTGCTCAAGTCAAATGGCTGCTGTCATTCTACCTGGTTCTCTTTTAAAAATTTAATAATTCATTATACAGACAAAAATGGATATTAAGAATCTTAATGCATTAGATATTAAAAAAGGATGCTAATGCATATCATCTAGATGTTGTGGTTTAACATCTCAGATGTTAAAAAGTATAATTTGTAAATGTGAGGTTATGTGTCAACAAGTCTTCCGTATTTTCGGTATTTTCCAATATGTTGAATTTCAACACTGCAAGATATATTTCACAATTTTATTTCAGAGGATTTTTCTAAATTTCTCTATGTTTATATAATTATTTTTAATAACGGAGAAAATTGTAATTGCCGCATTAATGTGAATTTTTTTAATAATAATAAATTGAAATGTTTCTTTTAAATACATATAAAGAAAACTTATTCTGATTTCATAGTTTTTAACTTAAAATAATTTAATTTAATCTTTTTTTTATATATTTCACAATATATGCAAGAAATAAACTTTTAAGTTAATAAAAAATATTTATTCTAAATGTTAGCTATAAATTTCTACAAAGAATAAAAATTTAATCAAAAGGATAAATAATAATTTTACGAAATAATAATGATAATTCTGTCCATTTCAAAAATTGACCTTATTAATTTTAAATATAATTGATTTTGTGAATTTTATTTAACAAACAAATATTATTTAATACAGCATTTAACAAATTTTCTCCCAAGTGTCAATACAATGTTTTGGATTAGTATATAAGAACAGTGACTTACTTTCTTGATATGAATTGTATATGCGATCCGTCGATTAAAGTGTGCGTTACTTTATCAGTATGTTAGGCATTAGATTAGGTTGCGTTCAAATAAGTTATCAATCGTCATAGGTAAAATAGATTTCTACCTGACTTATTAGTACACTGAGAGAAGTCCGGGAACTAATACGTCCCGTGCAAGGCTTGAGTGATCATTTTGAATGTTCTTATGTGAACCTTCGATCGGGACGTCTCAAGCCCCGATAAAAAACGTGGAACGTCCCGAAGCGGGATTACTTACAACTTTTAGTGTCGGCCGTGAGTTGTCTCTCACATGCGGGAACAATGTTTGACCGATTCGGGGTGTCTGAGCCCTAGATTCGAGACATCTCAAACGCGACAAGCAGAGTAGCTTATAGCGACGTCTAGCGGGAACTATTAAGCCCTGGACTTCTCTCAGTGTATGAGATGGCGACAGTCTGCCCCTGTCACTGACATTCGACATTGTTTTTTAGTGAAATCATGAATTTTTAATTTTCATCAACTGACTACTAAATTTTAAAAGTCTGGTTCTGTTCCGTGTTTTAATAGTCAGACTACGAAATATTGATACCGTCGCAGTTTTTCCCCACTTTAGTAGTCAATTTACTAAAAACACATAGTGAGTTTATCACGAACTAGTATAGAAAGTTTCTCCGTGTAATAGAATTTGAAAACTTTCTAATATAAATTTTTATTGAAAACACTACAATAAATTCAATTTTGAAGAAATTATAAATAATTGCAGAAATTCAACTATTTAAAAAAAATTGTTATAAAATTCAACTATGTACAAAATTAAATTCTTTTGAAGAATTTCTTCGATTTTTTTTAAACTAATGGAGTTTCTTTGATAATTTTAATTGAAAATTTTGAAAGCATTTGAATTTCATAAATAAGAATTTTATTAAAAATTAATTGAAAATAATTGAATTCTTGAGGAGAATTTTACTATTTATAAAAACATAAAAATTCAAAAATAATTTAAAACCGTTAGCGATTTTAAACGTTGAGATAAACGTGATCCAAAATATCTAATATAAATAATAAAATAATAATAATAAAAATAAATATTCTATCGATATGCTGAACATGAAATAGCTGAAATTTCGGTTGATGCTTCAGGTAAAATGGTAACGGACTTTTATCTATTTGAAGATATTACTACTGGACACATATTTTTATATCTGATTGTTGTCAACGGAAAGGCCGGTCAGCAATGTGTGGGTCAAATGCTTAATTCATCTCATACATCTGTATCAATTGCTCATTTTTTAAGTGAGTGGATCGGATCAGGTGCTCCAAGTCCAAAAGTTGTAAATTGTGATGGATCAAAAGCTTTGTTGGCGGCAATAATAAGAACATTTACTCAGTATGGAACAATGTTAGAATATACGGAAGCATGTTTTGATGGCATTCTTCCAAAGTGTTACGACAGAATCGATGTTGCTCATTTTATAAAATTATATTCAAATTTCTTAAGCAATTTATCAAATCTCAAGAGAATTAAAATATTTTTCAAAGCTGCAATGGGCCAATTGATATTATCTCGGAATTTAGAGACAGCGAAAAGGATTTTGAAGGATATTTTAATAATTTGTCACCCAAATTAGATTCTTTATTGAAACTAATTTAAAACGAGGAACGTTAGGTATATTTTAAAAGGGTTTCTCGTTTTGACGTAACATACTCAACAATCGCTAAATTTTAAATTGTCTCTCAGTTTTCTCTTTTTTACTAATTAATATTGGTATATATTGTAATTTTTTGTAACTTCTCTAAAAAATGTTCCGTATTCACCATTTCAGAATAAATTCTCGATTTTTGTGAGACAAAATTTTTCTGTGTTCCTTTTACAAATTGAAACATATCGATTATAATATCGATATGTTTAAAATTCTTTTAAAGAATTTTATTTAAATTTTTTGAAAATAATCAGTTCGGGAAGTTAGTTACCATAATTATAATTTAATTTTTTTTAATTTCTTCACAATATATTCAATTATTTTTATAAATAGCAAACGATTCTATTTAAAAATTAATGTAATAATGTTGTCATTAAATTATAGTCTCTCACCTTAAGAGTAATTGGTGTTTATAAATTTAAAAATTCTATTAAATAACAATTATAATTGTATAAAGTTGAATTTGGGGGAAGTCATGCGCCCCGAATTTTTAACCACAAAAATAGAAAGAACACTCTAAAACATATCTGTCAATCAAAACATTAATTATATAAAAAAACAAAAGACGACACTTTCTGTTCTCAGAATAGCAAATTATTATTTGTAATAAAATAATAATAATAATAATAATTATTATTATACGTAATATGAAAAAAGATTGTCAAACTCCAAACCTTTCGCTTTTTTCTTAGGATGAGTTGCTTTCCCCTGATCCATTTCCTGAAATTGTAATAAAAAATTTTCCTCCATTCGTTCCAAAATATACACCATTTCATCCGGATATGTAAAATTATTGTGAGTATAGGTGTGAAAAAAAGAATTAATAACCTTTTATCTTAATTTTTAATACTATTTTAAATTAATACTTGGCAGAAATACTAAACAAACCTAATTACTCTTTATTTTAGATGCCAAAAATTTATAAAATTTGGTCCCACAACCGATCCATAAAAAAGGCATTGTGTTTCCAATTCAGACAACATTTTAAGTACAGTGATGGTAAAGGGAGGCAACAAATTAAATATCAAAGGCAGAACAATTGTTTTAGAAAAGGATGGAACTGAAATTGATGAAGATGAAATTTTGGAAGCATTTAATGACGAAGGCGAAGTGTTTATGATTTTACAAGAAAATTAATATTGGAAACCAGACAAAAATTTAAATATCGAATTAATAACGGATAAAATTGACAATACACTTAAAGAATCTAACGATCATGAAATAGGGGAGAGTGGGGCAAAATGGGGTAGGCGGGTCAAATGGGGTACCTCTGTTTCTCCATGATGGGTACATTTAATTTTTTAATCCTCGATATATTAATTTGAAAATTGTGGGATCTTTTTCGGCACTTATTCAAGAGTAATTTCCAATATAGGATGGATTGTTAAATTGAGGGGCTGGATGCTATAATGTGTTACGCGCCATTTACTTAACATGGCTCGTAACACATTATAGCATCCAGCCCCTCAATTGTTTACAACAATTTGTAAACATTACATTTTGTTGTACTATGCAGTGCGGGGCAAAATGGGGTACCTATGTGTTGGGCCATGCCGGGTGGTATTTAATATTCATTGAACTACTTAAAAACGTTATACTATGCATATTTAACAACTTTCCGCAGAAAAGTCAAATTTTTGTTTTGGGGTATTATGCTATCGATGTTTCACTATCGATATATCGATATTTTTCATTATCGATGTTTTTCTCTTAATTTCTAGTAAATATTGCTTGTTTTTTTCATAATAATAAAGAATCTTACTTTTTGTTTGTATTTATAATCTCTTACAACAAGAATTTAACAAATTTTGAAAAAATATTCCATGTTTTGTATGGTAATTTGATACCACCCCATTTTGCCCCACCCATGGGGCAAAATGGGGGTTTAGCACCTTCTCAGAAAATGGGATATAAGTTCTTTCAAAAAAATTTTTCTCCGCTATTATCATAATTTCCTCAAACCTAAGAGTACAAAGAAGAATTCTGATGATTAGTTGAATCGATTTATTCGTTTGGTTCTCTGTAAACAGCCAATTACAAAAAGGTACCCCATTTTGCCCCACTCTCCCCTAAACAAATATCAAAATGAGGAAAGACTCAATAATCACGAGAGTCAGAAACATACGGATGAATTCATCTCCCAGAATAAGACTAGTGAAGTACATGCGGATGCGACAATAAATAGTAATCGTTTATCCGATACCAATGATTTGCCTGTAGGTGAAGAAGGGAACGAAATGCTAGAAAGTAATTCCACTATAAATGGACAACAAAATCAGGAACAACAAAATCAAGACCAAATTGAAGAAGAAAGAAATAATGGACTCAACTCAAATGCTCGAGAAGTGGTAGAAAATGCATCACAAAATAAATAAAATCAATGGCTTGCTTTTCAAATTAATTGAAAAGCAATCAAGCAATCTAAACTACAAGAATTAGAAAGTGGTGTAAAATCAAAACGTTAAATAACGTACATAGTAAATGAAGCAGTCGATCAAATGAAAACAATCTCCACTACTATACCATTCAGTGCTTGCAATACAGCTGCAAAGCAATTAGTCGACAAGTATCCAGACATTTTTCAAGATAAAAATATTCAAAAAAAGTTATGGGCAGTGGATTTGCAATAATTGCAGATAAAATCAGAAACAGAAATAAGAATATCAATAGATTGGATCTGCGGGAGAAATAAATAAATAGGTACTTGGTTAATTTATTAACATGTATAAAATATTTATTAGAAAAATAAGTTCTAGTCGATGCTTGGGGAAAAACGTCTTTTCCAATCGAGAGTCCAAGCTGTACTACTTTACAAAAAATAGTCAAAAACCCTCTCTGGGTTGTACCGCGATTTCAAATTATGGTGGAAGGCGAATGAGATGTTTTTCGCAAAGTTTGTATAATTTTTCAAGGCTTGATTTTTACCTTTTTACCTAGGTTATTCAGTTGTAATCCGGACGAATAATCCGGGTACCGCAATTAAGTAAACGGCCAGCGTAGGGACCTACCGATGTACAGTAATAAAACACTATAAACTTAATCCCTAAAATATGTGCTAAAAAGTAATAAAAGTAAAAGTGTTTCGGAAAAAACTCATTTAGAAATATATCCTTTGAAACATAAAATTCTAAATATTTGAAAACCTTTATCCTAAAATAACATCTCAGTTCGCTACAGATCAACCCAATTCATCACAGGCATTAGATATTACATCAAAAACTATTTGAAAGAGGCAAAAGGCTGAAGCTGGTTGCCTAAAATGGCAACCACAGCTAAAACTATATCCTTACCCGTTCTGGAAGGAAAAAGAGTTTTTTTTACGAAAGTGGATGAATATTATAAATGAAAATCAAAGCGACGAAGAAGATACAACGGAAATTGAAGATGAGGCCGACCAACTTTTAAAGTTATTGACTGACGAGCAAAAGAAAAACAAAGCTCAAACAGATTTTGTTTTAACATACAGCTATCAAAGAAAATTTCTGAATAATGAACGGTCACGCTAAAATTTAACAAATGCAAACGAAATTAGTGATGAGGAAGTTTTGCGGATAATTGGAAATGTTTTTAATGAAAACATTGATCGTTTATTTCCCAAGTATCCGGTAAGAACACAATTGTTTTCATTGATAGAATATTGTTTATTTAAAAATCCTCCAGTCTTATTAATTCAATAACAAAATTAATTTTTTACAGGAAGTAGAATCAGTTTTTACAATTGCCAATTCCTGAAAACGATTTTGCTTGGATTGCGTGTGTAGGTATGATATTAAATATTTTATAACAATTAAAAAAGATTTTTTATGGATTTCGATTTATATTATATATACGTTTTTTATTCTTTACAGGTAACCAAGATAACTACTCATTCATATTTAAAAATAGATTGATTCCAACAGAAGTTCCATTTATGGAAGCTCTTAAGCTCTTATTTACTAGCTATTTTGTTTTTAACAAAAGTTTTCCAAATAGCAATTCAAAAACATTTGATTTCATTCAACGGTACTGGCTTAGTATTGAGCCAACCAATGGAAACATAGCTTGGAAGTCCTGTAAATCCAAGATTGCAGTTAACAGCTTTGCAAACAAATTGGATCTTTTCCATGTTCCCGCCAATACAGAAGCTTCTAATAATGATGCTGATTTATAAAATGTTGGCTAGAATATGCAGAAAATATTATTGGAACATCAATTAATTGATGCATGCCAGGTAAATATCTATTGCCTAAAAAAAATTTATCGTTTTTTAACATACAAAAAAATTACATAATTTGTAATAGGGTAAATGTGTGTATTACCGTGTTTGAAATTTAATGCAGACTTAGTCATTAGATTGTGAAGAAACCTCACAAGATATTTGTATAATTTTTTTTAAATTGATCTTTGACTTTATTTGATGTAATATAAAAATTGAGAATGTCGTAGAGCTTATATTTTATTAAATAATAAATATTTTTGAACGTAATGCAAGTGCAGGTATTACCGTGGTGCTCAAAACTTCATGATCGGAATACCGTGTGCCCTATACCGCGAAAATTTCAACTTGTAGAATTCACAAACGGTTGCATGAAATTAAGCAAATTTGAAACAATGGTTTATTAATTTAACAATAAATATTCTTATATTTTAGCAGATACTAATAATGATCACAGAATTCGTTATAAATTTATTAATAACTTTATTTAGTGATTTATTTAGTACCTAATAACATTTAATTAAATATTTTTTATGAAAATAGTAATTATTATTAAAATAACAATAGTATTTGGTCTAAATCATATTGAAATTATTTTTTAATTCCTGCGGTTCTCCTTTAACTTGAAAAGCACGATTTGTCACTTTACATATTATTTGTAATGATAATAACGACCCACGGTATTTGGCGCACAAGTTCAAAACGTTGTCCAATTGCCGTGTTGATAAAATAAAAATAAAAATACGTTGAATCATAATTTACCACGAAGTTTTGACTTTAAAAATACATTAATTAATCGAATGACTAAATTTATAAGTTTCACAACCGATTAATCACTATAATTTAAAATACAAGGCACTTTTGGTTTTCATTAAAATAGTATGGGCGGTATTCTACCAATTAAAGATACATTGTTTTTTCCTTGTATGTAGAATCAATACTTCACTTTTAATAGATCTATAGATTCTTGGAATCTATAATTAAATTCCATTTCATTTATTAACTTAGAGATTTCTTATTTTTAGATTGGATCGCATAAATGAAGAATGATCTGCAAACTTCTCGAAAAACTAGAATTTTATTACAATTAATATTCGATTCGCTGTCGATTCGCCAAAATTCAATACGTTCAAATGAAATAATTTATTTTATTTTTAATACTTTCAAAAATCAAATTTCTATTAGAATAATGTAGAATTTAAGTGTTAATTTAATGTAAAAAGTGTTAATTCGCCAAAGTTGGACAAAGTTCAATACGTTCAAATGAAATAAGTTATTTTATTTTTGTTACTTTGAAAAATCAAAATTCTATTAGAATCTTGTTGAATTTAATGTAAAAAAGTGTTGATTCGTCAAAGTTCGACAAAGTTCAATACGTTCGAATGAACTAATTTTTTTTATATTTTACTACTTTCAAATCAAAATTGTATTTGAAAAGTATAGAATTTAAGTGTTAATTTCATGTGAAAAATTGTCGATTCACTAAAGTTCAATACATATAAATGAACTAATTTTGTCAATTTTTTTCTATTTCCAAATAAGAATCTTATTACATTAATAAAATTTAAGGGTTAATTCTATGTAAAAAATGTGTATTTTATTAAAATAATATAAAATTTAATAAAAATTAATTTTCGTGTAAAAAATGTATTTTATTTTATTCATTAAAAAAATTGTTTAAAACAATAAACTGTATTTATATAACTCATAAATTTGGTAATTTGTCAGTTTTAGGGCTTTTATGTTAATTGACGTTCCGCAGTGGTAATATTACACGACACAGGTTTTTTTACTTTGAGGTTATAAAATAACCCGCAGGTTAGATTAATTAACCCAATTAACCGTTCGGACGTGTGGTCACTTTTTTCCACCGTCGGACGGTTTAAAATTACTTTGGCATTTTTTACAGTGCATAATTATTCTCATTATTGTTGTTTATTTGAACTGTTGAAACTTATTAATCAACTTTTTAATCAATGAGCACAAGCAATAACTTCATCACTTCTTAATTAATTAATTAATATTTATTTACTTAATTAATTAATATTTAATTAATTAATTAGTTCATTATACAAAATTATTTATTACAATTATATAACACTACATAATTATAATATTAATTGTTAATACTAATTAATTAATTAATTTGAATAATTAACACTTTTTTTATTTAATCACCGCACTCATATTATTCTCTCCATTCTCCAAATATTTACGAGAATGTCAATTTTATAAATACACAAACGGATACAATGTCGGCATCTCCCGGACTTCTCAGAACTACATTGTTATCATTTTTACAGATTTGTCTGACATCCTCGAAAATAGCACTCACTATAGCATATTGGGTATGCTAATTAATGCCTGCCTGCGCAGGCAGGCAGCCTGCAGAGGTGTAGCCGCACCTTAATATATCTAATAGAAAAAAATTAATATTATCAATCAAATAAACATTTAACATTATAATACATTTTAAAAATAAATTGTCTATAAAGTGACTATAAATATATACTATCAAAATTAAATTTTTTAATAGAATTGAATTAAAACAATAAACTTTCAAACTGTAATACTATCATTGCTACCAATAGAAAAACACAAAAGTTCCTAGTGAAAGTCACTATAATTTTGACAGACATTTAAGTTGGTACAAGTAAATTATAGTCTCGTGATTCTCGTGACTTGGATCGACCAGCTGAGCTTTAGTAGAAATAGTGATATTTATAAATATTTGCTGAAAAAAGTGAGAAAAATCGCCTGAAAAGGCGAATATTTTTACATAAATCATCGTCTAAATTATATCCAAAATGACGGATCGAGCAAATATCAAGGAAATGATTCCTACGCTGCCAGATGAAAAAATTGGTGAGAAATTTTTCTTAAAATCACATGCCTTTAATGCCCCTCCCTATTTTGTTAATATTTCTTTGATTTTGATTTTATTCTTTTAAAATTGTTATTATTTAAATTAAAACTTATCCAATTTATTTGACATTTATCATCATAACCTGAATATTGCTCTAAAAATTGGCAATTTTGACGTGACACGAACGTGACTTGTAGTGTTTTTCTTTAACTTTTTGATTGACATTGAAATTCATTTAAGTATTTCGTTTATATGTTTTTAGTGATTAATTATTTTTTGGGTAAATTTTGAAAGAAATTTTATAAATGTTCGCAGATATGCTGGCAGCGACGAGTGTTCTTCAACAACAGGCTGCAGAAATAAGAAGTCAGCGAATTAATTGGCAATCTTACCTCCAGTGAGTGAATAATAAAAATAAAGAATGATTTTATATTTAGTGTTTGATAAATCGACTTTTTTCAGATCTCAAATGATATTGAAGGAGGATTTCGACTTTATAGCGGCTTTCGACACGAGTGACGCAGCAGCAAGGGAAGCAAAATTAAAAGAAAATCCAAGTCAGGCAGCAAAGACGTTTTTAAATCTTCTTGGTCATGTTTCGAAAGATCAAACTATTCAGTATATTCTCATAATGATCGATGATATGCTACAGGTATTTAATAAAAAATAAATTTGTTTAATAACTTTTTTTAAATCTCCATATTTATTTTAATAGGAAGACCGCAGTCGTGTGGAAATTTTCCGTGAACATTCAAATCGAAAACGTGAATCTGTCTGGGGACCTTTCTTAAATCTTCTAAATAGACCTGATGGTTTTATAATGAACATGACATCGAGAATAATTGCTAAACTCGCTTGTTGGAGTCACGAGCTTATGGAAAAAACTGATCTTCAATTTTACTTAACGTGGCTCAAAGATCAATTGAAATTGAGCGTAAGTTTTTTGACTATTGAAAAGTATTACTATTCACAAAGTAATACTGAATGGTCCCAAAAATTTATATGTTCCAAGTTTCTAAATTCTATTGAATTTATGAATTTCAAAATTTATTTTTCTTTTCTTTTCTCAATTAAATTAACTTAATGTTTTGTTTCAGGCAAATATTAAATTTTGTATCTCATTCTAAAATGTAGTTGTAGAAACACTTGCTTTTCTCTGCATGCTTCTCTGCTTAAAATGTGTTAACAATTTCGAAACAAAAATTCTACTTCCTAATTATACCAATTAATGACATCACGTAGTTTGAATATTTATCTAAGCTTTGACGATATAATCTAACATGAGTATTAGGCATAATGTAGAATTTAGACACTAGACTCTAACACATGATTTGTAACATTTTTAAATCAGTTTAATTTTCAAAACGTGCCAAATTTATTTACTGTAAAATTATTTTTTGGAAAATATACAATGATTTTGAATGAAAAAATAATAGAAAACGATCGAAAAATTATTGAATGATTGAAAAATGTTACAAACTCAAACTCTAACTCATAAGCTCAATAGGTAATGGTGCTTTGTGAATTTTTCGAGCGAAAGTTTAATTACTTTTTCCAATTTACAGGGTTGCCACAGGTCAGGGAAAAATCAGGGATTTTAATTAAAGTACTTGAAAAAATTAAATTTTTAAAATTCATAAGAAAATTCTGAATGTTTGTGTATTTACTATATGAACTCTAATACAAAGCGGTCAATTTTTTCTATTTCTGACAATATTTTCTTTTTAAAAGATATCTTAATTCTTGATGAACTATCATAAAATTATTACTTATAATAAATTAATTATTGAATAATTTTACATATTGAAATTAATTGAATTTTAAAAGAGTTGCGCTTACAATTTTCGTAAGTAGATGAACTTGAAAATTTTTATTTTTAATGAATTTAATTAGAAAGAACTTAGATTTTTAGAAAATTTTAATAATTCGAATTCTTCTGAAATTAGTTAGATTTTTTAATATATATTTAAATAATTATTAAAACAATCGGATTTACAGAAGAATTTAACTTAAAAACAGTAACAAAATTAATTTTGAAGAAGTTACAAATGGTTGCAGATATTCAATTATTTTAAAAAGTAATAAAATTCTTCTTAAAAATTCAATTGTTCTCAAAAATGTCCCTCAATTAAATGGTCCTTAATATCTATAAATTTAATAAAAAAATTTCAAAGAAATTCAATTATTTAAAAAACATTTTTATAAAAATTTAAAGCAAATATTAAATTATTTTCATAAATAACAAAAATTTCACAAGGATTCAATTATTTACAATTTTTTTTAATTTCTCGCAATAATAAAATTTTTTACAGAAATTTAATTATTTCTGTTTATAATCACACTCATCGCAAAATTTCAATTATTTTTAATACAATTATTGGGTTAGTCCACTGACTTTCGTCTGGGGGTTGTTGCGGCTATATTTTTAAAAAATCTGGTTCTGAAATAAGTAAAACTAGAAGACTTTCTGAGTCCATTAATCATAATATTGTTATATGAATTTTATTTTTTTTAGATTTTATTATTAATTAAAATTTAGACGTTCAGAGGATTATTTCGTAACTTTAAATTTTACACTTTTTTAAAAACGTTTTTATTCAATTACTATTTCATGTTATGCATCAGAACTTACCATAAGCGCAAATCATTTGATGCTGACTCAGGATTCGATGCAATTAATATAACAAAAATGATTTTTGATAATTAAGCGAAATTATAAAATTTTTTCATACAGAAATATTCCGATTTTTTTCAGTCTATAAATTTTTTTTTAATGCTTCTAAAAATCCAATTTTCTTTATTTAGTTTAATGTTGATATAAAATCTTAAAATTTGACGTATGTGTTTTGCTTCGTTTTTGAAATATTAATTTTTCAATTATTTTACTTAAAAAGGTTAATTTTATACAGTTAAGTTATATGGAGAAGACTGGAATTTTAGGAGCATTAAAAAAAATGTATAGACTGAAAAAAATCGGAATATTTCTGTATGAAAAAATTTTATAATTTCGCTTAATTATCAAAAATCATTTTTGTTATATTAATTGCATCGAATCCTGAGTCAGCATCAAATGATTTGCGCTTATGGTAAGTTCTGATGCATAACATGAAATAGTAATTGAATAAAAACGTTTTTAAAAAAGTGTAAAATTTAAAGTTACGAAATAATCCTCTGAACGTCTAAATTTTAATTAATAATAAAATCTAAAAAAAATAAAATTCATATAACAATATTATGATTAATGGACTCATAAAGTCTTCTAATTTTACATATTTTAGAACCAGATTTGTAATAATTTTTAGAGTGAATTAGAATACCCTTTCGCTTCAGGAAAAAAATGAAAATTTTGCGTAGCTGGAAATCAGGGAAAAACACAAATAATTTTTTGTGGCAACCCTGATTTAAAAAAAGGACAAATTCGTATTTGTTTTCTAGTCACATTCGAAAGTGAGAATATTAAAATAGAAAGTTAAATCATTTATTATCGATCTAGCAATATCAGTGTTGCTTTCATTGGCAAGGTTGTGGGTTTATAATTGATGTAAAAACAAAAAAAGAATAATAAATAGAAAAATATGTACATAATTGAAAAACGCGAATGGAAGACACAACGAGTGGGTTTTTTTAGTTCGATGCCCTTCAGGAGGGAAGCATGCATGCCGAGGTAGTGCAGGACAACAACCCTAATGAGGCTGGGGAGTCCAATGAGCTACACGAATTGCTCAATCCGGTTGGTTTTTTATGTAACATTTAGAAAAAATTTCGCCACAACGTTAAGTACAATTTTTCTGTCAGTATTTTAATATTTCAAGGAAGAATATAACACCGTAACGTTAAGTACATTTTCTTTACAGTATTCAGTACATATTATTTAATACTTTAAAGAAAAAAATGATAGAAGAAGAAAAAAGAATAGAAAAGGAAAAAGAAAAAAAATATAAGGAAGAGTAAAAGACAAAAAGTAAATAGATTAATATAGGTTTTTATTAACATGGAAAAAAATTGCTAACAATTTTTTTTGTGGTATCAGCTGTATAATTTTAGAAGATTTTAGACAAATTAAAATCAAATGCACCATTACTTTTTTTGAAAAACAGACAAAGCACAAGCTACTTATATATTAACGAGTAATAAATAGGGAGATTAATGCGATGCGCATGTTAGATTTATTTTACATAGACTGTACTTTATTAAAATATATGCAGATAACATGCATGCATAATAATGTTTCTACTATTTCTTTATAAAAACTACATTATTAGATAAAAAGAATAAACATATTTGTTTTATTAAAAAGGACTAAAGAATGCAAATGAAAAAAGATGACTATTTTTGCCTTTCTTTTCTCTTGAATTTAGAATAACGATTATATTCAATCTGTGGCGAGATGTCTTCAAATGATGCTGCGAATTGATGAATATAGATTTTCATTCGTCTCCGTCGATGGTATTTCAACATTATTGAGCGTACTTTCAGGCCGTGTCAATTTTCAAGTGCAATATCAACTTATTTTCTGCCTTTGGGTGCTAACCTTTAATCCTCTGCTGGCAGAGAAAATGAATAAGTAAGTTTTGTTTTTAAATTTGTCTCAATATTTTTTTTGCTACAAAAAGAAGAAATTTTTTATTACTTAAAATAACAAATCATTTTTTCAGATTCAATGTTATTCCTATTTTAGCAGATATCCTAAGTGATTCTGTAAAGGAAAAAGTGACTAGAATTATTCTCGCAGTATTCAGAGTAAGTTGAAAATTTGAGAATTTCAAATTATTAATATTTAAATTAAAATCATAAGATATTATAAAAAACTAATAATTTGACATTATTAATATTAAAATTGGAAGAAAATCAATGTTAATAATTGTTGTATTTTGGCAGTCTTTTCTCAGTTTGAAATTATTTTTTTCCATGCTTTTTTGTTTTCTAATCCTCTTTAATTTTTTTGTGAAATCTTTTGTTTGATATTAATGTAATTATTAAATGTAATAATTTACATTTAATTAATTAAAAAAATTATAATTATAAAAATTAAATAATTGTTACTTTATTCTTATTGTTAAAAAAAGGTTATAACTTTTTAACTTTTAAAATTTAGAATAGAATCTGAAAAAAATTAATTTTTTCGTAGAATTTTATTAAGATTTCGGAAAATAATTGAATTTTTTTAAAAGGTTTATTTAAATTTTTAAACATAATTTAATTAGAAAACATTTTGTGAAAACATGTTTTTAGTAATTAAATTCCTGCGAATACATTTTTTTTTAAGGAAATAATTTATTATAAAGAATTTTACCAAATTTTTAAGAATAATTGAATTCATTCAAAAACTTTTAATAACAATTATGAAAATAATTTAATTCTTGCAAAGAATTTTACCAAATTTTTGAATTTCATTATTTACGAAAATCATAGATTGACAAAGAATTTTACCAAGTTTTTGAAAATAGTGGAACAAAATAAAAAAATTTAATTTTTGCGTAGAATTTTATTAAAATTTTTGAAAATAATTGAATTGCGAATTTCGAAAAGGGCTCAACTCGGATTTTTTTCAAATTTCACTTTTTTGTATTTTTTGCATTATTATATATTTATTGACGTTTTCTTAAAAGGAAAATTTCATCTGTGGTACTCTTAACGGAGAAAAATGTATTAAACTGTGTTTTCCTTTGACTTTTAACCTAAGATTTTTTGTTTTCTAACCTATTGCTGAATTGTTTTTGAGCCCAAAAAAAGTTATATTTTGAAATTAAATAAAAACATAATTGAATTAATTCTCGATAGTAAAATATTTAATTAATATATTTTTATGATTAAAACGATTAATTTTTTTTCATGAATTTCGAAAAGGGCTCAACTCTGATAACTATAATATCAATTTTCTCCATCCAACTTTAATTTAAGACAATTATTTTATCATTTTCTCACACAAAATAGCATCTAATTACTATGAAAAAACTAGACTCTTTTAATTAAAACTGTTTGTAATAAAACGTTTTTTGTCTCTCCTGTAAAATTTAAAAAAAACCGAGTTGAGCCCTTTTTGAAATTCGCAATTCAATTGAATTGTCTCGTAGAATTTGATTAAAAATTATTTAACAAAATATTTATTTCCTGCGAAGAATTATATTATTTATGAAAATAATTGAATCGTTTCGAAAATGCTTATTTAAAATTTTTGAAAGTAACAAATAATAATTATTTTGTTAATTAGTTAATTAACAATTTTTTTATTTGAGAACTGAAATTATCGAAAAATTAAACTTGATGTTTAAAAATATAAAATAGTTGATAATTTTTTCAGTAACTAACTGTTTTTGCTTTATTTCAGAACTTGATTGAAAAAGTAGGGGACGCACAAGTCGCCAAGGAACATTGCATTGCAATGGTCCAGTGTAAAGTATTGAAACAATTATCAATTTTGGGTCAAAGAAAATTCGACGATGAAGACATCACCGGAGATATTGATTTCTTAAATGATAAACTACAAGCTTCTGTTCAGGATCTCAGTTCATTTGATGAATATTCAACGGAGGTGAAATCTGGTCGTCTCGAGTGGTCACCAGTTCACAAATCTGGCAAATTTTGGCGAGAGAATGCTGGACGTTTGAATGAGAAAAATTACGAGCTTCTTCGTATTCTTGTACATTTACTTGAGACCAGTAAAGATCCCCTAGTTTTGAGTGTCGCAAGTTTTGATATTGGAGAATATGTTCGTCACTATCCACGTGGAAAACAGTGAGAAATTTTTCTTTTTTTTCATATTTAAAAAAAATTTCATACGTATTTTTTAATTAATTACCTAAAAATTTAATTGGTAATTTTTTTTAACCAGTGTTATTGAACAACTTGGTGGCAAGCAACGTGTAATGCAACTTCTTGGACATGAGGATCCAAATGTACGCTATGAAGCTTTATTGGCTGTACAGAAATTAATGGTGCATAATTGGTAAGTATTATTATTATTTTTATTATTATTTCATTTAATTCCTTATTAATTATAATCTTTAATAGCTTTTTTTAAAGAAAATATTGTAAATTAATATAATTATCCATTAACAGGGAATACTTAGGAAAGCAGTTAGAGAAAGATCAAGGAACACCGCAGCAGGGAACAAAATCAGGAGCACAGGTCCCAGCTAAAGCATAAAATAATCATTTATTTCCAAAATTTTCACTATAAAACGAAAGTAGCTTACCTGACGCTTGTCTAGAATTTTAGAGAATTCATTAAGTTTTTACGCGTGTTAGAATTTAAACTAAAAACATACACCATGAATCTGTAATTTTGAAACTATTCACGCTTCTCTGATTCAAATTTCCTTAAAAATTGAATCACTCAAATTTTATCAATTTGGAAGAACAAAAAAAAACAAAAATCAGGTATTCACATTCCATATTATAAAATAAAATATGTGATTATTGTATTGCTCGTAAATTTAATTTTCTCTCCAAAACGAAGAAAAAGAAAATAAATAGTAATTATTCATGTAAATACACAGAAGTAATAACCATCAATTTGTGGCGATATGTGTAAACTAAATTTGTAATATAATGTTGTTAATTTGTTGTTGTAACTTTAAAGTCTTGAATATTAGCAAATAAATAATAATAATAATAAAAATATGGTAGTTTTTGAAATTCATTTTTTATTACATAAATTACACAATTGTATAAAGTCTGTTGGATTTACATTTTTTTAAAAAATATTGTATTTAATGATTCTATTTTTCCTCAATGTCGAGTTTCACTTTTATATTACACGATGCTAATTCGTAAACCAAATAACGAAAGATGTAGGGCAAATCAATTTCTTTAGAAGAATGATCATTGTCACACATTCTGCATCTAATTTTTCTCTCACCAATTCCAGCTTTACTTACTGATAATTCCATTCCTGGACCAAGTAAAGTTCCACATTGTTGACAAATCAACATCTGAAATGTTATGAATTTTAAAATTAATGTTTTAAAAATCATTAAGTTCTTTCGAAATATTTATAAAAAAAATTTGAAAATAATTGAATTTTTTCGAGATATTTTATTAAAATTGTACTTTAAATAATTAAATTCTTGCAAGGAATTTTATTGTAAATTTGTAAAAATAATTGAATACCTGTGAAGAATTTTATTGTTTATAAAAAAATTGAATTATTATTAAAAATTTTATCCATTTTTTGAAAACAATTGAATTTTTGCGAAGAATTTAAAAAAAAATTTTTAAATAATTGAATTTTTGCAAAGAATTTGACTAAATTTTTAAAAATAATTTACTTCTTTCGAAGAATTATATTAAATATGTTTAATAATAATGGAATTGCTGCGAAAAATTTAATTATTCATCGATATGATATAATTATGGGCAATTCCACGTGAGATTTTAGTCCTCTTAAAATCGACCAGAAATTTTTTTTCTATTCTGTATTGAAAAAAACAGGTACGTATTTTTTTATTATTTTTTTGGTGGACAAATTTTTTATTTATGATTTTTTGATAAGAGAAAAAAAAGTTTTATTTTTCTCTCTACTTTTGAATAACTAGTAAAAAAAAATTTTTTTCATTTTTTTTTTTTTTTAAAGAAACATTTTTTATAATCAAATTAATTTTTTTTAACTTTAGGTAAGAAAAATTTTTAATTTTTTTTGTAAAACAAACCCGGAAATGCTAAGAAGATTTTGCAAAAAGTTTCAGAAGGGGCCTGATAAATTTAATGGATTTAAATAAATAATTAAATTGTCAATGCAGGTCGCTCGCACGCGGCACACTGGGATTTTTTTAAATAATTTAACTATTAAAAATTGTTTAAAGCCTACAAATCTAGTAGCCTAGAAAATCTGATAAAATTTGTTAAATTTCTTTGTAAATGACCTAATAATGAAATTAATTAAATAATTAATAATTAATTATTATTCTAATTAATAATTAATAATTAAATTATTAATTATTCTTATTAATAATTAATAATTAAATTATTAATTATTCTTATTAATAATTAAATTAATAATCATTCCACAGCAAATATTATTTTCAAAAACATTAATTTAAAATCTTCTGAAATTTAATTATTTCTTCGAAAATTTTAACTGCTTTGAACTATAATAATTTCTAGGTTAATTATAATTGAGAATTTTTTAAATTTTATTCTAGAATAATAATAATAAATAATAATTTAATTAATATTTTTCGTACCGCGGCTTCGTCAGAACAATGAAAGAGACGATCTTGCAGAAGAAAAGGACATGCGTGAGAGATTAACGAATCTCGCTCCATTTCTCCAAATCTCACACCTCCACCTCTTCTTCGTCCTTTAATTGGTTGTCTGGTCAAAGCGTCAATAGGCCCTGTACTTCTCACCTTGAAATGAGAAAAATATTTTTACTATTCCAAGTTGAAATATAATATTTCGTATTCCTGATTATTATACATTGCAGATTATTTATTTTGCTAAAATTGAAATTAGTTTGTGAAATAAAAATACAAACCTGCCATTTATCAGAAACCATGTGACGAAGTCGTTGATAGTGAACGACACCCATGAAAATACTCGCTTGTAATTCTGTTCCGGTAACACCGCTGTACATTCTTTCGGTTCCATAATAATTATATCCGCCTGCTTCTAAAAGTTTGCCAAAATATTCAACGGCAGTGTCTTCTTCCGAATATCTAAATGGTGTCGCATCGTGTACGAGTCCATGAATCGATGCCGATTTTCCAGCCATTATTTCAATCATCATAGCTGCAATGATACATTTTTATTTATTTATAAACTTTTATTTTAACTTACAAGATTTCAATTTTCAGTTATTAACTTTCGAAAACAATGATTAACAATAAAGTAAAACATAAATAAATTAAATTAATATTATTTATTTGTAATTTACCTCTAATTTTCTTTTTCGAAACTTTTTCTCTCTTTTTACTTTTCATTTAAAAAAATACGTAAATTTAAATTACAATTCGTTACATTAAATTTTCTTTTTCATTTCTTTTTGCTTTTCTTTTTAAAAAAATACGTGAATTTAAATTACAATTCTTAAACACCTACCAATTGTCATCCGACTTGGAAATCCGTGGGGATTGAAAATAATATCGGGAACTAGTCCCGTTTCGGAAACGGGTAAATCCTCTTGTGGCCACATTTGAGAGCAAATTCCCTTTTGTCCTGCTCGAGAAGCAAATTTATCCCCAATGCTTGGATTACGCTGAAAATAATTTATTTCCTCAAATTAAGTCCTACGATTAAATGATAATAATTTATTTAATGAAAGTTATTTATTAATAAAAATACTAACCGGAATTCGATAAGTAATGCAGGCTCTTCTTGGAATGTGGCTGTGCAAAGTACCGCAAAGTTTAACATTGTCCACGTAAACTTCTTCTTTGCCATTGTATTTTCCCGTCGTATACTCGTTCTGATCTGAATTCCAGTACCTGATAATAAAAAAATAAAATTACTAATATAAACAAGAAAATAAATATCAGGAATAAAATAAATATAAAGAACAAAATAAATAAAGAATAAAATAGATACAAAGAAAAACAAAAAATATTAAGCAAAAAATAATTGTACAGAATAGCAAAAATATAAAATAAATAAAATAAAAATAATTTAATAAAAAATATTCCTACGAGTAGTAAATGGTTCCTTTCTCAAGTTTAGTTCCAGGATTCGGAAGACCATCCGGATCTAAAATCTCTTCCAGATCTTTATTATTTGGATCACGTGCAAAATAGTCCTTTTGCTCTTTCAAATCAACAAATTCGGATTTGTAAATCATTCCGTGGGCAAAACCTCTATCGTAAGAAGCTTTATTTATTATCATAGCGTCTTCCATATCGTATCCCTGTAAAAGAAAAATAGAAAGAAGCACGAAAATTTTAAAGAAGAACAGAAATAATTTATTCAAGAATTGCAAATATTTTACTGTGTAAGAAATGACGGCGACAATTGCATTTGTTCCCATAGCAAAATTATCTAATCCAATGTCATCATGATGAATCGGTCTAAATAACGGTGTCGCTGGTGTTTGTAGTCTGTATAATTTGGTTCCCGATTGCTGAAGCCAATTGTGACAAGGAGTACCCATCGTTTGTTTCCCCATCTGTAAAAAATCTAAATTTTAGAAAATAAAGAAAGACGAAAATTAAATTTAGAAGAAAATTAATTTTCTCTTTCTGGCGAAGGAAAATTGATTTAAAACAAAAAGAAATTTATTTCGTTTCTATTTTTTAAGAACAGTATTTATTTAAAAAAGAATTTCAATTAGTTTTGTTTCTATTTTTCAAGAACTAAATTAATTTCCAGTGAATTTCACAAATAAAATATTTACAAAAAGTAATTATTTGAAAAAGAATTTAAATTAGTTTCATTTATATTTCTTAAGAACAAAATTAATTTGCTGAGAAGTTTTTAAAATTTCAACGAATAAAATAATAAAAAAAAATCAATTCGTTTTGTTTCTATTTTTCAGGAACTAAATTAATTTTTGACGAATTAAATATTTATTACAAAAAGTATTTATTTGAAAGAAAATTCTATTAGTTTAGTTTCCATTAAAAAAAATTAATTTGCAGGGACTTTTTGAAAAATATTTATTTACCTGACATTGATACATATTCCTGGGACTTTGATTATTGTCAGGCATTGGAATTAAACAAGCTAAATTGCTTAAGAAGGAAGTTTTCGATAATTCCTGATGAGTTGTCAACTGTAAATAATTTTTGTAATATTAAAACAATTATTAAGTAAATAAGTTATGCACTAAAATTATTATTTAGTAAACAATTAAATTACTAAAACAATTATTTACTAAATAAGTAAATCACTAAAATAATTATTTAGTAAAGAAATAAATTACAAAAATATATTTATTTTGTAAAAATTATTATAAATTCAAAAAATAGTTCAAAACAAAATTCAACTATTGTAAAATATCCTATTATCATAAATATTTAAAGAAATAATTTCTCACCCCCTCATGAGCTTCCTCTGGTTTAATACAAATATCCAAATAAACTTGCTCGAATGTTCCAATGAGCTCAATTTTCTTCACCGATAAATTTTGAACCGGTCTCATCATTCTTGTTGGTCCCGTAAATAAATACAATCCAGGATATTGTGCCGGAACATTTTTCTTGAGAACTAAAACAATTTCCGTTGTTGGTGGAATTTTGCTATTAATCTTAAGAACACGAAGTTTATCAACAACACGCGCAACAATTTTATCCTCAATCAAGCCAATTATTTTTCCATCCAACATAATTGTGTGCATAATAGAATGGGAATTTTTCCAATCGTCAGCTCTTGACAGTGGTAACATTCCAAGGTCCAATAGAAAATCGGGAATTGCTTCCTTCAATTTTTTATCCGGATGCTTCGTTATAATACAACTCATTGTCAAGTGATTCAAAAGTCCGCATGGCGTTCCGTCCGGTGTATGAACAGGACATATAAATCCTGGAGAAAAAAATTAAAAATGTAAAAAATAATGAAATAAAAGAAATAAAATATTTAATGAATTTAAAGATGTAAATAATAGTTGAAAATTATTTACCCCAAGCGTCCGGAAGCAATTTTCGATGTTCCGTTGTTCTCATTTCGGTGAAAAAGGAACCTCTGTGAATTGCTCGAAAATGGCTCATATATCGCATTCTGTTAATATTTTCAGCGACAATTGTTAAACCTGATGTTTGCATGAGACCCAAACCGCTGTCGGTTCGTATGTTTCCAGTCGCCATAAAATTTCCCATGGCATTTTCCAATGAACTGGAATATTTCATTGCATTTACCACATCCACTATGAATAGAGAAGAGAAATTTAATTATTTATAAGAATTTTTACCATAAAACTTCTAGTATTCAATTATATTCTAAAATTTTTAACTAAAATCCTTATCAGAAAGATTGACGTAAAAATTCGACTAACAAAAAATGCTTAGTAAGTTTCAAAAATAAAATACTGTAATAATTACTCACGGGACTTTATGGTGTAATTATTAATTGTCTTGGCACGTTTTAAAATGGAAAATCTCACATTACTGAGCCAGGTGGAAATTTTCTCTTTAATGATTTGCAAATATAAATGACCACCCAATAAACATTCCTGCATCATAACTGCATCGACACCTTCAATTACACATTTTTCCTGAGAAGCTGCAAATAATTTTTTCGTCATATGAACGAGCAATTGAAATTTATCAGCTGGATCATCGAGATGAATTCCTATACAGTATCTAAAATATGAATTTTCATTTATAAATTTCAATTTGAATATGAATTTTAATTATAAAAAATACATTTTATTGTTTAGAAAAAGTAAATGATTATTTTCAGAGAAGAGAATAAATGATGGAAATTTCGAAACTTACTTAATTATAAAATCACAGATTTCGGAATCTTTTGCATCAGCGGGAACTTCGTAAAATTTGACTCTACATAATTTTCCTATGTGAGCTTTACATTGATCGTGGGTAATTAAACCATCTTCCTTGACTGCTCGCATCATATTTGCAATGTAACCGTGATATTGTTTATCATCCTCGCAGCCAGCAGTTAAAGCTTTATAAATGTAAATATCCGGTACGTCCATTAGACATTTTAGAATCAATAACAATGGTATGTAATACATGAATTTTCGATGTGAAAAGGCCAATTTTACCGTTCCGTCTGTGACATAGTGCAGTGTATTTGTCTGGAAATAAAATCAAAAATTTTAAATTTTACTTGCAACTATTAAATTTATTAATTATTATTTTGTTTATATTAATTTTTTTTTTCTGTTTCAGTACTAATTTATAAAACTAAATTTAAAGTAAATTCTATTAACAAACAAATTTAATGTAGGCAAATTATGAATTTCGATAGATTCTTTTTAGTGCTGAATAAGTTAAAAATATTAATTATAAATAAAAACTACTATTTTTAAAATTTTCAAAAAAATCACCACTGCAGTATTGTCGTCGCGAACGCATCTTATATAAATACCGAGATCACTAAACAAACTTCCTCGTTGCTTCCAACCAGATCGTCGAACAGCAATGGGATAATTTCTTCTAGTCATTAATAACATTCTTATGAGTTTTTCATGTCCTTTTACAACAAAATAACCACCCCATTCTTCCTCGTGTTCCTTGTGCGCTACCAATTGTGTAGGATTCATTCCATTCAGATGACATTTATTGGACTAAAATTAAAAACTCTTGATTAGAATTAAAAATTTTTAAATACGATTTATAATTAAATTTATAAAATCTTGTAAATTGTTCCAATACCTTAACCATTATCGGTATTTCTCCTAAATCTTTGTCTATGGGTGGTTGACTTTTTCCATTGACAGACCATGCCATTTTCACTGTCAATAATCCTTTGTAAGTGTAACCACGTTGTCGACATTCTGTTGGAAATATTTTACGATTTTTCACTCCCAATGTACCGTCCGGAACTAGTGGCTCTCTAACTTGAGCACTTTCAATCCAGAATTTTATTTTATCACCACTGCCAACGCTAAATTGAATGGGATAAATTTCATTTATAGCTGTTGCAAGACCTTCTTCTAGAAAATAATTAAAAGAATCTATATGTGGAGTGCCGAGAGTTTGTAGTAACTGTAAATAAAATAGAAGATCATTTTAGTTTAAGTAATACAAGACAACTTTTTTTAAAGACAATTGACAAAATTAATTATTAACAAAACATTGATTGTTAACAAATACGTTAAATTTAATCAACAAATTTAAAAAAAATAGATTTCTATTTATAATTTCGATAACTATGATTGTTTACCTTAGTTTCAACAAGACGAGAAATTTTAAGATTTATTTGAAAGCGAAAAAAATATTTCACTGAACTTACGGGATTTTGTGATTTTGCTGGTCTCCAAAAATTTGGAGTAGTGTTTGTTAATTTCGGTTCTCGTGACATTTTTCAAACAATAAAACTAAAAAAACAATAACATGCTTGTAGTGCAACGTGCAACACGTGCAATTCGACAACATAACCTATAAATTTATACGGGTACATGAACAAACAGCAATAATAATATTTAACCGATAAATAATAATAAACACTTTCAAATAAACATTTTTCTAATTTTTTACTAAATTTACAATAATATTATTCGATTTTGCATAAATAATTTAATAATATAGATAATTTGTTATTAATTATTAAAATTAAATTTTTTATATTAAATTATTTTCAATATAATAAAAATAATTTGTATTTTTCGATTATTTTTATATTTTTTATTATACTATTTATTAAATTTACTAAATAAATGATAAAATAGATTTTTAAAATAAACATTTTATGCTAATAATAATTTCAAAAATACTTGTCCACCAATGAAAAGTTTGTATTTTCCCGCAACTAAAACAGTCCACCAATTAGAGACCAAGGAACAATTGTTCCATTCCGACGAGTTCCTTCGTGTTCATTCGTTGAAATAACATGGCGCTGACGAGACGTCCCTTTACATCGTCAAATTTCCCTCGTCAAAAGGTAATATTTTCTTATTTATTTTTACAAAACTATTGCAATTTTTTCATAATCTGATCAATCCGTATCATATTTTATGAAAGCGCCATAAATAAGTAGCTGAAAGTGTGCAAAAGTTATATAAATTGTAATTTCCCCCCCACCATGACCCGTTCAACACATTTCTTTTTTCATGAAAAATTATCGAAAATCGCAATAATTATTCTGAAAATCGTATACTGAAATGAATTTAATGATTTTTGACAACATTGTTAAATTTATATTGTTGACAAATTTCGGTAAAATGTTGATTTTTTAAGATGGCGTCGACGAATATTTTATTGTCGGATCAAGTTTCGCACTTTTTTTAGTTGCAATTGTTTTTCTCCCTCTAATTTTATGTCCAACCTAAAATATTAAATGTTTAATCGAGTTTATTTTGAAGTTTCTTGACATTTCTGATTGTGTATCCACGTATTTGCTTTCCTTGGCGGACGAAAATTGTCAATTTGATAAGTTGACATTTTTATGTTATAATTTATTGATAATTTAAATTTTGTTTACGAAATTGTCAAATTTTCATGACTGTTAACAATTTTTTACAAATTTGTGCCACTTTTTCTAAAATATGAATAAATATTGCTTTTATTTAATGCTGAATTGGCAGAATTTAATACATTTTTTTTCTTAAAAATTAATTTATAGAATTGTTATTAATTAATTTTTATTTGTTTTCTGTTTCAGGATCATATTCAATTAAAAAAGGGATTTTTCTTTTAAAAAAAGTTATTAGTCTGTGTGCGTTTTAAAATCGTTATACAAAACTTGAATGGATTTTGATTGCACAGGAAGTTTATTTTTATTCCAGGTATGTGTCTTTGGTAACTAGGTAAAAAATGGTAAAACGATGACAGAAATTTATGCAAGTGTGCTTAATTAGAAAGAATTAATAAAAAAAATATTTATTTTATTTAAATTATTATATTAAATTATACAATTGATTCATAAATTGTCATTAAAAAGAAAACTTTTTTTTCACTAACGAACAAATATAATTATTTTTATCTGGTAAAATTAATATTTATATGAAAGTGTTTCTTCTCAAATGAATAAATCATCGTATTTATATATATTTTTTATTATGTAATTATAAATTAAATTAACAAATTGCGATTGCAAGAACAAATAAAGGGTGGCATGACAAAAGGTCAAGTCACAATTTCATGATTTTACAGAAAACGAAAATAACACATTTAAAAATTTTTCTGATTCTAAAAAACCGTTAAGAAATATTATTTCGCTTCACTAGTAGAAATAAAATTTATGAAGATAAACCTACATATTTGTAAGAAAAATATGTAAAAGTATAATAAACTATTTTGGGCTAGCAATAAAAAGAAGCAAAAATTTTATTACATGTTGCGAGTAGTGGAAATATTTAAAAGAGTATAATTAATATTTATTTATTTTCTTATGTAAAAATATTAAAAATTTATATATTTATAAATTCCTCTAGAATTTTTTTTTGAATCAGCCACAAATTTTTCGCGACGCACGCGTAAATACCGTAAATACGTGATATCAGTTTCGAAGTTCGAACAGCTGACGATTCTAACCTAAAAATTTTCACGTGGTTCTCGAGCACGTTTATTAAAAACAAGAACCAAATTTTGCTAAATAGATAGTTTTTACTGTAATTAATAGGTGAATAAGTGCATTTAAAAATTTTAAAATAGTTGAAACAAAATGTAAGAACATTTTGTTTTATCAAAGTGTGTTAAAAACAGAAATAAACAATACTGTTGATAGTTGTTGACAGTAGAGTGACAAAAACAAAGTGCATAATTTTTATTCTACATTAGAAATAAAACAAGAAAATAAAGAAAAATGAGTCTCTTCGTCATTAACAGGTACGTAAATTCTTGATATTTGTAAAATTTTATTATACTTCACCTTAATTTATTTGATATATTTCACTAAAATAATAATTTTAATAATAATTTCTAAAATAATTATTTGTAGATATTTAGGGGAAGACAATGAGCAACCAATAGTTTCAGAGGAAAATCATCTTGATGCTCTAAAAAAGAGAATCAAAGAGCAAAAGAGAGAAAAAGAAGTTGTAACTTCTGAAATTCCTCCCAATGAATCCGAAGAATCAGAAAGGACTTCAAAGAAAAAGAAAAAAAAGAAGAAGAATAAAACTGATTCTGAACTGAATGGTTCTTTAACTTATGAGGAAACAAATGAAGTTTCTAAAAAGAAGAAAACTAGTCAAGAAGATTCTTTAATGGAAATCGATAAGGAAGATATTTCCCAAGAAATAAATCATCTACACTTGAACGAATTAGCCGAAAATAATTTAAAAATGGAACTGAACGATTCAGCAAATGAAGAAAAAAATGACAGAACAGAAATTCATTTGGCAAAATCAACAATCAAGAAAAAGAAAAAGAAGGAAAAAAATAAAAATGTCTCCAACGGAGAATTAACTGATTCAAATGTAAAAAATGATAAATCGGATGTTAATTTAGATTTTACTATTTTAAATGCAGGAAAACAGACGAAAGGTGAAACTGTGAGAAGAGTTTTGCCTGAATGGTTATCGAATCCAGAAGTTGTTTCATCTAATTTAAATAGTGGACCTTCCTTGGATGAAATAGCCGGAAATGGACAATTGGATTTAAAGATAATTGAAAATCTCAGGAGTCAAGGATTCACGAAACTTTTTCCAGTTCAAGTTCGATTATTGTCGTGGCTATTGCAATGCAATGAAAATAGAAAGAAAGGTTTCTGGTCAAGAGACACTTGTGTTTCTGCTCCCACAGGAAGTGGTAATTGCAAAATTTATCATTCAATTTAGAAGATTAATTTCTATTTTCATAATGAATTCCTCTCGATATTAATGGAATAATTAATTTTTAATTTCTCATGGATTTAATTTTTATCTTTAAAATTAGTTCTTTATGAAGTTGGTTTTTATATTTGAAATTAATTATTTTTAATGCAAAACTATTTTCAAATTTAATTTCTCATATAAATAATTTTTATTTTTGAAATTAGTCCCTCAAAAATTATTTTTTATTATCAATTTTAATTCCTTATACAATTAACTTAAACTAGAAATTAATTTAAAACTGAAAAAATTCTAAAATAATAAGAAAGAAATTAATTATTTATAAAGTTCATTTTTACTTTTAAATTTAATTCTTAAAAGAATTAATTTTTATTCTTGAAAGTAATTATAAACTAAAACAAATTCTATACAAAAAACGAAATTAATTTCGTAGAAAGTTCATTTTTATTCTCAAGTTTAATTCCTTATAGAATTAATTATTATTCTTAAAATTAATTTTATACTCTCTCAATTTGAATTAGTAAAAAAGTTTACTAATTTAAATTAGTGACTAACTTTTTGCTTTTGAATTAGTAAACTTTACTAATATATTAGTAGAAATGACTATTTATTAGTAAAATTTACTAATTCAAAAGCAAAAAGTCAGTCACTAATTCAAATTAGTAAACATTTTTACTAATTCAAGTTTAGAGAGTAAGACATTACATTCGAAAGTAAAGTTTAACTTCCGAAGAAACTAATTTTATAGATCAACATAACCTTTTCAAGAAATTAATTAAATTTTCCACACAACAAAATTATTTTTTATTTTCAAATTTAATTCCTTGTGGAATTAATGTTATTATTCATATAAATTTTAAACTATAATAAAAATTCTTCACAGAAGAAAATAATTCCTTATAAAGTTAATTTTTCTTAGAATTAGATTTGAAAAGAAAAATTAACTTTTTAAGGAATTCATTTAAAAATAAAAATTAATTCTGTGAGAAATTAAATTAAAAAATTAAAATTAGCTTCGAAAGGAATTCATTTTGACCAAAAAAATTAACTTTATAAGGAATCAATTACATTTTCCGAATACAAACTAACTTTTTTTTATTAAAATTAATTATAAACAAAATCAATCAATTAAAAAGTTCATTTTTATTTTCCATTTGAATTCCTTATAAGATTAATTTTAAGAATAAAAATTAATTCTACTTAGGGTCAGATGGGGTAAATAGAAACAAGGGTTAAATCGAAACAGTAGTTATTTCAGTTAAATAAAAAATTTTAAAATAAATGCAGCCTTAAAACTTTAACTTTATATCATCACCAACAGGTTAAAGTGTTTTCTTATTTTCCGTTTGTCAATTATCAGCAGTACTTACAAAGATATTTCCTATTGCATAAATAATTGAGAATCAAAAAAGGCTCCCTTTCACTTTATTGACTCGCATTTAGAAAAAACTAAACTAAAAATTTATACTAAAATTTATAATTATCTCTTAATTAATACTAAAACAAAAATCATCTTTAATTCAATCAATTTTCAAACTTTAATTTAAAATAGGAGACTTTTTCTATTCACCCCTAAAAACTGGATATTCAGGGTAAATAAAAACAGTAGAAATTACAATAATAATTTAGATAATATAAATGAAAAAATTGTTTCTATCAAACTGCAAAACTATAATAAGAGAGAATAAACCTTTATTTATGCAATGTGTTGCAAATTTTGGCATAGTTTATTTTTAAACTTGAAATTGATTTTTTCTTAAATTTTTTTAAAAATAATTAACTGTTTCTATTAACCCTTAATTTTCAGTTTTAGGGGTAAATGGAAACAGTCTCCTATTTTTAATTAAAGTTTGCAAATTGATACAATTAAAGATGATTTTTGTTTTAGTATTAATTAAGAAATAATTATAAATTTTAGTATGATTTTTTAGTTCAGTTTTTTCCAAATGCGAATCAAAAATGTAAAAGGGTGTCTTCTTTGATTTTCAATTAATTATGCAATAGGAAATATTTTTATATATACTGCTGCTAATTGACAAACGGAAAATAGGAAAACACTTAGAACCCGTTGGGGGTGATATGAGGTTAAAGGTTTAAGGCTGCATTTATTTTTTAAATTTTTTATTTAAGTGAAATAACTACTCTTTCGATTTACCTCTAAATTTGAGCTAAGTTTAAAAATTTAGAAGTAAATAAAAACAGTTGATTATTGCGATTTAGTGATACCCATATTTTTCACTACTCGATAATATTGTTCTACGGAAGTGGAATAATAACTCAATACACAAGAAAACCGGAAGTAATCCGATTAAAAAAAAACTTATGTTATTGGTGAAACTTAGCAAATCTGTTTCTAGTTACCCCAACTAACCCTAATTGTTTATTTTCAAAAATTAGTTGTTTATTTAATTGAATCTCATTTAAGAATTTTTCTTTTTTTCTTTTAGGTAAAACATTGGCTTACGTTTTGCCGATAGTGGAAATATTAAGGACACGATTCATAAGAAAAATTCACTGTCTAATTGTATTGCCTGTGCAAGAATTAGCATTGCAGGTGTTTAAAGTCATTGAAAAGTATGTGAATAATTTATCATTCGAACACACACGCTTAAAAGTTGGTTTAGTTTCTGGAGCTGCTTCTTTTGAGAAAGAACAGGAAGCACTAATTTCTAAAGGTAAAAAAATATTAAAAAGAAGAAAATAATAGCAAATAATTCGTAAAATATAATTTACATGTTAAGAATAAATATAAGAAAAATTAAATTAAAATTAATATAATTTATTTAGTGAGGTATTAGATTTTATTAAATGAAATTTAATATCCTTGCTATTAATATAAATATTAAATTGACGTGTAAGAATAATACAATAATTACTTTGATTAATTTAAATCATTTTATTTATTACTTTACAGATAGCAAAGGCAATTTTACCAGTAGAATTGATATTCTAGTCGCGACACCTCGACGATTAATAGACCACATTCACAAAACTTCTGGGTTTTCCTTGAATGATTTACAATTTTTAGTAATTGATGAAGCTGATAGGGAAACTTTTGATTGGCTTCAACAACTTCCAGCTCCTCATTTTAAAGCTCCAACTCTCACACTTAATAATATGCTGAATAAGTACGTAATTATAATAAAACACTTTTTCTCGCTTTAGATTTTTCTTTTCGAATATTAATTAAATAGCAAGTAACTATTAATTACATAACAAGTAAATATTTATTCAATAGTAACTAAATATTAATTCAATAGTAATCAACTATTAATCCAATAATAACTAAATATTAATTAAATAGTAATTACATATTAATTAAATATAATTATTGCATTCTTTAATACAATAAAATAATTAAAAATGTAATTCAATTTCCGGGTAATAATTATCATTTTTAATTAACTTTTTATTGCATATTATTTTTGTAACATTTTTCATTAATTTTCTGGATTTTTGATTCCAGTCCGATTCCAGCGCAAAAATTACTCTTCAGTGCAACATTGTCGCAGGATCCTGAGAAATTAAGTAGATTAGGATTGTTTCATCCCATTTTATATACGACAGCAGTGGTGAAAAGTCGAGACGACGATGTGAATTTAGATAAGGAATTTGTCAATAATGAAAAAGAAGAAGGCGATGTTGGACGTTTCACGAGTCCAAATGAATTAACGATAAAGGCAATTCAATGTGAAGAGGAATATAAGCCAATTGCTGTTTATCATCTTTTGAAAAAAATTGATCACACACTTGAGAAATCGTTGATATTCACAAATTCCTGTAATGCAGCGCATCGTCTCACGCTACTTTTAAAATCAATTTTAAGTGAGAAGAATTTATCAATTGCCGAATTATCCGGTCAAATGACATCGAAAAATAGAGAGCAAGCTTATCAAAAATTCCTCAGGGGAGAAACACGAATGTGAGACAAATTTTGAAAATTTTCCACCATTTTTTAAAAATGAAAAAAAAATTCTTTACTTTCTTTATCAAAAATTTGAATTTTGAAATTTTTACATTTTTTTATTGAAAATTAAGATTTTCGTGTAATTTATATTTAATTTATTATATAAAACATTTTTTATATTTTATTTATAATTGCTTTTTGTAAATATATTTTTTTTAAATTATTGCACAAGATGAATTATAATTAATATTTATTTTTTCCATTTGTAGATTAATTTGTTCGGACGTTTTGGCTCGTGGTGTTGACATTCCTGGAATTAAATTAGTCATTTCGTACGATCCACCAAAGCACATGAGGGCTTTTATTCACAGAGCGGGTAGAACCGGTCGAGCTGGAATTCCAGGCACTGCTGTTTTTCTTTTAATACCGAGGCAAATTTCAATGTTCAAAAAATTATTCACAACTGCTAAGAGAACAATTCCGAAAATCAAAGAAAAAGATTTTACATCCTTGGCTGAGAAAGTTAATTACAATAGTCATATAGAAAATTTCAAAGATTCTTTAGAAAAAGAACGCAATAAAAATGGAGAGAAGCGAAGATCTATGAAAAAATTGCACGAAAAACAGAAATAAAAAGGAAGAAATTAAAATTGAAATTTTGAGAGAAGTGTATATATTTTTCTATAACAAATTTGTTTTATACTGAGATTTTTTTATTAAGTGAATAAGAAGGATTGTAGGGGAAATTCAGAAGGATTGTAAAGGTAAAAAATTGAGATAATTGTTGGTTTAACATCGATAATAACATTTTATTGTCTGGAGTTAATATAGTACACTGCCTTCCACTTCATAAAACATTTTTTTTTATTTTTCATGAATTTTTTTCACCCTTCAACGAGAAATTGTGCGTTCATTTTGACAATTTCCAAGAATAATTATTCGCAATTATTGCAATTTATTATAAACATTTCTTTTTATTAACGAATATGCGCGCCAATTTTTTTTATTTTTATTTGAAGAATTTTAAAGCAAAATACTTAGAGATTTCTTTTATTTAACAAATGATAAAGTATTCGATAAATTTAATATAAACGGGATTTAATTCGTACTAACAATTTTTTAATTTTTCAGTCATTTTACTTAATTTTTTGATTTTCAGTTTTTTTACATTTTATTTTTAATTAAATTTCTCATTCATTTATCGAATTCCTAGTATTCGGAGCAATCAATAATTATTATTAATTGTAATTAATAATGAATCGAAATTGATTTAATTTCTAATGTTCGGACTGTTGTCAATCATTGTAAATTATATAATTAATAATAAATTGATAAAATTAATTAAAATAATTATTAAAAATACAATTTTTAAAATTGGGTAATTTTAAATAAAATTTAAAAAAATTATTTCAATAGTTAGAAATAAACTAATAAACTAATTAATTATAAAATTCCATTTAAAAAATCATAAAATTAAATCAAGACAATAAGTTACAAATTATTTGATAAATGTCGATTGAAATTGAAAGAAATATTTTTTTCAAATCCGAACATTAACCCTCCATCCGTCGCATGGTGAGAAGTTTCCTCACCCAGTTTCTTTTTTTATTTATAACTTTTATAATACAAAAAATTATAATTTCATATTCTCAGTACCTTTCACAAAACTCTTTTTCTTTATTTTAAAACAATTTTTGTGTTTTTTTTATTTTAGTTTTTTTTTAAATTTAATTTTTAAGCAACAATTATAATGAACATTCCAAAAAAATTTGTCATTTTATAAAAATTTTTGATTAATTTACGATGGGTGAGAAGTTTCCTTACCTGCGACGGATCGCGTTACAAAAAAAGATGCGACGGATAGAGGGTTAAGAAAATTTAAATTCTGAAACCAGATCTAAAATTAAAGTTTAATGAAAAATACATTTATTAAAATTTGGCTTTATTAAATTTGTCAAATTGGAAATTCGAACTTCTGAGTTTGAAGTTTTTTTTTATTGAATTTTTTCTATACTTATATTTATTGAATTTTCATTTAACTGAATTTTATTAAAATTCAATCAACTTAAAATTATTGAATTTTTAAAAAAATTCAATCCGATTTAAATGAGTTATAAAATTCAATTCAATTTAAATATTGAATTTGATTAAAGTTCAATGAAATTCAATGAAATTTTGTTAAATTAAGATTTTTTAAATTTAATAAAACCCAAAAATACACTGCGACATAAATCCCTTTAATTAAAAGAAATTATAATCATGTAAATTATTTGGAAAATTTACATTTTATAATTTTTTTTAAATTACAAATTATATTGTTTTTGTTTATTTTTTAAATTTTGGATTGTCTGCAATTTATTATTCGTTGTATTACATTGAGGAATTTATCAATTATTTAGGCAAAATATTTTGCATACAGATTATTATTATTTATAATAATTTGAATTTTATGAATTGAATTATTGAATTTGTGGTTGAAATTTATTTCGAATTGAAGATATTTAGAAAAATTATTTTCGTATATAACATGGAATGAAATTTTTGCTTATTTTTATTTGCTTTGCAATTTGCTTTGCGATGGTTTTTTAAATTCAATATATCGAGTCTTTAATATGTCGCATATAAAATCTATCATTTCTGTATTACAATTTTATGGTGTGTACAATCAATTGATTACAAGAGTAAACGAATTTTTAACACTCATCACTGGCTGATATTTACATGATTTTTTTCTTTTGTTTTTTTTATCCAGTTTGAGAGTTTGCGGGTGTATGTACATAAGTAAAATGTGGTCCTATGCAGATCATATGTGTCGTTGCGATGCATATTTTTTTTACAAATAGAATTTTTTTTCTTTAAGATATAACTGAATGTATTTTTTTGTTTAACATTTTTTTAGCAAAAACAGAAAAATTTATTTTATATTTTGTCTTTGAAAATCGAAAATGAAAATATTCCATTTGTTAATTTTTGCTTTTTCGATTTTGTTTCTTTTTTTGAAATAAAAATTGTGTTAAACATAAAAATAGGGAAAATAAAAGTCCATTGTTTTTGGCAATTTAAAACAAAATTCGATACAATTTTAATTAATTAAATCACTTTTAGAATTAATGTTAAAAAACTTATAGAAATTTTATTAAAATATATTTTTAAAAAATTATTTGATTTAAAGAATCAATTACTTGACTGTTTCTTTATTTTTAATATTTAAATATTAATTAATTAATTAATATTAATAAATATTAATAAATATTAATATCAATATTTGTTTTGTAAAAAAATGTATTTACGATAAAATTAAAATGTTTCAAAAATTTAATTTTTATTGACAAGAAAACATTTACTAATTTGTATTTCTAAAAAACATTAAAATTTTTCAATAAATTAATTTTTATTTACAAAAAATGAATTTTTATTGACAACAAAATAACAATTTTATTTTACGACAAATAAATTTGTATTTCCAAAAAAATAAACATTTTGCAACAAATAATTTTTAAATGATAAAAAAATAAAAATTTCACAACAAATTCTTTTATTGATATAAGGATAATAATTTTGCAACAAATAAATTTTTGCACAGCAAAATAATAATTTTACAAAAAATACATTTTTATTCGTAGCAAAGTAACAGTTTTATAACAAATAAATTTGTATTTTGAAAAAAAATCTTACAACGAGTAAATTTTTATTGTCAAGAAAATAAAAATGTTGTAACTAATAAAAATTTACTTGTAAGAAAAAATGTAAATTTAATTATTTATTTTTAAGAAATAAATTTTAACTCAAATAATTCCAGAGCAAACAAAAATTATTTGGTGTGGATATTTTTTTTTATTATAAATATTTGTTTATTTGTTATAGTCAAGTAACTAAGTGTTTAAACAAAATAAATTTTTCTCTTCATTGTAGTCTCTTTCAAGTGTAAAAAATTGTGGGATATATATGCATCTCATTTTCATAAAATAAATAAATTGGAACGAAAATATTTATTTTTAACATTCATACTTTTCATTTTCGTTCTTTATAAAGTTATTTACAGTATATTAAGTATATTTATATATATTGCACATAAATTGACTAAAATTATATAAATATAAGTATATTTTTTTAACCCTTTTTGAAAAAAGAAATTATCTTTTTGGTATTATATTATCTTAATAGTGAAAAAAAATTTCTGTTAAAGAATTTAAGTCGATGAAAAATATACATTAAAAAAAGGGGCCGGCGATTTTTTTTCCTTCAAGTAATATCGCATTGTCGAATAAAATTCCTTATAATAACAGTTGGGGGTCTGTTTATGATATTTATTGTCGCAGTTCTGACTCGAGCATTATTGCAAACGAGCAAGTACCTATTTTAATTATGTTGGTCAGTCATAAAAGACAGATGTTGAGTCTTTTTTTTTAATGCCTAATAATTTTTTATTTTTACAACAGAAGTAAATTTAAAAAGTTATTTGCTAAAAATAAGTTTCCATTTCCTTTATTCTAAGTTTTTTTTATTATATATAGAAAAAACCTGATAAAATTTATTTTATACAGACGATAATTTTCTTATAACTAGATAGTAATTTTGAATTCACTATACAACAAAAAATTTTTTTTTCTACAAGTGTAGAATATATTTTAAACATTTTTTATTTTGAAAAGTGGATTTTTTTGTTGAAAATAATTTTATTATCAAATAATATGTGACGCGATCTGAAGAACCTTAGAACCAAAAAAATTATAGGTTATATTTACAATTTTTTAAATGAAAATACAAAAAAATGATCAACTGTCAATGAAAATCAGTAATGTTAAGTTTTCATTACAACTGAAATATTTGATAAACATTGATTTTAATTTGTAAAAAGTAAAAAGAAACTTTTAATCAACAAAAAATAATACTAACACAACCTTAAAGTGATTTGCTTCTAAGGTCCCTTTCTTCATAGCGCGTCACATATTTATATTGTTAAGTTTAAGTTAACATTTTTTTAAAACTATTATTATTTACATTTATCGATGAGTATAGTTAAAAAAAAGAATTTGTTTTGATTAATTTCATTAATCAATAAACGGATTTTTAAGTTATTTGGAATTCGATATATTTTTAATATTTCTTTAAATGCCTGTACATTTAGAAAAAACCACGTTTATCCGAACTATTTGAATTGCTTTCTGTGCTTTTTAAAGCAGAAATATTGAAATATTTTTCCACTTTGAAATCAAATTTGTTAAATATAATATTTGAGGAATTTTTATTTTAATCTATTTATAGATCCTTAGAAATATTAAAAAATGTATGTATTTAAATTAATTTAAACACATAAATTATTTTTTAATTTAGTGATAAAAGTAAAAAGGATAATTTAAAAAAAATAAGTTAATAAATTTTTTGTGCGAAAATTATCGCAGGATTAGTAAATAGATCGAATTTAATTGATTGTAAGAATTTAAATTTTTAGAATTTTAAAAATATTGAAGAAAGTTTAAAAATTAAAAACTACCTTGCTACCTGTAATTTTTACACCTGTTGCTTGAAAAAAATAGACATCTTTTTCGTATTTTTCGCTATTCAACAATAAAACGTTTATATTATATTTATTAATTTAAATTATTATTAGAGGGTCAAATTTAGCAATTAATTGTTCAATGACAATTTATTTCTATAACAAATATTAGTTTTTAAGTTAATAAAATATAATTTTGAACCAACAATTTCTGAATTTAAAATGAATATTATTTACATGGCTCAAATAATAATTTTTTTTTAAATTGTTTGAAAATAATATTTTTTAGAAATAATATTTGTTGCATATAATATTAATTACAAATAATATTGGTTAAAAATACTATTTGTTACAAGTAATATTTATTTCAAATGTAATATTTAATTAATATATTTTAATCAAATAAATTTTTTTCGATTGTTTATTTATTTCTCAAAATTTGTAATAAATTTAAAAAAAAATTTTTTTTGTTTTGATTTTTATTTGAAAATTTATGTTAATTAGAATTTTAATAATCTCATTTCATCATGAATGGAACACACAATGATTATTTTTTCTTATTTACAAAATACGTTAAAATCAATCGCAAACGTTTTTACGGGAACAGACTCTAGAAACTACTTAACATTAAATTTTCATATTAACAATTAATGATAAATGTTCATTAATTAGCTTTCTCTCTTTATACTTATTTACAAAATCTAATTTTTTTTCACAGATTAGGTTCTTTTTTTTCAAACATAGTTTTTTTGTGTTTAATTTTCTTTTTCACTTTTAGTAGTAAAGAATATTTTACTTATTTACAAAAGTTTCTTTTATATAATGTTTTTAGCATTTTTTTAAAGAAAAATATTTTATCTGGATTTTAATATAGTACCCGCGGTAATTCAATAAACAGGGCGCGAATATATAGTTTTAAAGCGTTGACACCTGACTTAGAGTAAAACTTACCCTAAATTTTAATATTATAATGTTCATATTATTTATTTTTACATATTGGAAATTTAATAATTGGTTTAAAGTTATTTTTATTCACTTCCTTTGGAGGAAGAAATAATTTAAAAGTAAATTTTATTAAATATGAAAGTTTCTTGAATTAGAAATTTTTAAATTTATTTTAATTTTGAGTCAAAAAGTTTTAACTAATACTTTTTAATCCAAAGTTAAAAATTTTTAAATTAATAAATTTTAATTTATGAATTTTGAAATTAATTTTTCTCTAAATTTGAATCAGTAAAAATGTTGATTAGAATTAGTGCCGGATTTTATGCTTTTAAATTAGTGAATTTTACTAATTAATTATGAGGAATTATTATTATTTAGTTAAATTTATTACTTCGAAAGCAAATTTTATTATTAAGTAAGTAAATTATTAGTAAAAGCAAAAAGTCAGTCACTAATTTAAACATTTTTAATAATTAAAATTTAGAGATTTTTATTTGAATTTAAAAATTAAAAATCCTTTTCTTACAATTGTAGTTTTTAATTTAATTGAAATTTTACAAATTGTTTTGTAAAATGAGAAATATTTTCTCTCAAAGAAGAAACTGAATGAGAATTCTAAAAGTTATAGTGTGAAAAAATTTGATAATATTTTAATGAAAATTTTTTTTTGAAAAACAATTTGAGAAAACATCTGCTCTTTTATGACTGATCTCAATATCTCTCAACTTAAAGGAAGACTTCTTTGATTCGGAATCATATTTTTCTCTTTCTTTCATTCTTAATAATTACTATCCAATTTCTATTCAATAATTACATGACAGTATTCCCTGATCGCGCAAATTCTAATCGTAATTCTAGCAGGGCGCATTTTATACACGCTTCAACGATTTATGTAACAATTTTTTTTCTCCCTTAATTTCTCGATATATTTTTCGATCCGACGATATTTACATGCGATGAAACCTATTATAGGGATTTTGTATCATATGCGAGGTTTCATAATTACACATATATATTCATAAATATGCAATTTGAAATTCCGTTTGACACGCAAAAATTCCAGTGTGTGTTTGTTTTTTTCTTTTTTTTTATTCTTTGGTATATAATTTATGTTTGAAAATTTGGAAAATTTTAAAGCGTCATCATGTGAAGTAAAATAAGAAACAAAAATTGCGATAAGAAAGTTTGTCTATTGTTTGCTGTGTTCATGATAACCCAAGGTGGTGACATGGAAGGCGCTATCAAAGGTCTCTCTGTTCTTTGACCCTCCTGTGTACTACCAGCCATAATTTGTGTTGTTCCAAAATTATCATCGTTGCCTAGTCCTGATTCGAATTCTTCATATTCACCATTATGATGTGAAAAACGATTTGTCTTTCTAGTCTTGCCTCGATTTGATGGTTTCTTCTTTGGTTTTAATTCCACGTGTTTTTGTACTGTTATTGGCGTTGTTTTCGGCATCAAATGTAATTCTAAAAAAAGATTTTTTTTATTTGCAAAAATTCCTTTTCATTTAAATAATTTTCTTTTTGTTTTAAAAAATATATATATTGAAGGCCTCGGATTATATTTCAAGTTTGCCACATTTAAAAATTAAATGTCTGCTAATCTTATTTTTTTACTGGAATTGATTGAATTTTAATGGTATGAATAAAATCTGGTGGAAAATTTATGAAATTTTACTAGAACAATTGAATAGAATTTCTAATCGAATATTTTAGTATTTGAAGCAAATAAAAATTATTTGAATCAAATAAATTTTTTTTCAGTGTATAAGTTTTAGTTTAGATAGAATTTTACAAAATTATTTTTTATGGATATTAATTAATTCCCGTGTAGAAATTTCGCTGGGGCCCTGATCAGGGCCTGACAGGGCCGACCTATTAGGGAATGAAACGCCGCGCCCGATGTGGCCCTGATCAGGAAATCCACACTTTCTTGTCGCCCCGATCTGGCCCTGATCAGGCGCGGCGTTTCATCCCATACTACGGCCCTACTAGGGTAATTTCTGCATGGGTTGTTATATTATTAATATAAAAGGTTATTCATTACGTTTTTCTTATTTTGAATTTCGTGTTAATGGAGTTTTTGAAATTGCCGCCTAGATGGTATGAAAGTTCTCTCACAAGCGGAATGAAGCAAATAAACTACGAATCACGGTGTAGACGTAAAGTTGTTTCGTTTTTGTTATAAAATAAAGAATATAAACTACAATATAGTAAATAAATTTAAAAAAAATTCTTATTGATAAAATTAGAGAAATTCATTTTAGAGGCAAATAGATTATTTTATTTATATTTATTTATTTTCTTACTTTTATATATTTTATCCCTCTTATACAATGATTGTTTTTCACCTATATTTATTTTATCGTTTATTTTTGTTACTAAAACTAGTTAAATTTAATTCATTTTATTGTTTGTTTATTTAAATAATTTTAGAAGTAGTGAAAAAAATATTATTGAATGTTATTAAATGTTTATAAACATTTTGATAAAAGAGAGAAAGGTAAATGATTTTGAGAAACAATGGAGAAATTTTACTGATTTTTAACTAGAATTTTCGTAGAATTATTTTATAAAATAATAATAGTAAAATTTTATAAATCTTTTCCAACTAAAATGAGATTTTTTCTACTTTTCTTCTACTTGAACAAGATGAATATAAATTTATCTATTATTACTTGTAAAAATTCTTATTTTATTTGAATTTTGTCTTAATTTATTTGTTTTATTTAATTTTTTTGTTGTCTTGATTAAATGTTGTTCGCAAATAAAATTGTTTTGAATAGAAACAAAAAAAAAAATTGTGGGTATTTTTAAAATTTCATTTTTTGCAATTTAAAAAGGTTGGTGGTTGATTTGAAAAGGAGACGAATGTTGAGGGAAAAATAAAAAGTCAAATAATATACCTTGAAGTCGAACAATGCCTTCAGCGGTACCAAGAGCGTTGACAGAAGAACAGATGTACCCTCCAAAGTCTTTTTTCTCTAAGTTGTGAACTGTCAGGTTCATTTGCCAAGAATAGTCGGTCAGAGCGTGCTCCGTCATCGTGTACTTATCGCTCGAAAGTAATTTTTCACCTGTTACAAAAGAGCAGAGAATTCTTTTCTCAGTACAGTAACAAATTTAAAAATGACTTCCTCTCCTCTCCCTCATTTTCTCTCTTGGTAGTTAATTTTTCCCAGCTTTTAAGAGTAATAAAATGTTACTCGAATAAATTAAGTCGATTAAAAAGAAAAAATATCTAAATTTATTAAAAAGGACAATTTTTTTCACTGAGAAATTTTTATAGAGAAATAGTTATGTAGAAAACTGTCATAAATAGAGAAAATATCATTTGTTTTTTTATTAATTAATCAAGTGATTTATTGAATGGCTTCGAGTGTATATATCCAAACAATGTTATGTATTTCAACAATTTTGGAATATGAGATGAAACATTTATTGAAATTATAGTTTAGTTTATTAGTGCCGCATTATTTAGTCTCCATTGAGCGTAATTTGTAACTCTGTGCGCGACTAAATCACGATGCAAACAATATTCAGTTTTCATAATATGCGAAATATTATATGTATTATTTAACTATTTAGAAATATTTCGAATTCCTTGTGATTGAAATTTTGAGTATTTATTATTTCATATATATATATTTTCCTCTCTTTAAATTAAAAAATCTCTTAAAAAAACCATAGTAAACAATGTTTCCCTTTTTTTGTAAATTAAAAAATATTTCTGTTTTCTAATAGAATTAGTTTTACATAAATTTTAATTTTGCAATAGTAAAAAAGGAAATAATAATTATTTTTTTCAAAAGTCATAAACTTTTTGAAAACTGATTACTTTGATATCTTTCTAATAACAATAGTTTAATAATAAAAGTAATAAGTTGGATATGAATTAGAAAAAGAATTTTTTTGGTTTAGAAACAGATGAATTAATAAAAGATCATATATTAACCCCTTCGCAGTTCAGCTAAAAATCGCTTGTGGTCCAAAAACGGTCCAAGACAAAAAAGTTTCTAAAAAATGTGATTTCATCGTAATTAAGGTTTTTGGAGTCGCAAAATTCGAATTTGAAGTAAGTTTTACAAAATTTAAAATGGCGGAACCAAAATGGCGAATTAGAAAATTTTTAATTTTATCAGATTTGCTTGAAACTTGTTACTCGGGGGTTTTCGGGGTCTCTGATTACGAATCTAATGTCAGATTTTCCAAATTCAAAATGGCGGATCCAATATGGCGGTCGAGAAAATAAAAAATCCAACGGATTTGTTTAAAACTTGTTACTCAGGGGTTTTGGGGGTCGCTGATTACGAATCCGATGTCAGATTTTGAAATCCAAAATTGCGGACCTAAAATTCTATCAAATTGCATGAATCTTGAAATTATCCGCCATATTGGATTCACCATTTTAATTTTGTAAATCTGACATCATATTCGTAATGAGCGACCCCGAAAACCCCCAAGTAACGAGTTTCAAGCGTATTTGATAAATTTTTAAATCTTTATAGTCGCCATTTTAAGTCCATCATTTTGAATTTTGAAAATCTGATTTGAAATTCGGATTCAGCAACCCCAAAAACCTTAGTATGCACTTGATTATTCTAATCGAATTATGTTTAGTATTTTATTTTTGAGATGGACATATATGGCCACAGACGTAAAGGTGGCACGACTTTTTGTGGCCACATATGGGCCATGGACTGTCAAGGGGTTAAAATAAACTCTAAAATTACTTTAATAAAATTGTTTTTTCTTAATTTGAAAAATACACATTTTCTTAGCGGAAATTCTCTTTTTTTGAAAGCAAAGTTCAGTTTTTTTTACTAAACTATAATTTTTATTCTGTTAGTCTTTTATTTATTTATTTATTGAGATCGAATCCTGCATTTTATTTTTTGTGTTTTCTGTAAAAATTCATCTGAATAATTTTCTCGGTAAACAAATTTGATTAGATTAGCTTAATTTTTGATTCGAAATGAATTTTCATTTATTGGAATTGAAAAATAAATTATACTTACTAATGTTTCTATACCATGTGTTCATAGTTTGTGGAAAAGCTTCCACGTGACATTGAAGTACCACGTCACTATTTAAAGGAGCTGCGACAAGTTGATTTGTAACTTTGATAACTGGTTGAACTAAAAAATTAAAAATTTTTAATTTAGTGTTTTTTTCTCTGAATAACTTCAGGGTTGCACAGGTCAGAAAATTCAGGGTAAATAAAAGTAGTTGGCGAAATCAGGAAAATATGAAAGAAATTTTATTAAAAGTGCAGTAGAAATACAATTTTTTAAATTTATGCAACAATTCTAATTTTTGGAGTTTAAAAATATTTTCAAAAAAATTTAAAAACTTTTGAAACATTCTTGAATTTTATTTTGATCTTAAGGGCATTTAAACCATTATGACGTCACAGTTTATTTAAAGCGTTTGTTCTAATACTGTGACGTCATAATGGTTTAAATTCCCTTAAAACTTTTCATTTTTAATGACTTAATGAATTAATAAATCAAATTAACTGGGATTTCGTAAAATTGAATTTATTTTGAAAAATAAAATGGGAAGGACGTATTGAGATATTTGCATTCAAATTGCATCTAAAATAATTAAATTTTGAGATTTATATAAAATACTTTTTTAATCAGTTATAATTTCCAAAAGATCTAAGTTTAAGATTTCTTTAAAAAATTATATGTGCAAAATGTATGAAAATTTTTAATAAATATGTTTTTAAATTATTTGCATTCTTTTTCTAAAGTTACACTGAGAAAACGATTTATTTGATTCAAACATATTTTGTTTAAATCAAACTTAAAATACCTTTGCTATACAGTAAAACATATTTAAGTTTAATTGAAACATATTTTTTGATTCATTTAAAGAAATATTATATTTAATTTAAACATAAGTTGTGGTTGATTTTATATTATTTATAATCGACTTTTATGTTTCAATCAAACATAAAATTTTTAAACAGATATTTTTCGTTTAAATTAAAACAGAAAATATGTTTGAATTAAACATATAATTATTTAAACAAAAAATATTTTTCAATCAAAGCAGTAGATGTTTTCTATATATTAGGGTTAAGCTTACAAACTAATTTCAGTTAAACAAAATCACTTAAAATTATTTTTCTTTTTGATTTAAGAATGTTTTCTCAGTGTAATTGAAATATAATTAAAAATTGTTTTAAAAATTCCAATTTTCTGAAATTTTATTAAAAATAATTAGACATTGTTTAAAAATGTTTATCATATTATAAAATAAAATTTGAAATATTTTGAAACATTAATTCTTCCGAATTCTAAACATCAACTTTTTTTATAATTGAACTTAAATTTTTTGAAGGGAATGTACTCTCGTACATCGAAATTTTTAATTCTAACAAGAAAATACTTTAAATTATTCATATAATTGATTTTTAGGTAATTTTCTAAGAGGAATTCATTGGTGATAAAGTAACATGGTCAAAAAATATTTTGACCATTGTAAAATTTTTATTTTTCTTAAAAGTTGATAAATTTTAAATATTTAAAATCCATGTGTAATTTTATAGAAAAATATATCTCTAAATCCTAAAAACAATTGCCAAATGGAAAAATGTATTGTTATAACTTTCAAAGCATTTTTTGAAAAAAAATTGTTTTTAAACTGGAAATGCTGAAAAACACCACTATTATTGAATTTTTTTATTTGAAAATGTATTTTTTCATTTTTCTGACTAGTTATTCAGATTGTAATTTTTATTTTTAAGAATTAAAAAATACAAAATCATAATTTAAATTTAGTTAGAAAAATAAACAAAATAAATATTCAAATAAAAAATTGAATTATAATTGTATTATTTGAGTATTTTTAGGTGATAAGCAGTTTTTTTCAAAAAAGTAAAAAATATTTAAAAACTGAAAAATATACTTTTTTCATTTGATAATTTTTTTGTGGATTCAAAAGCATATCATATTTTCTACAAAATTACGCATGGATTTCAAAAGCTATCAATTTTGAGGCAAAATAAAAATGTTGGTCCAAATTTTGGACAGACAGTATTTTATGATCATTGAATTCTTCACATGAAATTGCTTTAAAAAATAGTTTTTATTAATTGTAATTTTTTTAGATTTTTCCATTTTTTCCTTTCATTTTATTCTTTTTTAATTTTAATTATAATTTTTTTAAACTCTGGGCTCTACTCCAGTATTAGAGTATAAAAAATAAAAAATAAATTTTTTTATTTCTTCGTTTATTGGACTAATTAATTTCTGGCAAAATAGTTAATTATATTTTATATTTGATTTTTAAAAAATATTCCTTATTGTAATTATTTTAATCATGGAGTCATTCCATCTATTCCAAATCGTGTGATTTTTTTTAAAGCTGAAGTTGGTGTGAAACGATTAAACAATAAGACTTAACTTCGTCCTTTAAAAAATACATGTATTAACCTGATAAAAATAGTGAAAAGTTTAAAATACATTAATTCGGAAAATAACTTCGGGACCAAAGAAAATCTTTTTACAGTGTGTGTATTTAGTGATTTATTAATTATTGTCCAATTTTCGTAATTATTCATTTTTTTGGTACAAAGTTATGTATATTTAAAGATCATGAATATAAACAAAGTGCCAATTTTGTAGAATATTTAAATTATTTTCTTAATGTCGTTAAACATACCGTTGTACCCTTCTCTTAAATTGTTGAATTTTTTTTTCGATTAGAGAAAAGGCAAAATTTTGTCTGTGAATAAAAAATAATCAGGGGAAGAAGAAAATAATTTTTGTGTTAAACTTAAATGTTGATAAATGAAAGAAAAAAGCAAGTAAGATAATTGTTTTTTTTCTCTTTTGAAGTGAAAAAGTTTTGTAAAAGATGAAAGGAAAATTTTGTGAAAGACTCGTTGGAATCAAACAATGAGATTATCCTTGAGTAGTTACAGATTAGATTTAACAAGCATAACTTTCTCGGGACTAGTTTCAGTTGAGACAAGGTATACGTACATTGAACCTGAACTGAATAACGTTTGCTGACCGAAGGTGGTACGCCATTGCTAGCTATGCAGAGATAGTTTCCCATTTCTTGTCTAGTAACTCCTGATAATTCGAGAATTTCTCCTTCGTATTTTGTGAAGCCAATGACTAAAAAAAGAAGAAGAAAAAAGTAATTAGTAAGTAAAAGTAATTATTATAAAGAAAGGGGGACTTTTAGAATCGGACTTATATTTTAGAACAGTTAGCATCTTTAATAATCGATTTTTGTAATCTTTTCTTCTTTATCGTCTATTTTTTTCATGGCATGCACTTGAAGAGACGCATGAAGGGCTCTTCGAAGCTTTATGATCCTCTACTCGCTTTCCCAATGACGGAAATCTTTCGCTCTCTTTCTTTCCCTCTTCTTTTTTCTTTTCTCTCTTTTTTTGCTTCCTCTTCGTTATCCTTTTGCAGTTAGGTACGAATCGACTTGAAATTTTCCCGAGGCGTCGACGACTCGCCGTGCCGGATTGGCTGCCTTGGAATTGCATTAACGAGTCCCCTTGTCAAAGGAGGGATACCAATCTTTTTTACGACCGAGGAAATCCTGTTGGACTCAATCGAGAAGAAAAGCGCAAAACACGCTAAAACTAGATACTAGGGGATTTCTATGATGATGGAAATTGAAACTTTTAACTTTTTGAATGATAAAGGTGGATATGTCGTTTTTTTCGACGATTTTTTTTACTATTATTGAGATTCAGTGATATATTCAATTGTTGGAACAAGTCATCTCTTGATTCTTGATTTCTTAAAGATTATGTTTGGATATATGAGCTGTCATAAATAAAATGACAAATTATGGATTATAGGGATGTAGATTCTGTTTGATTTCTTGAGACGCTTGATAAATTGATGCGCAAGGGGTTCGATTTTTTGAAGTTGATGTGAGAGCGTGCGTCCCTTCTTTTTTTTGTTCCCTATGAAAATGTCAATTTCATTCTCAATCATAGAATTGATTATGCTGTCTTTATATGTAATACTGATTTTTCGTTGATATAAATTCTGAGATGAAATTAGATTTTCGCATTTCTATGGGTATTTCAAAGGTATGTAATTAATCTCAACGAAAATATCTTTGACACTGTAAAGATAGTAAAGTGTCTTGAAGAACGACGCTGGCCTTGTAAATTTATTTTCACAATTTTTAGAGTCAAATATTAAATTTAAGCTATTCTCATTAAATAAGAACTTTTTTTAGTTTTTTATCATTTATTTCCGATTCAGAAAAAATTTGTATCTTGAAAAACGTGGGTAGTCTGGTAAATTTATTTTTACAATTTTTGGAGTCAAATATCAAATTTAAACTTTGCACTCAAAGAAATGATTTATGCATGTTAGGAATTTGGTTATGTTTAAGAATTTTTGTCAAGTTTTGAGAAACAAAAAATTCAAATATCTGTGTGTGTTAAAATCACATGCACCTCTTTTGTGGGCGAATGAAACTAAATGTGAAATTTGGTTAAGAGTTTAGTGCGCTTTAGAAATTTTCGTCTAATTCTAATGGCATATGGTTGAAATACCCTAACTGTTGGGCTGTTTCTATTCCAGCAATAATATATGGGTAATATAACCTAAATTATGCCAGTACCTTCTATTTTTTTCTTTCAGTGTGCTTCATCAAATTGAAGCTTTTTTAATTAAGAAGAAATTAAATCGAAATTCTGCAATTTTTTTTATTTTAATATTGTAACATTTCTGTTATGATTAGAGTCTAATAATAAGTTTTGTTGCAATGTTTTTACTAAATGTGAATTTCAATAAAGTTTTATAAATAAATTCTAGTAAAGATCATTATGAGACTCTAATAATAGACATTTAAAATAATCACATTCCAACTATTAATAAAACAATTTTAATAGAATTCTTAATAAATTTCCAAATTTTTTTAAAACTCAATTCTTTTCAATATCTACTATATTTCAATAAAATTTACAAAGCTAAGTAAATTATTTACAAATTCTTAATAAATTAATAGGATTTAATTTTAAGAATAAATGGAAAATGGGGAAATACTTAAAACCTGTTGGGGGTGATCTAAGGTTCATAGTTGAAGGCCGTATTTATTTTTTACACTTTTTACTTAACTGAAATAACTACTGTTTTTATTTACCCCTTGTTTCTGTTTACTCCATTTGACCCTAACAAAATTGAATATTAGAAGTAACTAAATTTTTAAAAAATGTTATAATTTAAAGTGTTGGAGAATTAAAAATTGAATTTTCAATTTTAAATAAAATCATTCAAGTTTTGAATATTTTAAATAATTTACCAAATAATTGTGGAAAAATACTTCTTAAATAAATGAATATATATAAATAAAGTTTTGTATAGTTTTATTTAAAAATTTCAAAAACAAAAAATTGTAAAATTTTGGAAAAATTACTATTGAGTGGGCCCCCTATTTTCATAAAGTTGCAAAATTTGAAATAAGTACCTATTTGTATTTGAAAGTCTTTATATCTCGTATTTAAATTATTTATATGTTTCATGTTTCTTCAGTTCTTATTTACCTACATTCTAATCAATATTTAGCAAAACTAATTTTTTTAGTTTTCAATTCATTACTCGAAACTACATTTACTAACCATAAATTTTTGTTGAATTTACGGAACAACTCAATTGATTGAAATTATTTTATTAAAAGGTTCAAAAATCTTTAAATAACAATACAAATTATGAATAATTTAAATATTTTTAAAAAATTCGAAAAAATATTACCAGCTACTAATACTTTTAAATATTAATACTTATTTGAAATTTTGTAACTTTGAAATAATAGGGAGCTAATAAAGGAATTTTTACTCAGTTCTAATTTATAGAAATAATTAATGTTAAAAAGGCTTTACTTTGGAACCATTTAATTATGAAAAATTATTTAAAAAAACATGAGCTGTTGAATTTAAATTTAATAAATTTATAAATAAAGCCCATTATGAGACTCTAATCATAATAGAAAATTTAAATAATACATATTAAAGTAAAAAAATTTTAGAATTTACATGGAATGTCCACTGACATTCAACTGTTAATGAAGCAGTTCTAACAATTTGGTGGAAGTCTTTTCGTCATTACATTAGTAACTTTTTACTAATTCAGATTTAGAGAATCAGAGAATCAAAAATACTTTTAGAAGAAAAAAATAGTTTTGTTCTCGCACTTTCCTATAGAATAAAAATTTACACCTTAGTACAATTTTCTACACATAGTTGAGATTTATTCTTTTCGTATGGAAAATGAGCTCTTTTATGATTTCGCATATTGAAACAAGAAATTTACCAAATCTAATTTTCTGATATAGAGAGAAAGTACGTTTATCATATATAATTATAAAGTGTCATCGAATTCGATGAAAAGTCACATAAATTCATTGAAATTCAGCAAAGAGAGAGAGAGAGAGAGAGAGAGAGATAGAGTAAAGAGTGGGAATTTTAGCGTTGTATGTGTAACACGTGTGTGGATTGGATGAAACCGATTGTAAATTCGAGATGTCCGGCAAAAGCGCGATATGGAAGCATCCGGGACCGGAAGTCGAATCGTAGGTAATTTCAAGGAACTGCTGTGCAGTACCAACCTATATATATATAATATGTATGTGTGTAGCAACTTCCGTACGTCTACCAGATTGTTATAGTGAGATTCAGAATGCATTACATGCATGTGTCCCTCGACAGTTTTCGTATAACGCTTTAAAATTAATTCCCATAGAGGGGGAAATTAAGAACATTTGTTTTCTTAATTTTGGAACTAATTTTATATTTATGGATTTCTATTCAAGTGTAGAATTAAATTTTACACCAACTCTTATGGGAGTATTTATATCAATTTAGATGCATATAGTTTTTAATGGTCTCCTCTAATATCCCTGCGGGATTGTTATATTGTTTCTTTTTAATATATAGCAAAATTTGAGTTTTATGATATTAGAGTGCATTTTTTATGGCATCTATTGTGCGTATTTTAAATGGTTATAACTGTTAACTTTTAAAACTTTGATCTGAGAATGCTTTCAGAACTCTCTATAATTTAGAAATATAGAACTTTGTAAGTAGTTGGTAAATTTACTACTTCATTACTTGGAGCTATTAAATAGAGAAGTAATTAATGAGAATGTAAGTAATTTATTTCTGTTAGGCGTTGTCGTATTTCGGTATATGTATATATTTTAACGGTCTTTGTGCAATTTCTTAAAAATTTCATTATATTGCGCTCAACTTTGCAAAATATTCTTTTGTTCTATGCAATAGAGAAGAGAGATGTATTTTACTCAGAGATTACGTAATATTTTTATTATTCTAACACCAAAATGCTTCGGCTTTGATACCTAAAATATTGTATAATTCTAAAATATTCTTTTATTGTTGTTTACTTATATTTTGATTAAAAATAAGTTTTTCTCTATGTTTTAAATTAAAATGAATTTAAAATAAAAAATATTTTAAATTCTCGAGATTTAATTTCTGATTATTATAAATAATTATTAAATTGTGAATATTGACAAACATGTTGAGATTCAATATGGAAACGCTATTCTCCACTTGCGAACGCAAAGATCTTCGATAGATGGCATTTCAGTTAATAAAACCAGATTCATGGCGTTCTCGGGTGAAGAATTAAACCACCATTTTGTCTCTCGAAAACTTTTTTACAGTTAAAGAAATATTAATGAGAGAATAGTTTAATCATTTTTTTGAGAATTTGCATTACTTTCAATTTGTTAATAGTTGAAATAAAAAAATTATTTGAAAAAATTTTAATAACATTCTGAGACCTAATTCAACAAGTTTAGAATAAAATTCTTTCAAACAATTTTAATTATTTTTAAAACATTATCAAAATTCAACTATTTTTGATATCTACTATTTTAATAAAAAATTTCCCACAAGAATTTATTTATTGAAAAAGATAAGTGTTGTAAAATTCTTTGCAAACATTACATTATTTTTACAAATAATAAAATTTTCACAAGAATTCAATTATTTAAAACACAATTTTTATAAAATTTTACAAAAAAAATTATGTTAAAAAGATTTTTATAAAATTTGAGTCCAAAAACGTTTTTTTAATTCGATGATTCTCAAGATCTATTAAAATAAAAATAAATGTTTCACAGGAATTCAATTATTTAAAATCTAATTTGCAGACATTTTTTCAAAAGAAACCAATTCCTTAAAATTTGTTTTTAAATTCTTCTCGCTAATTTAATTATTTTTAAAAATTTTTTTAAAATTAGTAGTAAAATTTAAATTTTTTTCACAAATTGTTATTTATTTATTCATTTTCAATATGTACTATTTATATAAAATTTTTGAAAAGGAATCCAATTATTTAAAAAATTGTTGATTACATTCTGCACAACTCAAACATTCAATTATTTTCTAAGATATGAAAAATTTCATAGAAATTCAATTCTTTAAAATAAAATTTGTAGAAATTTTATCGATAAAATAGTTCTTTAAAAAAACGTTTTTAAATTCTTGGAAATAATTCAAATATTTATTTTCATAAATAATAAATCACATCGCAGAATTTCAATTATTTTTATACAGTTTTAATCAAATTCCTGGAAGAATGTGATTAATATTTAAAATTTTATTAATATCCGTCAAAAAATTCAATAATATAAGAAACATTGAATTTATTATTTAATTATTTTTTTATTTATGTTTTAAATTGAATTCTAGCCGAATTTTCTAATAAAAATTAATTTAATAAAGAATTTCAGTTCAAATTTGAGATAATATTTCAATATTGAAAGCAATGTGGTTTGAATTTTTGGAAATAATTGAATTTTGAAATTAATTTTTTTGGAAAAGCTGAAAGAATTTAATTATTTTCAAAAATTTGAAATAAAGTCATTCAAGTTTTGAATATTTTTAATAATTTGAAAATTTTAATTGTTGTAAAATTGAATTTTTTATTTTGAAATAAAATGATTTAAGTTTTGATAAATTATTTTCTTTCTCTCTCTCTCTCTCTCTCTCTCTCTCTTTTATATATATTGTATATTCTATAGGGGAGACCGAGGAGGAAAGTAACAACGCTAATATCTTTTAAACAAATTAGCGAAAATACTGTCTAAATTTTTTTTAGTCAGTAGTACCCCCAACAACTTCTCCATAGTGTGCAAGAGCATTTCCGGTTAGGTGAAGTCCGCTAATTTGTACTTTGAGTATCCTTGTATACTTGTATTTTTCTAAGTTGATAATAAAAATATTTTAAATTAATAATAGTCTTAAAATTATGTAATATTAACCATATTCTATAATGTTACTTTCCTCCTCGGGGGTTAGGAGGAAAGTAACAAATGCAGAGGTCGTAAAAATGTCATGCTGTGAACTGGTTATTTAATCTGAATGTCAAATTCAAATTTTATTTAACAGGTGAAAGACCAAGTTTTCAATTAACGTATTAACAAAAATTTCGTTAAATAGTTTAACGCTAAAATAAAAAAACTGATTTTTGTTACTTTCCTCCTGGGTCTCGGTAAAAATTAGTCAAATAATCTTTCAGTCTAATCAGGAATTAATTCTCATGTCTCTCACAAACGAAATTTCTTCTATATTCTCTCACGATATTCTCGCTCGACAACAAAAATCTCGACTCTCTCCATGCGTTACAAAAATAATTCTAGCTATTCTCCCTACACGCTCTCTCCGTACCACTAAATAAACGCTGACAACTTATAAACCAAAAAATCAAATTTTCATTAAACAACGGTACAATATTGCGAACTAAACGGTCACACTGTATATAATAGATTTTATTTGATCGTGAAAAGTAATGGAACTTACCCTTTGTTGATCCATTTTCACGTATCGATATAGAACGACCATCTTCTCGTTTCCAAGTGACTGTGGGTTCAGGTGTACCTGTTGCTACGCATTTCAGTCTGATATTTCCACCTTCGCGAGCTACCATACCATCCGATGAACGATCGTCCATTATATCGGGTGGAATCACTACATTCACGTAACCCATCTTTTTGGAAAATGAAATTGCAATTAGGCTCATTAAAATCGAAAAAAGATAGTTAGAAAAAAATTCATTATCATTAATTAAATATTAGAGTTTACTAAATTATTTATTTCTATTAAACAAAATTGTATTTAATATCGATTATTGAAATTGTATTTAGTTCAGATAAATTTCATTTGGTTTAACTATAAAATTTTATTGTGATAAATAAATCTTTTATTTAAAAGAAATGAAAGATATGGAATTTATGTTAAACACAAAAAAAACAATTTAGTAGGCTCTGTGCTAAATATATTTTTATTTGAGTCGATGAGAATTATTTTTGTACATTAAATTTTATTCCTTACAAATAAATAGCGGCTATTTGAGTTAGCGGCTAAGTTTTTGATTTTGAATTAGTAAATTTTACTAATGAATGAGTAGTAACTACTATTTATAAGTAAAATTTACTAATTCAAAAGCAAAAAGTCAGTTCTTAATTCAAATTAATAATTATTTTTACTAACTCAAATTTAGTGAGTTCAATAAAAATTTATTTGCAACAGAAATCATTAAACTGCCTATTTTTTATTTGTATCAATAACGATTTTTTATTGTAAATTGAAATTTATTTGCTACAAATAAATACTTATTTGTAACAGAAAAATGATTGAATTGTCAAATTTTATTGCCTCATTTTTATTTGAGTGAATAAAAACTTTTTTATTGTAGATAAAAATTTATTTGCACCAAAAAAATGATCAAATTATCTATTTTTATTGACTCATTGCTTTTATTTAAGGTTAAACGATTTTTTTTTCTATAAAGTATAAGTTAATTTTCAGTAATAAATGTGTATTTATTCAGTAAAAATTTATTTGTTACAAAAAAATAATTAAATTGTCTACACTTTCATTGACTTTTCGAGTACATTATGTTTTTTTTTAAATTTTCCAAAATTGAAAAAATAAAATTAAAAAAAGTTAATTAATACACAAATTAAACTAAAAATTATTTGTTTGAAATAAATAATCATTTTATAATAGTCAAGTAATTCATTATTTGCATAAATTTTTCTTTCTATATGGTAATAAATTTTGATCATCGATTTTGGTTTTTCATTTAATCGAATAGTCATTTTACAATTTTTCTTTTCATCGGTTTTCTATTGGGGGTTTTTTTTGTTCCTATGCATGATGGAAATATTGTACTACTGGGAAATCATGAAAAACTGATGAAATTTTTGTAAGAAAAATTTTGCGGAAACTAATTGACTCGATTCTTTTTGTGCTCGTGTCACCTTTTTCTATTTTCTATATGATAATGAGAAATAGTTTTTCGCAAAGGAAAATTGAGAATTATCTGAAAATTTTATGACAATTAGAATAGAAATACCGGGAAGCATTCATTAAATTCTCAACTTGAAAATGATTTAATTAATGTACTAATTTTCACAAAGGAAATGATGCAATTTTGATACGAAAGGTTAATTTAGAGATTTAGAGTATTTCACAATTACTTTTTTCATCTGCTTTATTATTTTTATATAAAGGATAATATTTAAAATTTTTTTTATTTGATTCTTCATGTATATACTTTTTTGATTTTATATATATATCTCAGGGCTCGGAACAGTGAAAGTATTTTAAAATATATACTTTGCGAACAAGAAAAGAAAAATTACGTACCAATTACTCACAAAAATATAACCAATCCAAGTCAAATAAGAGAACATTTATATGAGAACAAATGAAAAAGTCCATTGACAATTTGCAAATTTATTTAAATGTCCATTTGTTAACAATATTCAATATTAAGAAAGTTCAATTATTTGTAAATTCTTGAATGAAATAAATATTAGAAAATAAAAACTTAATTTCAAAATTTAATTATTTCTAAAATTTTATGCTACATTGCTTTTAAAATTCAATTGTTATCTAAAATTTTAACTGAAATTAATTTTGAAATAGAAAATTCTACTAGAATTTAATTAATTAAATACAAAAACCAAAATTTTAAAAACCTACCCGCGTGGAAAACGAACTAAACTTTAGCAAAAACATGGGTAAAATATGGGAGCAAAAATATTGAATTTTTTTTTATTTTGGAACTTTGGTAAAAACATGGGAAAAGTAAAAGAGCAAAAAAATCAAATTTTCTTTTTTTTTGTTAAATAAAAATTTTGAACAATGCCAAAAATATTTGGAAAGTATACGAGCAAGAAAGTGCATTTTCTTTCCTTTTTTGGAGTAAAAAAATTTGCAATTTGGAACTTTGACAAAAATAGGGGGGAAGAATGGAAGCAAAAAAGTAAATTTTTTTTTGAGTAAAACAATTTGCAATTTTGAACATTAGCTATAACATGGGTGAAGGGAGCAAAAAAAACGATTTTCCTTTTTACTTTTACTTTTTTTTTTGTTAAAAATTGCCAATTGTTTTACTGAAAGAAAAATTCGAGTTTTTCCGTTCCATACTTTACCCATGTTTTTGCTAACGTTCAAAATTGCAAATTGTTTTACTCCAAAAGAAAATAAAATTCACCTTTTTGCTCTCATATTTTCCCCATTTTTTTGCCAAAGTTCAAAACGAAAATTTTCTTTTATTTCTTACGTAGAAAATTTTTTCCTTATATTTTACCGAATTTTTCAATAAAGTTGGGATATAGTGGCATAATAGTAATTTTTAATAAATTTTAAATTATTTTTTCAGGAATAATATTCAAAATTTAATGTCATATTATTCCTTACAAAGATAGTACTGTAAAAGTTAAAACAAAATTTAAACTAAACGTTTAATAATTTAATATAAATAAAATAAAATTTTAACGTTTATTTTGAATTCTTTCTTGATCTGCACTAAATAAAACTAAATAAAAAACTTTTATATTAATAGTTAATTTTTTCAACTTATTTATACTAATTAATTAATAATTATTTTATTATTAATTAAATTAAAAGTCAATTAATTAATTAATTAATTAGAATTAAGCAAACAATTAGGTAAGCAAATAAGCCTGAAGGAAATAAGCAAGTAAGAAGGTAAGCAAGTTAAGAAGTAAGCAAGTTAGTAAGTAGAAGCATATAAGCAAAATGGAAATAGGAATGTAAGCAAGTATGTAAGGAAATAAGTAAGTAAGCATGAAGGAAGTAATTTGCTTACTTACATGATTTTTTGCTTACCCACTTATTTATTTCCTTTTTGCTTCCTTGTTTACTTGATTATTTTTCTTACTTTTTAGTTGCTTATTACCTCTTTGCTTATTACTTATTGACTTTTTGTTCTCTTTCTAATTTATTGCTTACTATATTATTTGCTTACTTTTTTACTTGCTTATTTCCTTTTTTTCTTCCTTGCTTACTTCATTAATTGCTTGTTAACTTGTTAACTATTTGCTTATTTCCATCTTGTTTAATTCCTTGCTAATTTGCTTACATCAGGATTTATTGTTCCTGGTAAAACTAAATTTGGTGAATTTTGACAAATCATTGACATGCATTTGTTTTAAAGTAAAATTTCATTTGTTAATTTTTAACAAATGAAATGTTATAATCTTCTTTGCGGTATTAATTTAATCTGCAACGCTTTTTAGTACCTCACAATTTACTGTGTTATTTTTATTTTATTTCGACTAGAATTTAAAAAAATTGTTGAACATAATTGAATCTCTCTATGATAATATTTAACTTTAGTGTTATATAAAAAAATAATTTGTGAAGAATAGAAAGAGGGAATTTTTCGATATAGACTCACCGCATAATAGTTAGGTACCATCGAGAGTATGAATATTTTCTTGAAAATTGCCATTTAAAGTGTTCTTTTGCGGATATAAGACAAATCGATATTATATTATTGCTTATACGTATGGATAGATTATTTTAGAATTGGTCCTATCCCCCCATAGAGTATAGGACAATCAGGTATATAGAGAGATGTTTAAGGTCCATTCCGAAGAATATTACGTAAAATTGCAAAGCTCCTGTCGATCTTTTGAGAATACTGCACGTATATGCATAAAGATAGAGTTCCCCCAGTGTTGTATGTATATACATATGTGAAATAATATTCCCATATATGTATTAGATGGTATAAAGAAACATGTGTAAGTTTTCAGTTGAACACTGAATATGAAGTCACTATTACCACAAAAGCTCTCCGTGCATGTTTCACGTATGTAAATTACAATTCAATGCGACTTGCTCTATGCGGAGAACACAACAGTGCACTATATTCATTGGTATAGAGAAATGAAAATCGAAATGATATTTCAATATATATTTCTCCCTTTGGCTTCTTTTTTCTTTGCTCCTTCTCATCCACAATGGCAATATTTTGATTGTGATATTTGAGAAAAGAGAAAGATATGGGTCAATTTATTTTTTTATTAAATTAAAAATTAGGGGATTGTTTACTACCGAAGGCAGATATCACAATTAGTCCTCTTTTTTTACCTAATACCCTTTGTTTTCTCTTTTTCCATTATTATTCCCTTAAATTAATAAAATTCCCCGAAACACCTAAAATCATAAGTTTTCTTCCCTTTTTCCCTTATTTTTAAGAGAAACTTGTAAAAATTGGCATTTTTTCCAAGTTGGTTATGTATCAATTTGATTCATTTTAGTATCAATATGATACTTTCAAGAAAAGTGTTGATTTTTACCTCAAAAAAGGTCAATCTTGATTAGTTTAGAGTAACGAATTTCTGAAACGAGCCACCTAAAACTTAAATTTTTTTATTTTTTCCAAAATGTTCATCTTCTAGTAATTTTACATTTACCCCGAGTTTTCGAATTCTCGGGGTAAATGTAAACACTTAATTATATTTATTAACTAAATTGACGAAAATATAAAATCAATGTCAACTTTTGTTAAGGCATGGCATTAATAAGGAAGAATGGAAAATTTTAGTTTCATTATTTAATTTATTTTTATGCAAATGCGAGACAAAATACTGAAACAGTAAAACTTTAATTTTAAATCTTTTTTGCATTTAAAGATAACTTGAACTATATGGCATTGTCAATTGTCAAAAAAAATATTGGCAATACCTAGTACATTTAGTAGGTGAGCTGAGGTAAAAATATTGACGTTGTACTTATTTTTAAATTTGTAAATTTAGCTGAAACATCTACAGTTTACATTTACCCCAAATGACCCTACTTTAATTTGTTTTCAATTTTTTAAAAATATTTTCTATGTTTATTTTTTATAATTTAAAATATATCAGAAAAATTTTAACAAAAAAACGAACAAAAAAAATAATTTGATTTAAAAAAGCTGACATTATAAGAAAAAGTAAAAAAATTAAAAATTTGTTTCCTAAGGACTTGCTGAAATTTTGTTGCTTAACAGCAGTTTCTGAGCAATTATTTTTTAAATTTGATTGCTAAACAATAATTTTTAAAAAAATGTATTGAACTTTAATATGAATCAATTTTTGTATTTAAAAAATACAAGAATCTTTTTCTTCTTATTTTCATGAAAACACAATTTTCCATGTAATTGATTGTATTTTAAAATGACGACAGTTAATTTTACGCTTGTTTGCATTTTAATCGAAGGCGAATTTTCGATGATAGGCACATTTTTTATATACTCAATTTTCAGAAATGTCAATCTTACTCATATGTTTTGGTAATAAGAATTGACGTGGTGGAATCGTAACAATTTTTCGATGAGGGTAGATTTTTTTTTTTTTTTTGAAGGGCTATTACAACACGTGACTTTTCTTTGATCTGAAGCTCTCGTTGACATTAACCTTTTTTCCCCTCTTTTCTGCTATTTTTTTATCCATAGATATCACGGTTGAGTTCATTTAGTTGTGAGAAATTTCGCAGGGGTCCATCTTATAGGCTTTTAGTGATCGATTTTTTTCCGTACATTCAACTTTGATTTTCTACATTCCCCTCTTGAAAATAGATTTTGCTTTAATTTAATTACCTAACATTAGGTTGGGATTTATATTTACTTCTTCCTCCTCGTCGATAAAATGAATTGCATTTTTTCTTTTATTTTTCTTTAAAAGGAAACTTTTCTGAATTAGAGAAATTTTAATTCAATTTAACGAGGGTGATGGTCACTGAACCTTGAATCTTTGAAAATTGACAAAAGGAGGTGAAGTTTTGTGCCTTGAAAAAACAAATTCGTCTTTAATTTTTTTCGTTACGATTTACTATTTCGGTTGGTTGGTTAAATAGTAACAACTATTTTGGCGTGAAATTCAAAAATAAAATAAAAATAAAAAATAAAGAAAAATTATTAAAAATATATTATAAATATTTTAATATTTTAAATTATTACATTACTCATATGTACTTATATTTTATATGGTATTAAAAAATGAAGTGGAGAAAGAAAAGTCGAGTTAATTGATTAAAGCAGAATTATTTAAAATTTTTATCGGTTTTTTGATTTTTTTATATAGCCTTTGCAGTTTATTGATACGAATAATTAATTTTGACTACTATAATAGGTATTTATTTAAAGTATATTGATCGTATAATCTTGTTACCTGACTGAGCATCGGTTCAGTGTTTACTTGACACATATAAGTGCCAGAATCGTTTTGGTTGACATTTGATACGTGCAGCTTCCATGTGTTATGACCATTATGCGTCACTGATAGTCGTGGATTTTGCGCAACCATATGCGTGTGTATTGCCAGGATAGCCCGTGAATCGGATTTTATCCAAGCTACCTGAAAATTAAATTTCCACAAATTTTTAGTTCGAAATATTATTTTTAAATTTCGTTATAAATTACATCACAGATCTTTATATTTAACTGTTAAATTAATTTAATTGAAATGAAGATTCTGTGAGTTCGAAAATTGTTTTTTTTTTTTTGAGAATGTAAAGATTTTAGAGATTCTTTTTGGAGTACCTTGTAACCTTGGAGATGTTCTACAACACAAGTGAAAGAGATATCGCGTCCCTGAATTACTGTGTGATTTTCCAGGGGAAATAAAAATTGAGGCATTACTGCTGGGGTGATTTGGCCTGAAAAATAAAAAAATTCATATTTAATCAGTTGTCCATTATAACTTTTTCTACTCAATTTATTTTACAATTTTTTTTGGTGGCAAAAGTAAAAAAATAATGATTTTTTGCTTTTGAATTAGGAAATTTTACAAATAAATAGTAATTTTTACTAAATTAATGGAATTTACTAATTTAAATGCAATTAGGAATTAAAATTAGTAATTATTCTTTTCTACTTTAAATTTAGAGAATAGTTCAAAGTTTGAATAAATTTATACTTAGATCAAATAATTTGAATCGTAATTCCTAATTAATAAATATTTTACTTGATTTAAATAATATTTACGTAAATCAAATAAATTTTAATAGAACCACTAATTTCAATATTTAAAGCAAATTTAATTGATTAAAATTGTCACTTAATTGACTTGAATAAAAATTATTTTATTCGAGTAAATATTTATTTGCGATAGTAAACAAGAAATCGTTTAACGAAATCAATGTAGTAGTAATTTTTTCCTTCAGTGAATGATAAGGTGAAAATAATTTTTGTTTTAATTGTCGAGATGAAAGTTTTGACTGTAAGTGTGCAGCTGTTAGACTATATATATAAATGGTGGAATCTAACAATAATAATCGATTTCTCGTCGCCGTAACTTAGTTACGAAATTCTATACTCGTATTGTTTAATCTTAGGTGACAATACCTTAAATGCATGAACGCACAGCGGTCGATTAGATATTCAACGGGGTGGATGTTCTCGAAGCTACACCCATATTCGCGTATTGAATTCTTGTATGCGTTCATGCAAAAGGAGCGATAAATGGAAAAATTCTTCAGGCGCAATCCTAATCCAGCAAAAAGGGCCAATTTTAAAAAGTTTTATAGCTCTCAGAGTCAGGGAAAGTAGAAAATGTTCTCTTCATCTCTATTCATTTCACTTGATATATAAAAAAATAAATTTTTTCTCCTCCTTCTTCATCTTTTTTTTTATTCTCAAGCAAAATTTTTCTTCTTCAATATTTGTAAGCTACTGTATTTTACCTCTCAAAAGGATTATTCAAATAGAAGGAAAATTTCTTCTCTCTTTTCTACCTTTCGACATTTTTCAAATTAGTACATTTTTAAAAATATTTTCTTTTTAATTTTTAGTTATGAAGAGGAAAACAAATTTTTTTAGGAAAATCAGGGTTAACATAGATCAGTGAGGTCAGGCAAAGTGGAATTGGTCGGTGAAATCAGGGAAAAAATTTCTTTTTAAATAAATTATTTCTTCCAAAAATATCATAAAACATATAATAGATAAATAAAACTTAAAATATTTATTGAATAATTTTACTTAAATATATCAAAATTAATTGAATTTTAAAAGAGTTGCGTTTACAATTTTCATAAATAGATGAACTTCAAGAGGTTTTAATGTAAATTTTAAAAAATTTGAATTTAAAATGAATTTAATTACAAAATGTGATAGAAGTTAAATTTTTGAAAAATTTTAATGGTTCCAATTCTTCTAAAATTTGTTTTCTAATACATGTTTAATTATTGAAATTAAAGGACTTATAGAATGTAATTTTTGAAAAGTTACAAATGAATTTAGAAGTTTAATTATTTTCAAAAGTTAGAAAATACTTCGCAGAAATTAAATTATGTTCAAAAATTAAAAAAAAATTCTCTTGAAAATTTTAATCATTTTTGAAAATAATAAAACTTTTCTCCAAAATTGAATGATTTTCAAAAAAAATTTCAATTCAATGATTTTCTATATCTAGGTACTATTTTAATAAAGTTTTCAAAAGAATTCTATTCTTGAAAAAAAACTTATTAAAATTCTTTGCAAACATTTAATTATTTTTATAAATAATAATTTCACAGGAATTCTGTTATTTACAAATTTGTTATAAATTAATTCTTTTTAGGAATTCAATTGTTTTTCACAAATAATATAAAATTTATCGCAGAGATTTTTAAATTTATTTTTAATTCAATTTTAATCGAATTATTTGAAAAATTTGTATTATATTTTTACTTGTTAAAGTCTATCTGAGGCCTGAATTGTTTCAAAAAATTTGAATCAATTTATTATTTTATTCATATTTTTGGTATTATTCGTTACTACTTGATACTTTAAAATTAACAGTGAAATGGTAGTTTTAGATTTAAAAATGTTTTCTAATAAACATAAAATCCTAACGAGGTTGATGCAAAATCTGATTCAAGTAACCAGTGATGCAATAAGAGAAAAATATTTTATTTAAACCAAACTAAAATTTGAAGCAAATTTTATTTTAATCGATTGAAATTTGAAGCAAATTTTATTTTAACAGAATAAAGTTGATTAGAATCGAATAAAATTTTTTTGAACCAATAAAATTGTTTTGAATGCAATATAAATAATAGAATAGCTTCTGAGTCATATTAATATTTTTTAGTTGCTTTTATATGAAATGAACTATATAATTTTAGAAATTATTCCAGTTGATAAAGTGTAAAATAAGTTTTTACAATCTGATTAAGGAAGATTGACAAATGAATTAGTTTTCCAATCCCAAAAAAAGAGTGAAGGAAACACTTGAGCGACTTTGGAAAATTCGGGTATTCGATCAACCACAAGACAAACCAAGAAAGGTCGTAAAGCCAAGAACTTAGATATATAGAAACGACTTTCGGAGTCTCACTTAAAGGAAGGTTTGCATCTAACGTCCGTTTCACTTCGATCCTCGGCTAAGCCAAAATCAATATAGGTATATGTCCCGATCTGATAAGTACTTTCAAAGACTTTAAATTTCTCAAAAACTTTCGTATTTTTCCCCCAACTATAACTTGATTAACGCCGACATAAAATTCAACTGTTTTCTAAAAAGAAGAGTAATTTTTACCGAACAACATTTGGCTGATAAACAATTTTTAATTCCCTCTACTATTCTCCAAGTTGCTCTTTAGAAGTAATGACATTAAATTTTGTTTCCTAACAAAAACAGAAACCTAACGGTTTTCAAAAACCGTTGCTTAGCAAAACAAATAAAACACATTTACTATACTTGATCAAGTAAAATATACTTTCCCCTCGAGTGCAGTAATACTTATAGTATGAAAGCACTAAAGAAATCAACATCTTAAATCATATTTACAACTAAATTTATTATTCCTACCTTTTCGAGAAAAAAACTAGCAGAAATTTTACATCATCATCATCACAATTTTATTCTCCTGAAAAACTCCAGTGTATGTATACTATATATAGATGAATAACATCATCTTTTCAATGCAGAGAAGGAAAGAGAGAAATACAGCTCGAGGAGAAAAAGATTGTGGATAAAAGCGGTGAACGTTTAGAAATCGCAATTCGTATTCAGAGTGTTGCGTGACAGTTAAATATTATTTAGGGTCCTGTCATTATCGCATCCTCATTTCTCTCCATCGAAGCTCTCTTCAGTGAGGCGAAAAAAAAGAGAAGAAGAGAGATGGACTTTTCCCTCTCTTTTTTCCCTTTAAATCCCACTTTACGAAGCGTGATATTTTAGTTGAGTAAAAGTGACTGTGTATATGCGTGTATGCATACTTATACTTATGTAGAAAGGATTTTCGCTATTATTCCAAGCACGTAATGCAACTTCCGGCTGTACTGTGTCTCTCCATCTTTCTCTTTTCCAACCCCCCTCCCCTCCCCCTTCATCTCCACACTTTCCTACTACCCTTCTTCGAGTGAACGTTCCAATCTTGAAGGAATTCGCGGAATTTTGAATTTAGCACAGCACTTTCCTGATCTGAAAATCCGCCTGCATATTTTTCCTCCTATCCACCTCCCCCCTACCTACTTTCTCAAACAGTTTCTCTACAAAAAAAGTAGACAAAACTTCCACCAAGTGCAATTAACAAATAATCTTTGTCGACGGTCAAAAATATATGTACATATATTCATAATATAAGTACAAAATTATAAACATTTCCAAGTCAAATTGGTTCTTTTTTTGAGTTGTACTCAAAAAACAACTCAAAAACCAAATTAAAATTAAAAACAAATTTTTATGACACTACAGTAGTATATTTCCATGCATTTTTTTCACGCTGAATCCGAATTCGAAGTCAGAATTGACAGATTTGCTTAAAATTTTGAGATTGACTTAAAAAATGACTCAAAAAATGACTCAAAAAACCGAATTAAAATTGAAAAAATAAATTAAATTAATTAATAAGTTGAAGTCACTTCTCACTTCCAATTTGGATTCAGCGGGAAAAAATACATACATTGAAATATACACGCAAATAACCCAGTCTTATTTTTGTTGCATCTCAAAATAAGACCATGTTAAACGCTATATAACGTGGCGCTACCTAAGAGTCTAGGTTTTGCAGTATTCTCTCTAAATCTGAATTAGTAAAAACTAGAAAGTTACTAATGAAATGGTGAAAAGTTGTCTACTAAATGATTTAGTAATGATTCTACTAACAAATAGTAAAATTTTACTAATTTTGTTAGTAGAGCTTTACTAATTGTTTAGTTGGTATGTTTTTGTGACTTAATTTTTTGTCAAATTACTTGTTTAGTACTACTTGTTTAGTAGAATTCTACTAACAATTAGTAGAACTGTTTTATTAATAGTCAATACAACAGTTTCGCTAATTCATTTAGTTTCATTTACTTCTTTTTGGTCACTCTTATTTTATTCAGTCTTGATTTAAGTAGTTTTTTTAATGAAACTTCTTGATGGAATTTAATTATTTTCAAAAGGTTTTCTTTTGGAAAATTGTTTAGAAATATTTTGCAAAATAATTGAAATTTTCCAGACAATTTTATTCAAATTTTTGAAAATATTTATTTCTTTTTTCACAGTAAATAAAATTTTTTAAATTTCAACTTTTAATATTTAATAACTTTTAAAAATTAAAACTATAACCCTTTTAAAAAATTCTATTATTTTCTACAATTTTTAACTAAAATTCATTTCTAAATCAATTGGACGGAGAGAAAAGTTGTAGTTAATTCTACTCGTTCGTTTTGTCGATTTTACTAAACAGTGTTGTCGAAGACACTGAATGTTTAGTTAAAGTCACTGAACACTGCGCAGTACACTGTTTTTTTAAAATGTCGGAATTGTGAAAAGTGATAATTGGTTAGGAAATGAACGTCAAGGAATTATTGTGTAATTGGGGATTTTCGCAGTACGAAATATTCCCCTTTTAAAGGTAATAACGACAAGGAGCAAACGTTTTCGAATCTAATCCTAATGAAAAATTTCAAGGAACGTTTCATAAAAAAATCAAATAACTGCAAATAAGATTGCTCAAAACCAAATTTTCTAACCTCAAAATTTTATATTTATATATAAGCAAATAGTGAACATTACAAAAATTGAAATTTACAGAATAAAATTAAATGAAAACTACTGGTGAATATTGCTAATAATATTTGTATCCTTTTTCTGTATTTTGTATTATTCGCAGAAAACCTAACCTTTTAAAAATATGCAAATTAACTGCTTAAAATTTTTGTAATAATTGTTTTTGTTTTCTGTTGAAATATAAAAATTCCACGTTGACTTTCTACAACTATTGAAATTATTGCAAAATTAAATGTAGAAAACAATATTTTAATATTTTATACTGAACAGTTTAGTCTATTTGACTTTCTGTGCAGTTGAATTAACTGTTTGCTGAGTAGTCACAATGACTAAACGCCTGTTTAGTAAATCCTACTACTAGTTTAGTCAGTCCAAAATCGACTATTCTGTTTAGTATATTTAACTGCGCAAGTAGTTAATCTGACTACGCCCTTATCTCCGTGTATCTATATTTATTTTTAATCATTGTTTGAAAGTTCTTCGAAAAATCAATTATTTGTTCTTTAAATTTGAGTTAGTGAAAAAGTTTACTAATTGGAATTAGTGACTGAATTTGTAAATTTTACTATAAATAGTATTTTCTACTAATTTATTAGTAAAACTAACTAATTAGTGATTGAATTTTTATTTTGAATTTGTAAATTTTACTAATAAATAATATTTTATACTAATTTAATTGTATAGTTTACTAATTCAAAAGCAAAATGTCAGACAATAATTCAAATTAATAAATATTTTTACAGATTCAAATTTAAAGAGTAGAGTAGAGTGGGGTAAAAAAGCCAATGGTGCAAAAAAGCCATTTGGCTTCTATTTTGAAACTATTGAACTATTTTACCAGCCGTTTGAAATATAAGTTTAATTAAGTAAAACTCAACTTTTGATTCTAGTTTGGCTGTCGTATCAGTAAAATATTTAAAAATATAATTGAAGTTTAGTAACATTTTTAAAAATTGTGATAAAACAATTCTAATAATTATTATAAATAGTGTAATGTAATTTTTCGAAAATGATTTAAGAATTTTTGTATAATTTAAAAAAAAATTTGATAATGCTAATTTTTTCCGAAATGTTATGAATAATTCGAATGAATTTTAGTGTTATTATTATTTTGTGTACTGGAATTTTCAAAAATATTGTGAAAATATTGAAAATAATTGAATTTTTAAAAATTAGAATGAAATAGTTCAGAGCGAATAACATTTTCAAAACCTATTTTAATATTATTTTTAAAACATAATTTTCATTAATTTTTATTTTTATTGAATTTACTCCTGAAGATTATTCATTACAAATTTTTTTTACAATTATTTTCAAAATTTCCAATAAAAATGCTTTAATAGTAAATTTTCAAAAATTGTAATAAAATATTTGAAAAAAAAATGATTTATTTTCAATAAAATTTTTTTTTTAAATTGAATATTTTAATATACAATAAAATCTTCTTCTTTAGACGATTGTATATTTAAAAAAAATTGTATGAGAGTTTATAGAGGTAATGACAATTAAAGCAAAAAAATTACCTTTTTTTATCAAAAATTTAGTTCTTTCATCAAAATTATATTCCAGTACAATAAGATTTTACTCATTTTTTTCAATAATTTTATTTTATTTGAATTTATAGAATTAAACATAATTAAAACCAAAAATCGCACTTTTATTAGAAATTTATTTCCTTCTTAAAAATTATGTTGCTTTATAATAAAATGTTAATCTAGACTTAAAAACAAACTAAAAATCTTTATTTCATCAAGACGAATCGATTGATGTATAAAAAGAATATATTTTATTAGCATTAATAGAATTAAATAAGATAAAAAAATTTACTTTAAGTTTAACGCAAATTTTTTGCTTATCGTAAAGAGGAAGCAAAATGTTCATGTAATGAACTATATGTTATTTTGTCGCAAAATTTGGAAAAAAGTCGAAAAAGTCGATATTTTCTCTAAATCTGAATTAGTTAAAAATAGCTAATTATTAGTAAAATCGTGGCTGACTTTTTGCTTAAGAAATTAGCAAAAAATTAATAATTATTAGTAGGTAATTACTACTTATTAGTAACTAAATAACTGAAAAAATAGTCAAACTTTGCTAATTGAATTAGTTACTAAAAATTTCAGTCATTTTTACAGAACGTAGATGTGAATTTAACTAATAATTAGTCATCATTAACTATTTTATTAGTAAAACATTACTATTTGAATCAGTGACTGACTTTTCGCTATAAAAGCAGTTAATTTTAACTAATTCAAATTTAGAGAGTAGATCCACATCGGTGTAAATTTGATGCTTTAAAGTTTAAAATAACTGAATTTTTATTTTAATGATTTTTGTTTTTTTTTCTAATAATTATATGCTAATTAGTATCCTTTTTTATTAATTTTCAGGTACAATGGAAAATAATAGAGAGTTGGAGAATCTGGATTGGATAGAGGAAGTAAATGAGTGACAAAGTAAGTAACCATAATATTAATTATTATTAATATATTGCGAGAAATGAAATAGTGAGTAACAATTGAATTATATTTTTCGTACGGTTATCAATTTGTACTGCGGTATATATATTGCGCAGTGAATATCAGCTTAGGGTAGATTTCTTAAGCGAGACCACTGATGTGAAGTCTGCCCTGCAACTGGTAATACATCGTCGGACCCAAGGGGTTTGTGGAATCCACTTAAATCCACCATGATTTAGTTAGGCAGTCGGTCGTTCTGTGCGCACAAAGAACGGCGTAGCTTTTTAGAAGTGATGGAAATCGTTCCTCTATTTTTGATACTACTTAATTCTATTCTTTTTCTGTCCCAAAAAAATTGCGGTTTTTTATTTAGTTAAGAATTCAGACAAAAGACGAATCAAAAACGTTTATTATTACTTATTACTTGTTATTCTTTTGTTTTCGCCTCGTTTCTTATCTGATACAATTATTTGGCTACTATTTTTATAATGGTATTTTTATACCCAGAGAAAAATATTATTTAAACCAAATATATTTTATTTGACTTAAATAAACGTATATTTGTCTCAGAACCAACTAGACTTTATATTTGTTTTAAATAAAATTTTTATTTGACATAAATAAATATATATTTGAAGCAAATAAAATTTATTTGAAACAAATAAAAAGTCTAGTTGGTTCTGAGACAAATATACCATTTCTCTGGTTGTAGGAACTATTTTTTTAAACTGAGATTTTTACTATTAATTTATATATTAAACAAATTAATTTTAAGGGAAAAAGAAACCGGAGAAAATTATAGCTTAAAAAAGTAAATTGCAGTGGATTGAAAATTCGAATCCTGTATTAATTGTCCAACTTTGTGGATTTAATTTGATTATCAATGATAATAGATAATAGATAATAACATCTTGAAATTCAACATGGAGACGCATTTCCCCATCTGCGAAAGTCAAGGTCACCGTTAGGTGGCAGTTTAGTTTCTAAAACGAAGTTTCTCGCCACCTAGTGAAGACCTTGGTGTTGTAAAGTGGATAAATGTAATCACCAATTTCTCTTTCTTTAAACAAAAATGATGTTTTAAATCTTATGGAAATATTGCTAGGATTTAAAAAACTTGGTTTTGAATAAATAGAAATTCGAAAAATTATTTACTTTATTAAGAAAAAATTGTGTTTGTGTGCATATATTTATAACGCATTTTTTAAACACAATATTTATTATTTGTAAATAAATAATTATATAAAATTTGAAGAATTTTAGAAAAATTACAAACTATTGCAAAAATTAAATTATTTTCAAAAGTAATCAAATTCTTTGTGAATTCTTGTTAAGAATTTCAAAATACAATTTTAATCAAATTTATCAAAAAATGTAATTATTCTTTAAAATTTTTTTATTAAAAGTCGTCAAAAAATTCAATTATTTAAAAATTTGTTGCCAAAATTCTTTATAAAAATTGAATTTTAAGAAACATTTAATTACTAAATAAATAATTTATTTTTACATTTAAATAACTGAATACTAATAGAATTTTTTAATAGCAATTGATTTAAAAATGGATTTCAGTTAACATTTTATATTATAATTAAATTTTGAAACTATTATTAGCGCGAATTTTTCGAAATAATTGAATGTTGAAAAGGTTTTAAATTAAAATCCTAAAAAATATAAATTTTCTGTTTTTAACTAACTATTCTGTTGATTTAAATTTTTTGAAAAAGTTTAATTGCGCTTTTAAAAAAAAAATTATTTGAAGTTCTTATTTTTTAAAATATATTTAATTGAAGAATTTCAGAATAATTGAAATTTTGTAATATTGAATTCTAAACAAAAAATTTGAAAATTTTCCAATTACTTTTTTAAAAATCATTAAAAATAATGCATTTATAGAAGAGTTTTAGTTTAGTTTTTTTAAATATTACAAAAATGTAATATTTGATAAAATTTTTTTTAAGATTCGTCGAAAGAATTCAATTTTTAAAAAATTTATTGATAAAATTCATTATGAGCATTCAGTTTTTAAACACATTAAATTATTTAATAAATTATTGTTTCATTTTTAATTGAATTCTAGTATAATTTTCTAATAAAAATTGTTTTAAAAATTAATTTGAGTTAAAATTTTAAATAATAATTAAATAATACAAGCAATTTAGCGTGAATTTTGAGAAATAATTTCATTTTGAAATGAATTTTTTTGAAAAAGTTTAATTGAATTGTTTTATATTAATTTTTAAGTTTTTATTTTCCAATATACATTTAATTGAAAAATTTACGAATATAATTTAATATTGTAAATGAAATAGATTTAAGTATTGTCAAAGAAACTTTTCAAAAATTATTCAAAATAATCTTTAAAATAATTTTAAATATTAATATTAGTTTCAAATTGTGGAAAACAATAATTTGGAAATGATGAAAATAATTATAGTTTTAAAAAAATTTAATTTTTATTTTTAAGTAAAATGTTCTCTTGGACTGGTTATATTTTTGTCAGTATTTGGTCCATGAAGTTCGTATTTTTAATCAATTTCACTGATTCGACCCCTGAAATTACATTTATTTCTTCAACTACTGAATTGGTATAAATACAATTTATTTAATTTAAATGAAAATTATTTGAAATATCTATTTGATGCAAGTAAATATTTTATTAATAATTAATTCCTCCAATTTTTTTTCTATCTTAAAAAATCCTTTAAATTTTATTTCCAAAATTTAATGATCACCGGCTTAGTAAAATTATTCTTCTCTTTAGATCTAAATTATTCAGCTAATAATTTTCGAGAAAAAATGATGTATGAATATTATTAGGGATCTAATGTAATAAAATTGGTTATTAAACAATAATATAGGGGAGAGTTTATATAGAGCTCTATATAAATCAATTTTCCACGGGTCAGTGAATCTGTCTCATTGTATAAAGAATCTCAGTTGTTTATATCTGCTCCTGAAATACTCGTAATCACAAGAGGGGGAGAATCTTAGTCCAGATTTAATTTACAGAGAGAAGGAGAAAAGGAGAATTGGGGTTCGATAAATCTTGAGTTGCGATGAGATCTATATTTTATAGAAAAGGTTATAAGGAATAACGTTTCAAGAGAAATTACAATCATAAACGCCGCACAATATTTTCTCTCTTAAAAAAGTTTTCTAGTTTGATTGACCTCTTGACTTGGTGAATTATATAGTTATAGATATATATAATAGCCAGAAAGACTGCAATTGGATTTTCAATTTTTATTATTGGATTCCTGTTTATATAATGAATTTAGAATTAATGATATAATAAGTGCTTTCTCTTATTATAAGTGGAATATTTTTTTTAAAGTTATTGTACAAGTCGAATATTTCAAATTATACTCGAATTTCGAAAGTTTATTTATTTGAGATAGAATATATTTAAAAAAGTTTATTTAAAAGAGTTTATTTAGAATTCTAAATAAAAGTTTAATATGAGTTGGAAGAAAGAAATAGTTAAATATTTATTAAAAGGAGAGAACATTATTTTTAACTTTTTTCTTATTTTGTAAAAGTAAATTAGAATTGTTTTCTTCTATTAATTTTCTTTTTGCACGATAATTGAAAGGAGAATTTTGGGATTTAAGGGTTTATATTATATTGACGTATATTCGAACCGTGGTATAAGCACTGCTTTCAATTGTTAGAAACGCTCTCATATCTTGCAATAAAATTTGGATGCTTTGAAATAGTAAACCTCTAACACTGAAGTTTATCAAAATTTTATTAGTCTTTTTATGACTTAAGGGATATAAAACTCGAATGCCTTTTAGTTTGATACGCCTTAAACTTTAGATACTTTGAATTCAAAAAATTTCAATTTGTAATACACGGAATTTCAAGTTTGAATGTTGCATTATTTGCTATTTTTTTCTCCTGATGAGAAAAAGAAAAAACTATATTATTATTCTTGCTCTCTAAATCTGTTAAAGTTATATTATACAAAATAATTGTTGGTAAAATATTGGCTAACTTTTTTGCTTAATTAAACAATAACTAATTATTAGTAGAAAATAATTATATTATATATTAATAAATAAGATTTTTTTGCTTTTGAATTTCGCGCCAATGTAGTTATTTAAATTGCCGCTTAGAGGGCATGAAAATTCGCTCATAAACGAAATAGTTCAGTTGGCTCTGAGACATTTACAATTAATTAAGACAATTAAAATAATTATACACAGTAAAAAGAAAGTTTTATTTCAAAGAATTTTTAAATTATAAAAAAAATTTTATAAAATTTTTTCAAAATTTAATTATTTCCAATATAAATCCAATATTTTGACAATTGGCAATGCCATAGTACAAGTTATTTTTTAATGCAAAAAAGATTGAAAATCAAAATTTTACTGTTTCAGTATTTTGTCTCGCATTTGCATAAAAATAAATTAAAAAATCAAACTAAAATTTGTAATTCTTCCTTATTAATGCCTTAACAAAAATTGACTTTGATTTTTGATTTTCGTCAATTTAGTTAATAAATACCCACGTGAAACGATTCTACGGAAAGTGTTCTACGGAAATTCCGTAGAACGGAAATTTTGCAAATATTCCACATTGTATATTTTTGTAGAGTTTTCGATATCTTTAAAAAAACTGTTAACAATTCCAATTCGATTTGGTACCAGTTGAACAGTTTTCTATCATCGAATGATTTTTTTTCGTGTAAAATTGATAAAAAAATTGAAAATTAAAAAAATATAAGATTAATTAATGTTAATATTATTTCCTTATTATAATATTTTTTTAATTTTCAATTTTTTAATCAATTTTACACGAAAAAAAATCCTTCGATGATAGAAAACTGTTCAACTGGTACCAAATCGAATTGGAATTGTTAACTGTTTTTTAAAAGTTATCGAAAACTCTACAAAAATATACAATGTGGAATATTTGCAAAATTTCCGTAAGGAAATTTTTACGGAATTCCGTACGGAATTCTATATGGAATTTCCGTACTTATTATTACTTATTATTTCCGTAATTATTGGATCTGCCATTTTGAAATTTAAAAATTCGATTTTAGATTCTTATTCAGCAACCTTAAAAACTTTTTTTTACCAAGTTGAATGAAAATTTATTAAAATTTGTTCAAGTTATTCAAGTTTTACATTACTAATTTTGTAATGGTTGATTGTTTATTTTAAGATACATTAGCCAGTCAACTGGTTGATTTTTCTATACATCTACGAAGAATTTTTTTCCGTTTTTCCATCCCTTAAGACAGTAGTATGCTTGAAATAACTTGTTTCTTAAACCTCGCTTAACTACAGAGGTGTAGTTAAGCGAATTTTAGGCAAATTTCAAAATCTCGGAGTAAATGTAAACAGTCAGTTTAAGGCGATTCAGGTGCATCAATATTTTTTGTACTCCATAAAACTTTTCTAGGGAAGTAAAGTAACAAGTTCATGCAAAAAAAATCCGTCCATTTTACGTTTTAACAAAAAAAACTAATGTTTTTAGTGAAATATAGATATTCCGTTTACATTTACCCCAAATGACCCTATTCAAGAACAATTTATAATAAAATTTATTCCAAAAATGGGATTATTTTTTTTACAAATAATACATTTTTCACGTAAAGAAACTCGGAAAATGCAATTATTCTAAAAATTTAATGTCAGTTTTAAGACTAACATTAACATTTTAATAGGTAATATTTTGAACGCAGTGAAAAAATTAATTTTTTAGTTAGACAAAATTTAGAATTATTTAGATTTTTGGAGTAACTTGAAATATTTGAATCCTTTCATTTAAGTAGATTCAACATTTTTAGTCACGCAGAATCTTTAGTTTGTTTTACTTCTACTGAAATTAGCAAAAATTTAGGCAAATGGAAATTAAAAATACTTATTCTATTCTGGTTATGGCGTTTTAATTTTAAAAAATTTAAACAAGTAGTCAGCAGGCAATAACTCGATTTTCACTCGGACGCAAACGCTAGCACCAGTCGGGGAGCAGTGTTCGTCTCTGGGCCACTCACTGCCACCCATCTGGTGCTTTTAATAACTTTTAAAAATTAATTATTATGGAGTACGAAATCTATTTTTTTAACTAATGAAATTTATAAAGTGTTGTTTTGATTTTCGATTACAGTGACAATTTTCTAAAGTTAAAAAAAATTTATTTTTTAAATTCAGGTGTGAAAACAATCTTTTTAATATTGCCTTTATGCTGGAAAATAATTGGTCCTTTAACATTTTATTACGTCTATAAAAGGTGTGACTGTGTGTGTTAGTTTGATACGACAACGTAAAGAATATAGTGTCCGCAAGTAAAAAAAAAATCCGGATTGACGGCCAATCTGTGAAAGTTTGTCATGTTGTCGGGTCCCGTATAAAAGGCGAGTGACACGCGTTTTCCTCGAGAATCCTTCGGTAAAAGTAACTTTCGCGATCTCGTTGACTAACATTCGACGGAGGTCGAAGTAATAAAAAAAAGAGAAAAGAAAAAAAATGTGAAGAAAACGAAAGAGATAAAAATTGAGGAAAAAGAAAAAGATAGAAGATGAACTAGAGGAGGGACACAGATTTTCAATTTGCGACATCCGCCAGCGGTCGACTTATGGAACACTGCGATTTTTCGGTTTTCAACCATTCCAGCAAAACTCGAGGAATGGTTATATATTTCATGAAAGTGGTGGTTCTGTCTAAGAAGGAATCAATGTTAGAAAAAAAGGAGAAATATTGAAAAAAACCTGAGAAAAAGAATTGTCTTGCAAATGAATTCCGTTTTCAAATTGAATGTCACATATAAGAGTTCTTTCGTTTGAATATATGAAAAATATTTCATTTCGAAAATTCATATATATATATATATCCGTTTTTTGAGTAGTTTATGAAAATTTTACAAATTATTTTATTTTTTAAGAAAGGATAGTTTTATTTTGAAGTATGATTTTTTTTTTAATGAAAAGTGGAATTATTGTAGTAAAGTGGAAAATTTAGAAATGATGATAAGAACCTTTTGAATTATATATAAAGGGAATTTAGTTTCGTTTTCACATACAGAATTCTGAAATATAACTTGTGCGTGAGAATGGTGGTACACTCCATACATTTTGATAACTATATGCTAGGGTGACAAATGGTTTTGAGGTTAAACTTTGGTCACATAGTGCTATAAAATTATCAAGTTTCAAGTAGATTTGTAATGATTTAATATGGTGGAAGTATTTAAGTTGAATTGGTCGATCATCTATTGACACGATATTCTTTTTGTGTTGAACTTTAGAGAAAAAGTTTTTTTTAAAAGTGTGTTTTTTAAAAATGAAGTCAGCAGTAAAAGTGTTTAGGTTACTTTTAGGATGTTCAGGTGAGATAAAAGTAGTAGAGGAAGTTTTTTGTCAGACGGGACGAATTCATTATTCTTATTTCTATCTGATTATAGTATAAAGTGAGTTTCAGTCAGACATATTAAAATTAATTTATTCTATTTCTCGTCTTCAGTATAATAAGTTAGTTTTAGAGAAACTTTTTTAGTATTTTTTTAGCAATAAAGTCAAATATTCTTTTGAAACAGTTAGGGTGCTTTTAAAGTACACTCAAGGATTTTGCAAAATTTTAATTATTTTGCAAGATATTGTTAAATTAAACTTTTTGGTCACTTTTTTTTCAGAAATTTTTATCTTGTAAATTATTGGTCCTAGAAAAAAATGTTTTAGACAAAAATTGAAGAGAATATATTGAATTTTAATAATATTTTATTAAAAAATAATTTGTTTAATTTTTCGACTAATTTTGGTTATTCCCTTCATGAAAAAAACAACTTTAAAAAATAATTGTTTAAACAAATTAGTCGAAAAATTAAACAAATTATTTTTTAATAAAATATTATTAAAATTCAATTCATTATCTTCAATTTTTGTCTAAAACATTTTTTTTTAGGACCCATAATTTACAAGATAAAAATTTCTGAAAAAAAGTGACCAAAAAGTTTAATTAACAATATCTTGCAAAATAATTAAAATTTTGCAAAATCCTTGAGTGTACTTAAAAAGCACCCTAAACACAACAAATTAACCAAGTATAAACAAAATCTGAGATTCAAAAGTTCTTCCAGCTGTGGAACGCCCCACTGTTTAGATTTTAGTAGTAAAAGTAAGTTTTAGTAAGACGATAAAAACTAAATTATTTTTTATTTTGATTCAGTAGAGAAAGTACTTTTCTAGAAACAAAGCTTTTAGAAACATTTAATTTTTTTAAGAAAAGAAGGCTGTCAAGAGTAAATTTCAGTCTCACAGATTAACTTTTTTTATTCAGAATGAAATGTTAGTTTCAGAGAATCAGAACTTAATATTTTTGAAATATTTTCATTATAATATTAACAGTATAATATTTTATATTCAGTAGTTAAAGTAAATTTTAGTCAGACTTTGAAAATAATCGTTTAAATATATTGTTTTCTTTGCAAACATCAGTAAACAAATTGGATTTGAAAAATGAAATAAGTAAGATATTAAAACTCTAATACTCTAAGGAATTGTTAGATAAATCGATTTTTAGTCAGACATCGTTTGCATCCTGTAGAAATAATTTAAAATATTTAAATTTCCTGATTTAAGTAGATAGTATATTTTTAGTCAGACAGAATCTTTAATTTATTAGATAAAATTAGTGTAATTATTAGAATCTTTAAGGGGTATTGTAAATTTTTTAGAACCTAAAATTGGAAGTTTATAAAAAAGTTTTTGCTGTTAAGTCTTAAAATGATGAACTACAGTGATAACCGTAATTAGAAGTAATTTTTGCCAATGGACTAAGCGCCCTATAAGTAGAAAGAAGATTCCTATATTTTTTCAAATCTAAAATTCCGTTTAAAAACTTCTTAACATACACAATGACATTTAAAAAGTTTTAGTCGATTATATTCCAAAACTAATGAGCAACAAATTTTATAAAAACTTTCCATTTTAGGGCTGAAAACATTTTCAGTCAGACTTATAACTATAAAACTCCAAAATATATTTTTATTAATAGATTTAATTAATAAAACACGTTGTGAATATAGTAAAATATATTTTCACTCAAATAGTATCTGAATAGTTTTTATTGTCTATTCAGTAGAGTAAGTGGGTTTTAGACAGACTAAACTTAAAAATTAAAAAATTTTCGTCGATTTTGTGGAAATTCTTATCTCCCTGAATAGAAGTAAAAAAATTTAAGATTCTAACTAAAAATTTTATATCTGCTGAAATCAAAAGATACAAATTATTAAAGTTATTTCTAAATAATTTTAAAATATTGTCGACAAAAGCTCATTTTTTCTACTCAAACCAAAATAAAAACCATTTTTCTCTCATGTCTGACAAAAACTTTCATAAAATATTGAAAACAAACTAGTAAACAAATTTTAAGTTTTGTTTTTTATTGGATTCTAAACTTTGAAGATTTCTCAGTTTTGTCTGTCTAAAACTCAATTTCTCTACTAAATCCAAAATAAAAACAATTCACAAACTGTCTGACTAAAAATATTCCTTACTACTTTTGAATTTTTTTTAAATTTAAACCTACTAATATAAAGGTAATAATATAAATGTTTCAAGTTAAGTATGACTGAAAATGATGTTTACTACACTGAAAAGAAATTATTTGTCTGACTAAAAATTGATTTTTTCACTGCATTTAAAAAATTATCTATTAAAATGTTACTGTTAGTCTTAGCGAATTGTATAAATTCTAAATCTGACTAGAACAATTTCCTCTAATGATGTCTGACTAGAAATGATTTTAACTACTGAAGTTACAAAATTATGTCTCATTATAACAACAACTTGAAATTTTCTGACTAATTTATTAACAGTAGTTAAAGTCATTTTTAGTCAGACATTATACAAACAATTATTTTTATTTTAAAGGTGAAAGAATTTAATCAAATTTTCCGAATCAAATCTCTCGAAAATAAATGTCTTGAGTAAGCACTAGATTTGGTTTTGAAAATACAATATATTTTTCATATGTATCGACAGCACAGCCGTCCTAATACAGAAATCTGCTTTTCTAAAAATTATTTTTTCGAAATTAATTAATAATTTCAAAATTATCAAAGAACTCAGAAAAAATTGGTTAGCATGGTGGGATACGAGCCCACGACCTTCTATTGCCGGTAGACTGCTCTGACCACTGAGCTATATGCACCCCAAGATTCTCCGAGTTCATAACGAAATCTAGTGCTTACTCAAGAAATTTATTTTCGAGACATTTGATTCGGAAAAATTGATTAAATTCTTTCACCTTTAATATTAATACTGCCGAATGATAAATTCACTTTCTTCAATTATTTTTATTTTAGTTTGAGTAGAAAAAGTGAGTTTTAGATGGCCAAAACTTTAAAATTTGTAGAATTGGCCCTTCAGTAGTTCGAGTAAGCTTTAGTCAGACAGTTATTTATTTTCCTCTAATAATGTTTGAATTTCCTAATTTAATATTTTCTAGTTCATATTTTATTTGTTAATTTATAATTTAATATATAATTATCGATATTCGAAACAACCAACTAAAAACTTCACAAAGTCGTATTGTAAATTTTCTTCTCACTGGTACAAATTAAAGATGCAGTAATTCTTACAATGAAGTAATGAACACAATGCAATTATTTAACTGACACTTATATAATTTTGTTTTTTCGATTTACCGATTTAACTATAATGAATTTGACGCGAACGCGTCAAATTCAAAGTGAGACTGCCATTTTTAAATTTACACATGTACTGTTTGAGACAAGCAAATATTTTTGTTTGACTCAAATAAAATGATTTAGTTGAATCAAACAAATTTGTGTGTTGTGTCAAACAAATTGTATTCAACTAAATAATATTCTCTATCCAAAACACTAATTTTTTAAAATGAAACAAACACCTTCAAATAAAAAATTTCTTTCGGATAACCAAACAAATTTTACGTATTTATTAGAATGAACCAAATTTTTATTTAAATCAACGAAATTGTTTTATCGCAACAAATAAAATAGGTTAACTAAACAGTTTCGTTAAGTGAAATAAACTTTTTCTCTGAGTGAATACGTTCTACTAATTAAATTAGTTATTTTCTACTAGCAATTAGTAAAAAACTACTAAAGATTAGTAAAAAGAAAAACTGTTACTAATTCAAATAAGTAAACGAATCTACACTAATTAAGATTTAGAGAGTAGTTTTAGGAATAAAATTGTTGCATTAACAAAATAGTTTGAATAATATAATAGTTTCGTTTTTTAGAAGAAGAAAAATATTGCCTACTATTCATGAGATAAATATAAACAGGTATCTATTTCGCATATTAGATTATTTCCTGACAGTAACATATGTATCGATAAAACAAGAAATCGAGTGTAAAGAAAAAAAACAAGGAGGAAGAGAAACTGGTTGTTATGCAGAAAAGAAGACTCACATAGGCAAAGTTGTAGTATCGCTGCAAGAAGTGCTACAAGTTTATGCGCTGCCATGAGACTTTGAAACTCCAGTCAGCAATCTGAAAAACAAAAAATCGTATTTAAGTAGCAAGCTGGCGGTAGAATTTTGCGTCTCTGCTTTTGCAATCTGTTCGCGCGGTGCTTCATTTCAAATCGAGTTAATTAGGAATTTTATTCCCCCCCACTACCACCACCACCACCACGGTGCGCTGTGGAAAGTATAACTACGCCACACTGCTTACGGATTATACACGTTGGAAAACGGTCGCGCAGATATTAGTACTAAACGATGTCTGAATGCCAGGAATGGACGGTATTCTCCCGGCATCGTATTTCAAATGGGTTCTTAAGGAAGATTAATTCTTTTATAAGCCTTGGAAAATTCGAAATCCTGCAAGATTTGTCTTACCATTTTCAAAGCTTGTTTCTTTATTTCTTTTCTTTTTTTTACCCCTCCTAAAAGAGAGAGAGAGAGAGAGAGAGAGAGGACCTTTCTATCAAGTTTTTATTTTCGATGGTAGTCGATTATTTTTTGGATTTAGATGTTTCGTTTGTAAATTATTATCTGGCGGTAGTTAACAATGGAAATAATTTTTTTGATTCTGATAATCGATTAATTGTCTATTAACAAATAAATATTTACTCTATAGATTTGAGTCCGTTAAAAATAATAGTTTCAACTACAAGTCAGAGACTTCTTGAATAATAAAATTCGTTGCAGGAATTCTATTTATTAGCAGGATGAGAAAGAAGTAAATATTTAATGAGTTTTTCTCCATTTTCTTTCTTATGGATCCAATCACTACATTTTTCCAACCTCTTTTTCCTCTACTCTGAAACAAATTATCTCCAAAACCAATTCTAACTCCGAAATTAGGAAGGGACAAAAATATAAAAATGTAAGTCCCATTGACATCAGGGAGTCACTTTGTGCAGTCACTTTCAGTCAGTCAATTTCCAGTCTAATTCTAATTCACTTTTAAAATTCGTCAAGTGTCAGTCAAGTTTTAATTAAAATTCAGTTCGAGTAAAACTCCAGTGTCAATTCAAAGTTCCAATCTACTTTCAATAAGAAGAAAGCCAAAAACCAGCTTTTCTACAAGTTCCTGTCATTGCCGTTACAGTTTTTTTCTTTTTCTACAAACCATTCTGATTTTGTAATAAAAGTAAGTGTATAAATTATATTGCTGTTTAACTTTGATCTAAATTTATTTCTTGTCTCATTCTCTATTCCCGAAGAATGTTAATTCGTTAAAACCATATGTGGACGTCCACATGAAAAGGGCCCATTTTGTCCGTTCTAGTTTTCGAGTTATTTGCAATTTAATACTTTTTTGAGAAAAACCTTAATTTTTTTATATTTTTTATTATCAATCTACATGTTTTGACAAGTCAAATCATGAGGTTTTCATTAATTTAAGTGTTTAACTTTATTGGTTATTTTCAAAGAGAAAGGGGGGGTGGGGTGGTTTTAAAAATTTTAAACCTATTGGTTTTTCATCTTTAAAGTGCCCTGGACTGAAAACAATTATTATCTGAATAACTTCCCAGAAGAACCAGAGATATCGCAATTAATATGTATTAAAACCTTTAATTCTGTTTTTTTCCAAATGAGGTATTTGGCACTATGAACTTTAAAATTCTGTAACTCATCGAATTTTTGACCAAAAAAGTTGTATGACGACTCAAAATTTTCGTAATTTTGCAAGGAATTCGCCCATACAGATAAATCCAATAGTGCCAAAATGGGCCCTTTTCATGTGGACGTCGACATATTCTTGTTAATATCCTTCAATTCCTTACAAATTTTTGTATTAAAAATATTTTTTTGTTCCCGCCAAAAGAACATTACTGCGTTTAATCGCGGTATTGATTCTTTAAATCCTAAAAAAATCAATTTGAATAGTTCCTGAGTTAGTGGACGCAAGTCTAGACTCGAAAATATTTAAAGAAAAGAATATTATTATTAAATATTCGTAAAGATTTATAACAAAGTTACGTTTCCGACGTAACATTGCAGTTCAAAATGAGTCTCATATGCGACTCATTTTGAGTTCGGTTTTTTTCTGTGCTTTTTTAAAATTAATCATCAAGTGCAAAGTCTGATACACTGAAACAACTAAAAAATTTCTCTGATATAGTGAAATTCAGAGATTTTTTCTTTATGCGATAATCCAGAACATGAAAATAAAAAACAAAATACTATAATTAAATCAATCTAGAGAAATATTTCAAGTAGGAAATATAAAATGAAAGCATAGTATAGTTAAATTGAAAATTCAATCAAATATTGTATGGTATTTTATACAGATAGGTAAATTTTTGGGATATCGATGTTGTTGAATGGTATTTATCGAGAGTGAGGTGAGTGAGGAGAGAGAGAGAGAGAGAGAGGGAGAAAGAGAGGGAGAGAACGGGTAAAAGCTAGAATTTAATCGGGCACTATAAAGAATTCAGGAGAAGGTTTTTTGATAAAAAGCACGATGCGCGCAGCAAAAACCCTTCTCCCCGTTGACGCATCGAACAATAGAATAACGTCACGGAACGGTAGCGATTAAATGATTGGGTACTTGCCCGGACTTTGTAAAACCAAGAGCCGTTGCATTCCTTATCAGGTTTTCCTTTCAATGCATATAAAAAAGCATCAAGTTTTCTATATTCCATGCATACATTCATGGAGCTTGAAACTCATAACTTATGGCATTCTCGCAAAAGTGACTACTATACATATATATACATATATCATATATACGATCCGCGAAATCAGTGACGGGTGACTGAGGCACGTACCGCAAAGCACCTATGACGAACTCACTTTGATACGCCAATTCCATTTTCCATCGAGAAAAATCCATTGCCGATGGTCACTGAAAAATTGCCGAATTATACGATCAACACCGGAACTTCATTTTTCCATCGCCTTTTTCTCAACACTTACGAATCTGAAGAGGGAGGGAAAAGAATCTGATCGACATACAAGATTCTTTTTGTTCACTCAACTTGAAAATGTCATATTTCATTTTTCGATCTATACTATTTTTTCAAATTTCCTCAAGTAGAAAAAATACAAAATTTATCATTTTTATATTTATGCATATATTGTAGGGGAGAGGGCCCTACACACAGAAAACTGAATGTTGTTTTTATTTCGGGTAATATTTTGGTTGGGTAATCTCATTGATGGTAAATATTCATTATAGAAAATTTACCCTATTTTCAGTGTAGATATAACACTACCAGGCTAAAATTTGATGCAGACACTTTTCGCATCGAATTCAGTGTTAAAACAACAGACAGGTAAAATTTTGAAAATAATTCTATTTCATTATTATTCGTCATAAAACTTAAAAATTGATAAAATTCACATTCACAGTGATAAATGTTTTTTAAATATAGCGTATAAACACATTGTCATAAAAATCAAAAGTGACCACCTTGTGGCCAAAAAAGTGTCCACCTTAGCGCCAAGAAACAATTTTTTAAACGTTAATGAAAAATTTTTTTAAATCACAATATTAATTATATTTGTTTGGAATATTATTGTACGATATATAAATATAATTATAACGATTTTTACTAATTTAAAATGGTTAATTTCGATGATTTTAACACCCTGAGAAAAAAATTTCTCGATCATTTAAAAACAGAAATTTTAAAACGTTCACGTTACAAAGAGACTATAATGTACTTTAGAGGTATCTTCCATTTAATTTTTTAAAAAATTTTTATTATTATAAGAATTTAGTTATTGGTAATAATTTTTAATACCTGACTATTATTAAAATTCTGTATAAGGATTGAATATTCCTAAAAGTTGTTGAATTTCAAAAAGGTTTGATTAGAAATTTAATTTTTGTTTGGCAACCCTGGCAAGACAAGACTTCTATGGCTTGCTCCAAGATTACGTGCTATCTGGATAGTTGGCATTAAATAGTTTGTGAAAATAATTATGGCTGAGGTTTTTTTTTATTTTCCTATTATACTTAAATGATGGTTGTAAGAGAAAAAGTGGCTATTTATTTCCAGCTTAAATGAAGGATAAAAAAAATGTTTTTAAAGCGGTCTTGTCTTCATTGTTTGAAAATAATTTCTCAGTGGCAATGTATTCAAATGTCTCTCTCATAACAAAGAATATTGTTTCATTTAAACTTTCGACGTTTTTCCTCCTTCGCTTTTATTTCTTGAGATTCTCTTTACTTTTCTTGATTTCTCTCTCTTTCTTTCTAACTCTCTTTTACTTTTTCTTACTCTCTCTATCTCTTAGTCTGTTTTACTTTCTCTTATTTTCTTTTACTCGCATTTACTCTCACTCTCTCTTTCTTGCTCTCTTTCACTCTCTCAGTTACTCTCTATCTCTCCTTCTCGCACGTAAATGCCAACAATTTTCCTGTCGCTTACGTCGTTAATATTTAATTGCATCATTCATTAAAATTGAGAGTACGCGCCTCTTAAGCTCCATTAAATAGTACAACTCTCTCTTTCTCGCTCTCTCTTTGTCTTTCTCTCATTCTCTTTCGTTCTTCTTGGCTCTCTCTGTTTCAGATAATAATGCGTATCGTTTTAATCAAAACGAACAATATTTGCCAATTTCTCCTTCAGAATTTTTATTATAAAGTAGCAAAAAAAAGAATTTTTTATCAGTAAAAATAAATTATTAAAAATTTCTACTAATTTAAATTAGTGACTGGAATTTTGTTTTTAAATTAGTAACTTTTACTAATAACTAAGTAGAAATTATAATTTATTAGTCAAATTTACTACACTGAGAAAACATTATACTTAAATGAAACACAAAAATAATGTTAGACGATTTTGTTTAATTGAAATTAATTTGTAAGTTTAATCTCAATATATATAGATATAATATCTACAGCATTGATTCAAAAGTATTATTTGTTTGAATAATTATATTTAATTCAAACATATTTTCTGTTACGGTTTAAACAAAAATTATGTTTGAATCAAACTTAAAAGTTAACTACATATAATTTAAAATCAATTACAATTTATGTTTGATTTCAATATATAATCTCTTAAACTGAACCAGAAAATATGTTTGAATAGGGGAGACCGGGGCTAAACCGGACGGATTTGGTCTTTGACCAGAAAACTCATACAAAAACATACTTTTTGCTAAAGTGTAATATATCATTTTGAAGCTTGTACTTTCACCTACAAATCGCACTTGTTCGATTTAAAAAAAGTACAATAGCTTTAGAGATATATTGCTTTGAAGGTGACTACCTCAAAAACGAAAATCCGAAAATTGGTGGAGCTAAACCGGACACCCTATGAGGCTAAATCGGACACGGCCAATTAATTAAAGAATGAGTTACAAATTTTCATTTTTTTTTGTAAAAAAGTCAAATCAATTCTTCTTTTATTTATTTGTTGATAGTTCTATACAAAGAATATAATTTAATATGTAAAATCGGTAATAATTATAATACAAAATGAATTACAGTTTTCAGGCTTGTCTGTTTGTAGCAACTCGCTTGCGAATTCGAGTTTTAAAATAAAATTAAGTGAAAGTGAAAGTGTCAAGTAATAAAGTAGCAAAATTGAAATCAAAGTTTGTGAAATTCTGTCTTCCCTGTTACAGATAACCTTATAGATTATGAAACACTATTATCTCTTAAAGAGAATATGATTTTGATTTATTTGTGATGAGGAACAATCGCTCCACGATGAGGAATACCTAACGCGGAAATTTTTTTTAGGTTATGTTTGTTGATTTTAAAGTAAAAAAATCATAAAGAGAATTAATTTTCAGTGTTAACTAATGATATTTGAAACTTAATTATATCTAAAACATTCAATAAGAATTAAATTAGTAAAATCAAATAAACAAATAATTTTATGAATATTCATGTGTAAATTTAATTAAATACGTAAAATATAAATGGTTATTTCACTATTAGAAAATAATTGCATTATACAACTTAAAAGTAGTGCTAACAAAAAAAATAGACAGTTCACAAAACAAATTGGCTCCCCTATCCAACAGAATTGGATAGTACATCCAACATCTAAGAATCCAATTAAATTTGTTGTCCTATCCAACTAAATAGATCGCGCTCCAGACACTATCTAAAATAGCTAGGGTATCCAACATATAGTATACAGTAGCCAACTATTTTTCTGCGTGTATGTTATAATATCGACGTACGATCCAAAAGTGATCATATCCACACTTGTTGCTTCCTTATCTCGTTTCCGGATACGCAAGCGCAAGTGTCGTTTTCTTTTTGCATAATTTATAAAAATGTTTTACATATTTGACAATCGTTAATTGTTTAAAATAATTAATTAATTGAATTATAACTTAATTAATAATAAAATAATTATTAATTGAGTATAAATAAGTTGAAAAAATTATCTCTTAATGTTAAAGTTTTTCATTTAACTACGGGGCACTTAAATAAGTATTTCAATCCTGAAATCTCTCACTTTAGGCAAGTCAAGATAGTTTTATCGAACTATTCCTAAAACTTTAGTGACCATCAAGGAGATATTCAAAATTGAAGTTAAAATTTAATTTAATTTATATTAAATGTTTCGTTAACATTTTTTTTTAACTTTTATAGTACTAGCTTGTAAGAAATAAAACAATTGTCCTGTGTTTTGTTCTTTTTCTCTTAACATTGAAAGATATTTTATATACGAAACTCTCGGGTCATTACTGCCACAAAGCAACCGACTGATTGAATTTGAAGGAAACAATATTTTCGCTTAACTGGGCATACGGGAATTTTAACCATTTCTCAAGTAGTTAACGCAATTTTCAGTCAGCTATAAGAGGAAAAACCTTCTTCTGTCAAATTGAATTAGTAGAAAAATTAGTTGGTGGCCAGACAAGTGCTTGTTGTATTTTTAACTATTCGTCAAGCAGTTAAAATCAGTTTTAGTCAGACATAAGTAGTAATCAATAGTTTAGTCAGTAATTAGTAGAAAAATTGTATTCTAGTCCAACATGGCTATTTTTGTCATGTTGCGTTAGTAGAAATAGTTTTAGTAATAAACTAGTTTCGCTACTATGAAATGAATGTTTTCTTTCATTATGAAACTTACGCCTATAAAAAATTTTATTTAAACCAAATATAATTTATGTGTTATAAACAAATGTATATTTGTAATAGAAACAATATTTATTTGTTATTATAAATACAATTTTTTACATGAATAAAAATTTTATTCTAATAAAAATAAATCCAAATAAAATTTTTATTGGGCCGAACGAAATGTACAGAATTAATTTTCGGAAGTAATGTGGTTTAAATTCGAAATCAGACATCAGAGTTTTGTTGTATAATTACAATGTTCCTAAAATAGGAAGCTTTTGGTCAGGAGAATGAATAAGTTTCTAATGTGACAACTCTGAGAGACGCTATAAGGTGGTTTAGGTCAATTTTCTTGGTTGGGTACTTTTGATTTTGTGTCGGGGATTTGAGTCCAGTTCACAGTACATATATATATATATATTTTATGAGTGGAGTGTATTTATTTATATGTGTAGGTATAAACTTATAAAGTTTATATACGTATATCTATATTTATAAACATGTATGGACAACTATAATATAGAAAGCGAAAAGCAGATACTTTGTATGCGCAGTGGTGAGCTGTAACATGTTTCCTCTATCAGAAGGCCATCATCCCACCAATGTTGGCGAAATGGACCGCTCGAGTCATCCCCCTCGAGGATATTTCATAATACTCTCGACTCACCGTTGGCGCATATCCTCTTAACTGTATACTACATCGCCTTTCGAGTGTGCGTATATAACGGCACTTAATTGTTAATCGTGTACTATAAAAAAGGGGGATTTTCTCTTTCTTTCCTTCCTTTTCATACCAAACTCTCGCCTTTTTTATATATTTATGGAAAGAAAATTTATGTATGCTCGAAATCTGATTTACTTCAAAATAACTGATTGTTTGTAAAAATTACTTTTTGCTTCAGGAATTAGTAAAAAAATATGTAACTATTAGTAGGGAATTAGTAACTATTAGTAAATAATTAATAACTAGTTTCTAAATCTAAATTAGTAAAATTTTAGCAACAATTTGGAGAATTTTACTAATTGTAATTCATTTTCATATTTCCATCTTTTATGACTTTTTGTCATTTTATTAGTAACTTTCTAAGAGTCGTCCATAAATTACGTAACCAATTTTTGATATTTTTTGGACCCCCTTCCCCCTTGTTTCCATTGCGATAAATATATTTTTTTAGATTTTTGGATCCCGCTTGCCACAAATTGGTAACGTGATTTATGAATGGCTCCCTACTAAAAAATACTTCTACTAACAAAAACTGACTAAAATAAGGTTTACTACTTATGTCGGACCAAAAATTGATTTAACTATTTGAAAAATAGTAAAAATTAAAAGAAAGAACGTCTGGATAAAACGGCTTTTTCAACTAATTCAATGATACTACAATAGAGTTTGATATTTATGTCTGACCAAAACATGCGTTAACTACTTAAGAAGTAGGGAAAGCTTCAACAAATACTTGTCTGACTTGAAAATACGTTTTCTATTAATACAATACGATTAAAATTAACAACAAAGAAAAACTCTATAGTTAATTAAAGCTATACAATTTTTATTCTTATTTATTTTCAGTATTAAAGATAAAAAAGAAATTACAGAAAAAATTGTTAATTGAGACAAAAATTTTATTAAAGATTATGTTTAAAAAATTAAGAAATTATTCCAGGTTTTTAATCTTTCTTTAATAACATTTAACATTTTGTTAAATAATTTTTAAATTTTGTTAGAAATAAATAAAAGAAACTATAGAAATTCGATTTGTCTGTCAAAATGTTTTTTACAACACTTATTTTTTAATAGAAAAGAATGAAAGAAATTTTCATGATTTTAATTTATTACCAGCACCTGCTTGATTTTAGAAATTAAGTTTAAAAGTTAAATATTTTTTATTAAAGGTGAAAGAATTTAATCAATTATCCGAATCAAATCTCTCGAAAATAAATTTCTTGAGTAAGCACTAGATTTCGTTATGAAAATACAATACTTTTCATATGTATCGACAGCAAAGCCGTCCTAATACAGAAACCTGCTTTTTCTGAAAATCATTTTTTCGAAATCAATTAATAATTTCAAAATTATCAAAGAACTCAGAAAAAATTGGTTAGCATGGTGGGATACGAGCCCACGACCTTTCTATTGCCGGTAGACTGCTCTGACCACTGAGCTACATGCACCCCAAGATTCTCCGAGTTCCTTTGATATACTATACCTCCCATGCTAACCAATTTTTTCTGAGTTCTTTGATAATTTTGAAATTATTAATTGATTTCGAAAAAATGATTTTCAGAAAAAGCAGGTTTCTGTATTAAGACGGATTTGCTGTCGATACATATGAAAAGTATTGTATTTTCATAACGAAATCTAGTGCTTACTCAAGAAATTTATTTTCGAGAGATTTGATTCGGATAATTGATTAAATTCTTTCACCTTTAATATTAATACTACCGAATGATAAATTCACTTTCTTCAATTAAATATTTTTTGTTTTAAATCCAATATCGAATTTTTAAAAATTAAGTAGGACTGGTAACTGAATGCAAGTTTCAGCTTCACAGTAAAAAGAAAGTCTTATTTTAAGGCAGGAAAGCAGCCTTAAATTAAGATGCAACATTTTTAAGGCAGTCAATGCTGAATTTACGCACGTTTTTTGTATCCTTTAACATTATAGCAGACAGTGCTGAATTTAAGACCGATCTTAAATTAAGATTTACTTTTTACTGTGTTTATCAAAAAATTAACTTTTAAAATTCAATTTCTAAAATTAAGTGGGTGCTGATGACTGGGTGCCAGTTTGAATTTGTTAAAAATTTGTTTTAAAAAATGTGATAAATTAATAGAAATTATGCAACAAAATACTACAAATTTTGTAAAAACAATATGATTGGCAAAATTAATTACAAAATGGAAGTTTAAAAAAAAATGTTGATGAAGGAATGTAAATACTTCAAATTTCTTTATTTTTTCTTCGATTTGAAATAAAGTAAAAGAAATTATGCAAATTTTTTCGTTGATTTTAAGATAAAACTTTAAATAAATTCATTTTGTTTAATTCAATTACATATTTGTAAATTTAAATTAATTTATAAATGTTTATAATTTTTTTAAATTTTGAATTCATTTTTTTTAATTTTTAAATACATTTTTCTAAATCATGTATATATAAAGAAAAGATTTTATAAGTTTTATTAATAATTTTATTATTATAAAGAAGAGTGTGCGAAAAGAATAAAATACATTCACATTGCATTATAAATCTGAGAACTTTTTTAGTCTAGATGAGTGGCAATCGTGTTTTTTCTTCTTCGTCTTCTTCTTCTCTTTTTTACCCCCCTAAAAAAGAATGAAAAAAAGCATTCTTTGAATGCTTCTTATTATTCAATTTTTCAGTTAATTAATCCTTTTACAAGTACCTTTACTCCTAATTTAAAGTAATTTTGAAAATGAATTCAAAAAAGAAGAAGAAAAAAAGAGGTTACTCCTCTTTTCTTTTTCAAAAGGATTTAACAGTGGAAATTGAAATACGGTAGTTTCTTCTCTGTGAGAGACTTGATATTTTTATCTCCACTATTTTCTCTGGTCAAATTGGAAAATACATGTTTCGTATCTCTTATTTCTTTTACGTAGGGAAAAAAAGAGAAGAATCTCTAAATTCCAGTTAATCCTCAATTTATTTTTCGGTTATTTTTATTGCGTAATATAAGTTGTGATTCAGTTTTTTTGAAATTGTGACAATTTTTTTTTATTTAAATTGTTATTTTACGCTTAAGAGGAAACGATTCTCTTTGAATTCTGTGATTTGACCTAAATTTTGAGGTTATGTCTGAAAAAAGTGGCATAAAAGTTACGTCAGATTTTATTTTTGTTCTTTTTGTTATTTTTAAATTTCGACTTTATACATCGGTGTTGTTAGTTTTGTAGGAAATGTTAGAGAACATCTTTAAAGTGTGTTTTCGATCTAAATTCTAAAGTTATGTTTACATTTTAATGTATCGTTTTCTCCTAAACTTTGAAGGAATTACCGTCACTAATACCTCTTCTAGTCTATTAATCAATTTCTATTCTCGAATTTTAAAGTAGTGAAAAGTCTTCCATTAAATCTTAGAATTAGAATTTCTTTATTTTGTCCTGGGAAATCCACGAGGACAAGCATTAAAAATAAGGTAAAAGAAATCATACAAAAGAAAACAAATTACTGAGAATTAGGAAAATTTTTTACTAATTTTAATTAGTAGACGATTTTAAAATAATTTAATCCCAGTCAAAAAAATTTTACAGAATGATTCTATAGAATGACTTTATAGAGCATTCTACAGAGTATTCTATAGCAAATTCTATAGAATATTCTATAGCATATTTTGTAGAATTTATCTAAAAATATGTTTTTTTAATTTCTACACGAATTGTTTACAATATTTCTAGTTAAATGCTATAGAATTCTATTCTTTTCTATTATTTCCTAATATGTTACTTTAATTCCTATTATCCTACATTATTTCTTAGTATATTTAATTAATTTATATTCCATTCTGTTTGTTTCTATTATTTTCTAATGTATTTTATTAATTCCTATTCTATTTTCTTATTTTTGAAAATAGTATAGAGTCATTCGTAATTTTTATTTTTTTCGAGACTATTATAGTAATTTCTATTCTTTTTCAGCACATTGTATTTAAATTCTATTTATTTTATTCCTGTTCTATTCTGTTGTTTTTTAGTATATTAAAAAAATTTCTATTCTTTTCTATTCGATTCTGTTTTATTTAATTATTTTCTAGTACATTTTTATATTCATTCCCATTATTTTCTATTATTTCTTATTCCTATTCTTTTATAATACTTCTCAGTACATTTAATTCGTTTTTATTTTATTTTATTCCCCTCTATTATTTTCAGTATATTTATATTATTTTTTATTTTTTGCTATTATTTTCTATAATATCGCGTATATTTCTAATCTTTTCTGTTACTTTTGCTTCTTTATATAGAAAAAGGACTGTACTTTTTAAATGTAAATTAGTAGAATTCTACTAAAAGATAATTAGTAAAATTTCACTATTTGTTTGTAAAATCATTACTAAATCATTTTTTTGATTTCATTAGTAACTTTCTACTAATTCAGATTCAGGGAGTATTTAGTAATTTCTATTCTATATTCTATTTTTTTCTATTATGTTTCAGTGCATTCTCCTATCAAATATTCCATTATTTCCTTGTAAATTCTGTTAATTTAATTTCTGCCGCATTATTTTGTATTATATTATTCTATGTATTTGTATAAAAAAATTGAATTGAAAAAAATTGTTCCTTTAATAAATTGAGTTCCGAATGACAGAACGCGCGCGCGGCAATGTGAATTCCTTTCTGAAAATACTCCCTACATATATGCACAGAGGCATTGGCTTTGATTGAAGCTTAGTTTTATGCTTGAAAATCACATGGTACAGGGATGACAATGGGACTTTGGAAAATTCGGTCGCGTTTTATAGTCGTCAAGGGGAAATAATTAGAATACCGAAGCGTTTGCTGTCCCATGTCCTGCCTAGTCCTTTATTTTCCAGTTGCGCTTATACTGGTGTTAATTCTCGTTTAAACTGCCTGCTCGACAGGTTCGACGAGTATTTTATTACCAGTTCAATCTTCTCTTAACTGAACCAAGTGACATTCGCCAACTTTTTTAAACAGCTGATGCTTTTGAACAATACCCACTTATTTTTATTTTACATTCCAAACTATTTTCTATACACGGTTCGTTTGCTTTTTTCTCCTCTCATTGTTATTTTTTTAATACCATTTGAAGGAAAATTTTATTGCTTTAGTTTATTTTTTTACGTAATGATTGTGAATTTTTTTTCCACCTAGTCATTTTTCGTTGAAACTTTGTTACAAGTAGTAGTAGTATTTTTTTATGCCCCACAGCTTTGGAATTTTTCTCAACATGAATTAAAGAGTAACGCATTTTTTATTTGCTTCTAACGAGAACGCCGCCACCGCCCATGAAGAGAGGGTATAGAAAATTATGTACACGATGAAAAAAGTTTTGCATCATTAGAACTTGTATCTGAATGAAGTTGAGGGACTATGAAAAAAAAACTTGGACTGTTAATTTCCAGCTTTCAAATGTAGAGGCTTGAAAATGGGAGTGACCTACTTTAGTCAAATTAGAAGCATAGAATTTTAAAAGCTCTCGATTTTTAATGCACTAAGATGTGAGAGTTATTTTTTTTAATAGTTGTTTTTGACCGTTTCTAATTTACGGAAATTTTTGTTTTAATTAACTTAAATAGTGGGAAATGATTTTTTTCTTTCGGAGAAAAAAAAAATTTTTTTTTCTTCTGGCATTGAAAAAAAATTAAGTGGATTTTTTTCCTTATTTGGTAAATTAGAGGGAAATTGTAAATTTCAGTAAATATATAAAATGTGATCAATGACAAAAAAACAATTATTTAATCAATGGGATAAATTTTTTAACATTAATTTTTTTAGACTTTTCTAATTGATCTTTTCTGGAAAAATTCCTTTTGTATTGAAGTTATTTTTCTGTAAGATGTTATAAAAACTATAAACTATACTAACAAGAATCTCCGAAAAATATTAAAAATATTAATTAAAAAATATTAAAATATATTATAAATGTAAATTAAATATTAAAAAAATATGAAAACATTCAAATACTTTTAAAAATTTACCAACAATTTTTTCGTATTTGTAATTTTAAATTAAATTGAAATTCTAATTTTAAAGATGAATTTTTATTAAAAATGAGAATTTAAAAAAAATATTTTTTATCAGTAAAATATTAGGAAAAAATTGCTGATTTATGTTATGACCAATATTTTTCTAACATTTATTTTCCTTTTGCTTGTCACTGAAAATAATATAAATATCCACATTTAAAAAAATTCCTCTCCGATTTCGCATTTTTTTCTGCTTTTTTATTATGAATTTATGTACTTGAAAGATTTTTCATTTTGGCAAAAATAATTTTTGCTCTTTGCCAAAAATAAAAAATCGTTACTGCCAAACTAATTGCGAGATCACTTTTTTGTTGGTTGATTTGTAATCTTTACGATTATTATTAAGAATGAAAAAGTTTATATCTCAATTTTTGTGAAATTAAAAATGATCGTTTTTTGTCCTTAATTTTCGAAAGTTTTTAATTTTTTAGTAAAAATAGTTATTATTATCAAAAACTATTTTTTAAACTACTTGCAAGACAAAATTTATTATTTGTAAAATTGTATTTTTTTAAATCTTTAAAATCACTTTTAAGAGCAAAAACAAAATATCTTCAATAAATATGTTCCTGAAAATAGTCATTTCTGCTTGGAATTTTTAAAAAATAATTTTTAAAAAAATTTTTATTATGACACTAATTACGGGGGCAAATTTTCTTATGGTTGCTTTCGGCTCTTTATGAAAAATAATTATTTTTTTGTCCGGATTTTTGAAATTTTTTTTTATGGTAGCTGTTTTTCTGAATTATAATTTTGATGAGTAAAAAAATTTTCGAGACAAATTTGTATCCTCGAAAATAATCGTTTTTTTGTACTAATACCAATAATGAGAAAATTTTTTATCGTTGCTTTTTTATTTTTACAATTACGTTTAAATTCGAGAAAAGTTTGTGACAAATTTGTGTTTCTGAAAATAGTTTTTTTTGCCCGGAAGTTTAAAAAATCTTCAATTAAAAAATATAATTGCGTTATTGGAAAACTAATTTCGGGACTAAACTTTTTATAGTTGTTTTTTTTACTCTTTATTATAATTTTTTAATCAGAAAATAATTATTCCCTAATTGATGTCCCTGAAAATAGTCGTTTTTTGCACGGAAATTTTCGAAAACATTCGATTTGAAAACAATTTTAATTTCCAAACAAGATTAGAAATTAAACTCTATTAGTCAGAAGAAAATTTGAATTTTCAAAATGAAAAATCAAATTAAAAAAAAAAATAATAATAAATATAAAACGAAAGCATTCGAACAAATAGTTTTTAAAAATTAGTTTACTCCAACGTTTTAAACGTTTTAAAAACTATTTGCCCGGATGTTTTCGTTTTATTCTCCTTCACTATAATAAATACAATAATAAAATGGAAAATTGTTCTTTTTGATGAAAAAAATTTGAAAATTGAAATTTAATTAGAACAAAAAATTTGGCATATAAGAAATTAAGAACTTTACTCCGGAATAGGATTTTAATAAGTTTAGAATTCCGTATGAGTTTATTTCATTCTAATACGAATAAAAAATATTGTTCTTCACGCCATGTTTGTCAATGTATCGTTGAGAAAAATTATACTTTAAAATTTGAGTTGCAAATGTTGGAAAAAAATGTTCTTTCTATTTTTTTCCTCGCATGCGACTTTAAAATTAAATTGAATATTAAAATTTTGTTACCCTTTTCACGTATCAAGTGAATATTGGTATCTAGGTGGCATTGATTATTAATCATCACGTCTGGTTAGCTTCACTTCACTCGATGTGCCTGTAAAAATCCCTTTACCCTTCCGCCGCCGTGAGCCAAAATGAATCATATATTCGAGTCAGGTCGGTCCGCAAGACCGATAAGAAGTCCTCTAGCAGAGAGTACTGTAATAATTATGCAGAGAATATCACTGTGAGCGGCACTCGAATAACAAGTGGACCTCAGAAACCTTACGGGATTGAGAAGAACGGTATGAGGGTGAAAGGGTGGGGGAGGGGGGTGAGTGTTCACTTGCACGTATATAATTGTGCTTTGCTCTTTTCATTCTGCTGCTTTTCATTGCGCTTAAACCCACTCGATTCTCGTATTATAATAATGCCAGTCCACTTAGTCCCTTCATTCATATCAAAATACTTATATCTCCACAAAAAGAAATTATATTCCCTTTTTTTATTATTTATTATTTATTAAACCTATTCTGGTAGAGAAGAAATTTGCATATAATTACTTTTTTTTAGAAATATTAATTAACATTACGTTTTTCCAATTTTGAATTTCGCGCCACTATGGTTCGTTAAATTCCCGCCTAGATGGCATGAAAATTCACTCACAAATGAGGTGCTCTCTAAAACTGAATTATTAAAAATGTTTAATAATTCAAATTAGTTTTTTGCAATTGAATTAGTAAATTCAATTTATTTTAATCAAAATAGTATTTTCTACTAATTTAATAGTACAATTTACTAATTCAAACGCAAAATACTAATTCGAATTAGTAAATATCTTTAATAATTTAAATTTAGAGAGTGAAGTAAATTCACACAATTATCGTAATCGATAATTAATTTTAAAAAAGTAGCATAAAGGAGCTTTGGAACTGAAAAAAGCAGCTGTTGAAAAAATTTAATTTAAAGACTGAATTTTTCCAAAATTTCTAAATTAAATTCTATTAAAAAATAGAATAATATTTTTTAAATAAATATTAAAATGGCTTCTTTATTTTTCTAGAGGAAGTAAAGTATCTTATACTAATTTTAATGAAAAACCTTTATAAAATTATTTATTGAATATTTCTTAAAACTGAATTAAAAAAACTTAAAGAACTTTATCAAGTATTTTTTTAATAATTGAATTCTATTTGGAAGAGTTTTAATTAAATTTTCTAGAATAATTACAATTTTTGGAAGAATTCATTAAAAGTTTTATTAAAAATAATTAAAATTTACTCATAATAAGTTAATTAAATAAAGAAATTTCTGTGGAAGTTAATTAAATAATGGAATTCCAGTAGGAAATTTATTATTTATGGAAATAATAAATAAAAACAACAAGAAAAATAAAATTGGGAGAAATACAAATTGAATTGTTTCGAAGGAAATTCAATCTTGTATGAAGAATTAAAATTAAAATTGTACTAAGAGCAAAATTGAATTCTTTTGGGATATCTTATTTTAAATAGTAGATATTAAAAATAATTGATTTCGTTTGGGAAATGTTATTTTAAATTTAAATTTAATTAAAAATTGTATTAAAACTAATTGAATTTTTGCAATGAATTTTATTAAAATTTTTTGATTTGGTTCTAAAAATTTAATTAAAATTGCTGAGAATAATTTTTTTTATTTCGACTATTATTAGAGGATTTAAAGTAGTGTTATTTAAAAAAAACAAGGAAGAAAAAGTTTTTTTAGAAATATAAATCAATTCATTATTAATTATATATTATTGATATGAATGATTGATATGATATTGATGTGATATGTTTCATTATATTTTTCCTATTTTGAATTTCGAACCAATATAGTTCGTCAAATTATCAGTTAATTATTTAATTATTTAATAATAAATAAAGTGTAAGAAATCCACTCGATTCGTTTGTATTATAAAAATGTCAGTTTACTTAATCCTTGATTCATTCAAAAATACATATATTTTCGTATAAAAGAAATTTATTCCTTATACTGATTTTTCTGCTCTTTTCTTTTTTATTGATGTTCGTAAAAATTTTTACGCTTTCACAAGCAATTTTTCTTTTACTCTCTTTTTTACTTTCCATTTTTTGGGACAAAGAGAATTTCGCATTTTTTAAAAAGCTTTTTTTTACTACTGTCAAATTGAAATTCGAATTTTAGAAATCGTTTTCTATTATTTATGTTTTATTACGTAAATTTTTTTTTGACATTTAAACAAAAAAAAAATTTTTTTTTAAATGGGATTTAATTTGCAGTATGTAAAGAGATCTTATTTTTAGATACTAGATTTTTGACAGAATAGGGAATTTGATTTACTTTGTATAGTAATTGTATATCGTAATTAGCAGGGATTTCATTTTAGTTTAATTTTAGTCTAAGAAATTCTCCGCTTAGCTGTAATTTAAGAAAATGCGCTGCAAGTTATACATCGTCATGTCAACCCTGTATACTCACAGATGTATGTAGCTTTTGTTTTTTCCTCTTAAATACAAAATTTCTATAAAAATAATAACAGTTAAAGCATTTATTTATTTAATATAGTTAAATTATATTTGTATTTACATTAATTTTTAATTTATTAAATGTTACAGTGATTGAAAATTTAAAACTGTGGTGAGAAAATTGTATAATATTAAATAGTTGAATATATTTTTGTATGAAATAACTTTTAATGTTATAAATTTATAAGTGTTCGTAATTAAATAAAATCAATTCCTTATTATCGTCTTAGAAAAAAACTTTTAAATTAAATATCAAAAATTTTAATTTCAACTATCTTCGTATAATATTAAAAATAATACGTGGATTTTATAAGAATTAAATTGTTAATTAGTTTCGTAGTTAATACTTAAGAATTTAATGAGTTTTATTATTGTAATATTTTAAGGGACTTTATTTTGAATAAGTTTAGGAAATATCGAAATTTTCATTTCTAAAAAAACGAAATTGATTCCACGTGTGAGACCCTTTTGATGAAGAAAAAAGAATAAAAAAAGGTTCGATAATTTATTTAAAAATTAGTAAATTGCGATTATCTCGGAATCTAGAACCGACAAAGTGTTCCTTTTTCGAGTGGACGTCCACATATATTATTAAATATAATTCATTTAAATAAGTTAATTAATTAATGCATTAATTCTAATTGTAATAATTTCATGTTTTCGAATCATTTTGAAATAACATTATTGGGATAAAATGTATTTGTTCCTTATTTGTCGGAGAAAATAGAAAAAAAATTATTGTTAATTTTTTTTGACATTGTTTACTGATATACACAGCTCCGTTTTTGAATGGATCGATGAAGTTTTTCTCCATGGCAATATTAACGTTTTCTTTTGAATTGCTCGACTGCTTTATGCTGCTACTGTCAGATCTTTTCTGTCATTCAGTATACGTTTTCAGTGCGATTAGATTTTCTGGCATGAAGAAGATTTTTACTTAAGGTTGTAGCTCTCTCTCTCTCTCTCTCGCGATCTCTCTTTCACTCTGTGTGTTGCCTCTCAAGAGTCATGTCACGCGCTACGCGGGGTAGTATTTGACAAGTAGGGTACTCTCGAGCTTGTTATTCGCGCTTGAGAACATAAAGTAAATTGAAGATGCATTATTCGTAAAATATTAACCACGTCAACATCAACGTCACTCGCAGATTATCATTTAGCATATTGTTGATTACATTCGGGTAAATTAATTTCATTTTCGAGACATTACTGTAGGTTAGGAAAAATTTATTTAGTTGTGTTGAGAGATTATTGCCATTTAGTATATTGTTGATTACATTTAGGAAAAGTTAATTTCATTTTGAAAGTACTATTTGACTATAGTACTTTCATAAATAATAACTTTATTAATGAGACTCACTTTGTTAAAAAAAGAACTACAAAGATTGCTATTTTTTAAACCGAGATTTTAAATATTTATTTATTTAGTAAAATTATTTAGACCATAAAAATGTCAAATTAAAGACTACAGTTGAAATATATTTATATTAACCTTTAAACTTTCTGGATTAAGGGCATTTTAACCATTATTATGACGTCACATTTATAAAACACATGCTTTGCACTAATTGTGACTTCATCATGGTTCAAATGCCCTTAAATGTGTAAATAATTGTAAAATTGAAAAATATTTTGAGATTCAATATTCAATATTTTGGGATTCAAGAACTTTTTTATAATTAATAAAAAGCAAAAAAAAAATTATCTAGAGAATAATTCAAGAACAATTAAATTTTTAAATAAATTTAATAAATTCTACTTGTCTATTTTCAAATAAATATTTACTGGAATTGAATAATTTTTTTTTTTTATTAGTTAAGTGGTATTTGAATCAATAATTTCATTATATGATTCGAGTAAATATTTAATTTGATAATATAGACAACTAATTGGTTATTTGAATCAATTAAATTCTGTTTTCAGTGTTATTTTTTATTGATTTATTTAATATAAATATAAATGATTCATTTAAATAAATAAATTCATTTGAATTATACTAATTAATTTTGAGTTTATTAATATTGTACGTACATTATTAAATTCGGATATTAACTGTTTTCTTATGGATAAATATTTATTTAATATAATACATAATTATTATCTTTCTCTCGAAAGCAAATGTTTGTCAGTTATTGCAAATGAGAAGTTTGTGTAATAAAATTGACAGACGATGTGTGAATTTTGTATTTATCATACGTTTCAATATCGAATTCTGTAAAGATGAAAATTTGTGGATTACAATTTCCAAATGGTATTTTAAAAACTTTATATTTTATGTCAATCATTTGTGAGAAGGAAAATTTTTCGTAATATTCTGCGGGTTTGGTCAGTAATTTGACAAAAGAGAGAGAGAGAGTTTTGATTACTTTGTAGTTCGAAATATAAATAATCTTCAATTGACTCTTGTGGAAATATTTCATTTTTCCTGTAAATTCTTTACAATGTAAATACTCAATTTTTTGATGAGAATGTGTAAAGAAAAAATATTCATTTTGTCAAGAAAAATTGATTTTTTAAAGTATATTTCTTTAAGAAAAATATGTCTTTTATTCAAAATCAGTGGTGACACTTATTTATATTGATGAAAAGTCAATAGTCGTCAATGTTATTACAGTGATGATTACAACCATATTATCGACGTCGAGAACTTCCTGGAATGTTAAACATTTATTATTCGTCCTCACTAGTGACAGTATTTCCAAATGCTTTTTCTTTCGCAATGTTACATTGATTTTTTTCGCCTTTTTATTTCCTCTTCAGTTCAATTTTTGACCTTTCGTTTTCACGCTTTATAAAAAGGAAACCAATTTTCATCATTGATTTTGTCTGAACTGATCCTGATAAAAAAAATTTTGTTATCATTCATTGGCATATGACAATGAATGATAAATTGGAGCTTTTTTTGTATTTGTCAAAATTAAAAGTTAAACATTTTTTTAAATTCTCGTCAAAATATCAATTACTTTTAATATAATAAAATTCTTCTAGAAAAATACATTATTTTCAAATACTTTAATAAAATTCCTCGCCAAATTTCAAATATTTAAAAAAAATTTCTCTGTTTGATGATTTATATATTTCTATTTTATTAACATTTTTCAAACGAATTCAATTATTTCAAAAAATTTTAATAAAATTTTATGCAAACATTTAATTATTTTCATAAAATTATAAAAATTTCACAGAAATTTAATTATTTAAAGATTTTTTTGGATAAAATGCTTAATAGGAATTAAAATTTCTGAAATATCTAAATAATAAAAATCATCGCAGAATTTTAATAATATTCATTACAATTTTAATCAAATTTCTCGAAAAATGTAATTATTTTTTAAAAGTTTATTAAAATTCGTCGAGAGAATTCAATTATATAAAAATTTAGATTATACAATTCTTTATGAGAATTGAATTTTAAAATATATTCAATATATTATTCAAATAGATTTTTTATTTCAGTATTTAAATAATTAAATTTTAGTAGAATTTTCTAATAAAAATAAATTTCAGTTAAAATTTTAGATAATAATTGAATTATAAAACCAGTAAAGCGTAAAATTTAAGAAATAATTGAATTTTGAAATTAATTTTGTTGAAAAAGTGTTATTGGATTTTTTTAATATATTGTAGAAATTTTGTAGAATTGAATATTGTAAAAAATGGATTTTGAAGATTGACGAAGAACTTTTTGAAAATTATTAAAAAATAATTGATTAAAAAAAGAATTATTTCTTATTATTAGATATTTATCAAATATTGATTATTTCTAGATTTATGTTTGTTATTATTATTATTATTATTATTATTTTTACTATTGAAATTTATGTTTGCTGTTTGTTCAAAATTTTCGAATTTATGTTATGACGAATACTGCATTTTTTGTCATTAATTGGAAAATTTATCTGCTTTATTTATTTCGCTTTGATGAATAATACAATTCGGATGATTATAAAATATGTTGGAAAAAAGTGAAATTTTCATTTTAAATGGATTTATCGCGAATCAGTTAATTTATTTATTTTTCATTAGCAGATTGTTATTTTAGTTTTTCGTTTAGATAAATGTGATTGCCTGAAATAAGATAAAACGTTTTTTTTAATTGTTTCATGTTTAATTAGCATAACAACAGATGAATGAAAATTAGTATTCTTTTTAATATGATAAAATAAGCTTAATATAACAGTTAAATAATTGCAACTTTTCAATTGTAATTATTATTTTTTTATTGCTACTTTTATTTGTTTTTGTGCTAGTTTTATATTATAATAATTATAACTTAAAGCTACACCTCCGATATTAAGATAAGAACTCGAGAAAATGACTTTTTTCGCTTTCGATCCAAGGCCTGGAAATAAGATTTTGTATTTTGTATTAAAATAATTGCGATGTTGAGGATAGTTGAAATTTTTGGCTGAAAGAGTTTATATTTTGATTATTACAGGGGAAGTAAATGTTTCTTGATAATAGTTTGTTTATTTTTCCTGTTTTGTGTATGAAAGTCGGTGGAGTGATGGATCTAAGAGGTTGAGAGGCTTAACTTTGTTTTCTAACGTGACGTTTTGGTTTCTCTTGGCTTGTTAGGCGTGATGGGTTGAATTAGTGTGATTAAGATATTATCGTATATAGAGAAGCAAAATCGATCTCAAAATAACTGGAAAGCATAGAGGACGTCCATAGGGGTCCAAGCACCGTGTTGTCTGGGATTACGGAAATACGGGGGTTAGCTCTGCTACAGCAGGCTAGTCTGATGCTGAGTTACGTTCTTCGTCTGCCATAAATATACCTACACGATGTAGTTCACCTTCTGATTTCCCGTGTACATACATATATTCCTTTACTATCAAAATTTCCGACGACATTTTCTTATTGTATTTAATTTAATAATACAAAAGGAGTCAATTCTGACGAAAATTAATTTCATTTAATTCACTCTTATACGGAAAATAATGGCAAATATTCGCAATATTGTCGTCCGTATTTTATGTTAATTGCTTTGTTAGAAAAGGGGATCTTTTTTGAGTCGCATATTTTTATATAGAGTTTTAGTGTTCAAATAATAGCAAATCGTATAAAAAGCAGTAATTAGTTGGTTTTAGTTGATGACTGAGAAGTCTTTTGTTGAATAAACGTTTATTACATAATTAATTCTATTATAAAATTTAATTTTACAATTTTTATTTATTTTTGTATTAGTAGTGATAGACGGTTAGTGACAGACTGATTGTAATTAATTTGTTGCTTCAATAGTTAAATTTTCTTATCGTTTTTCTGTCCGACGTATTTATTTTTATAGCGTCAGTAGTACAAGTAAGCTGTCGATCAGGCATTGTTTATAATTTTTTGTGTAAGTAGTAAATACCAGTTTTTTGTCATCCTGCTTTTTATCACTATTATAAACAAATGCAATTGTGCATATTTATAATAGATACATAAAATCCAGTCGAAAGAATTCTTGTTTGGAATGTACAATTTATTTGATTTCCCTGACCAATATAATATATTCTACTTTCTCTAACCTGTGTCAATCCTCTTTTACTCCTTTTATTAATTATTAATTTACTTTATCCCAATTTTTTCCACAGCAATACTTATTAAAAATTCTAAAAAAAGTGTCACAATCAAATATTCATGTGATAGAAAGAAAAATCCGCCGGCTATTTCTTTTTGAATCGCTGTAATTTTTATACATTTTTTATCGTATTATAAAATTCCCTTTGTGAGATTAATCAATGCAACGTATATGTGGTTCTTTTTTCATTTTGTTTTTTTTTCTTGTGAGTATATGTGGTTCGCGTTTTCAATGTATGTATGTATGTATATAGGCAAAATGAGAAGAGAATATCGCGCACTATTGCCAACACGTGGATATAATTATGTTATATAGCACGTGAACAGAAATTCCCCCTACCATTTCTCAAACAGCAATCATCCATGCGGTAGGATAGATTCAAAATCCGCATTGGTCCTAGAATTCCATGCAGAAGCTAACTTTGCCGACAGTTTAAACTCCCACTCTACTCTAGGAAAGCATCTATACGGCTTTCACCAACACATTCACCAAGTTGTATTACTACTCAACCATTTCTGACTTTGAATAGAGAGAATGTCTTTGGGCGGTCTTTAGAACGCATATCTCTGCTTCTCACACACACACACATGCAAACAAATAATTTATAACTAAAATTCTCCTTTTATTTTCCTTCTATAAGTAGTGATAGAAAAAAATAGTAAACAGGATTTTCGACGAAAATTTCATTTTCTTGTTTATGACTTCCAGGCTGACTTTGGATTTTTTTCACTGGAAAGTGAACATTTCCTCTAAAGAAATTATTTTCTTCATTTCAATCCAATTATATTCTAAAATGTTTAACTAAAATTAAGGTAACATCTGACTGAAAATATTTTTACTTCTAACAAATAAAAACAATGTCTGACAAAAACTAACTTGTACTAGGGTGAGACTTTTTACTTTAAAATAATTAAAAAAAAACAGACATACATTACTTAAATAAACAAAAATATGTCTGCAAAAAATACAATTTTTTTTAAGAAGGACTAGAGATGTCTATTTGTTAATTAACATTGTTTTTCAACCATTTAAATTAATTAAATCATGCATTATTATTCTTTTGAGCCCTCAATGAACTGTTTTCGTTCATATTTACCAGAGATATTAAACTTTTAAAAATCAAAAATTTTGGAAAATAAGACTTTTTTGAAAATTTTGTTAAAAAGTGTAGAAATAACTTTAAAACTATTATTATCATATTGTAGAGCATTAAAAAACGCTTCGATTGACCTATTTTTGAAGCTAATTTGATTAGAAATAAAGAAGTCATTTATATTTAAAAAAACAGAAATTGTGATGGAAATTTAAAATTTAAATTTTAAATTACAGCAATTGAAAATAATTGTTCAAAATTTAGATTTTAATATTATTATTAACATCTCTATTAGGAAGCAAAGTGTTCATGAAATGAACACAAGGAGATTTACGAAAACGAATTAAATAAACACCAAAATTATAACAAAAATATATAACTTGGCAGCAGTTTTTTATATTTTTAATGCATAATATTAGAAACAATTTAATTATTTTAGTGAATATAATAAAATTTTGTGTACGAATTCAATTACTTTTAATAGAATTAAAATAAAATTTCTTTTAAAAAATTCAAATATTTAAAAGAATTTTTACAAAGTCCTTTGTAAATTTTAACGCTAAAGTGTGGAAAATAAATTAAATTCTAAATTGTCTTATTTATTTTTTATAGCATCAGTAGTATAAGTCAGCCGTCCGTCAGGCATTAATGACAATTTTCATAACTACCATTTAATTATTATTATTCCATTCTTTTAATTTTCATTTTTGAAATTAATTATTTTTTAACTAATTTGAAAATTTACTATTTTACAATTTAATTGTAGAAAATGTTTAATATTTTGAAGTTTTCTAATTAAATATTTATTGAAAAATTGAACTAATTTGAAAAAGAAAAATTTTTTAAACTGACTTTCTTTAATTTTTCAATATAACATTATACAAAATTTGTAAACTATCAAATCACGGTGGTCTTGAATCAACTTTGAATATAAAGTCTTTGCACATCCATTTTTTTTGCTGATTTGGGTTATTTGCATTCTAAATAATGTGTAAAAAATTTATTGCCCATAACTTGTCGAGCCGTTTTTGAGAAAACTCATTTTGAAAAAAAATCATCAGTTTTTTATTTAAAATGTTTCATATTTGTATCAAATTATGGATTTAAGCATAATATTAATTAAAATAGGGTCAGTTGGGGTAAATCCGGACAAAATACCTATTTTTCACAAATGACGTAAGTTTTTTTATAATAAAAGGCAATTCTTTCGTTTTATACTGCATTATTTTTTTTTTAGGTCTCTAGATTAATTTTTTATTTTTTATAAAATTTTATATTTAATTTTTTACATTTTATTGTTCGGATTTACCCCAAGATTCAGAAAATTTCTTTAAATTTGGGGTAAATCCTGACAGCTTAGTTTCTAAGAAAGGTTTAAAATAAAGTTATCTTAAGTCTACTACTCTATTAAGGGATAGAACAACTTAAAAAAAATTCATACTAGATGTACAAAAATTGAATCAGTTAAGTGTTGTAGTATCATAAAAGTTAATCAATTAACGATTCAAAAAGTAATAATCAAAACATATATAGCTTTAACAAATTTTAATGGATTTTAATAAAACTTGATAAAGAAAAGTTTTTGGGATCATTGAATACGAATACAAAGTCAGATTTTGAAAATTCAAAATGCCGGATCCAATATGCCGGACTTTTTTAAAGATTAATCGAATTACACTACTTACACCACTTTTTAAAATGTAATAGAAGCTCTGTCCAGATTTACCCTAAGTTTTCAAATTATCCTGTTGACAATTGTCGAGATAAAATCATGGAAGTAGTCAGAATCTCTTTTAAAGGATCTGAGCTTAAAATATTGACGTCGAACTGAATTTTTAATTTGTAAATTAAGATCCAACACCTTTTGTCCGTATTTGCCCTCTGTCCGGATTTACCCCAACTGACCCTAATACTTTTTTTTAATTTTAAATAATATAATATAACAATTTAAATAATATTTCTGACACAATAAGTCAGTTTTGTTTAAATATTACAATACATGTTAAGGCACATATTTTTGCCATTTTACGGAAATTATACCAGTTACTGTACAGAAAAAAAATTAACGAAAAGGTTATATATAATAAATATAAAAACGGCTCGGCAAGTTATGGGCTATAAATTTTTTACACATTATTTAGAATGCAAATAACCCAAATCAGCAAAAAAAAATGATGTGCTAAGACATTTCATTCAAAGTTGATTCAAGACCACCGTGAAATTGAAATCATTTAAAATTTAATTATTTTGTAACAAGGTATTTGTTACTGGGATAATAGCGGTTTGTCTTTGTCGGAAAAGTCAGTGTGTTGGTTTGGTATCTCTTTCTCATAATTCCAAAGTTGATTTGATTCTGGTTGCGGCTCACTGTATGTGATGAGAATAAGGCGTGGTGACGAATTTCTACGATTGTTAGTGGCCAGGAACGAATTTATTTCCAGGAAATTTTTCGTCGTTAGAGGGACAAGGAAGGATTTATCAATATGAGTGACCTTAGGACAAGGATAGGAATACCGGCGTATCAGCTGACACGATTTCACTAATTTTATTTTCTGGTGGAAAATAAAGGCAAAGTGTTCTTTAATTGTGCGTGTTATTTTTTGTGTTGTTACATTTGTCTGAGCATCTTCCACAGGAAAAATATACTTGGTGTCGCGGGTAACTCGTTTCATAATTTTCTCTTTGTTCTCATCGTCTTAGCATCATCGGTCGTCTTGGCGGGAAGTCTTCACACTTCGAGGAAGTATTCTCTCGGTTTTGTTGTGTTGTTGTTAGTCGAGTTGTTTTTGGGTAAATATTACAGAAAAGCGAATCAACGAACGGTTTAGATGCTCATTTTGAAAATTTAATTTTTAATTAAATTAACCGGTCGCCATTTCTAAGAATTCCTACTATAACTTCACTTAAATTATTTTAATAAATTGATTTCAATTGTTTTCGAGAATTTTTAAATAAAACTTTTTTTTAAATCCATTATTTTTAATAATTGTTGAGAAAGTTTTCTGGAAATTTCATTTATTCGAAGAAATAAATAAAGTTTACCCAAAATAATTTTGTAATCCACTTGTTTATAATTCACTTTTACGAAATTTTAATTATTCGAAAATTTTTCAATTATATAATAAAACAAGTTGTTCATTCCACGAACATTAATAAAAATATTAATAAATAAAAAAGTTATTTCAAAAAATACAAAAATTTATTTTCAAATTTTGAAAAAATTGTATAAAAAAATTTTTTGTAGATATATTCGGAAATATATTAGTTTTCGTTAAAAAAAATCGTAACTCCCCCAAAAATTGAAATTTATTTTTAATTTTGATTTTTTGGGTAAAAAATTTTTTTTTTCAAAAAGCTTATTTCCAATTGAAAGAGCATGAAAAAACCTTTCTAAAATGTACTTTGTCAAATTTGTATGTTTATTTGTTTAAGAGTAAAAGATTATTGAAATAAACATTGCACCAAAAAACCCCTTGATCACTTGACGTGGAATCGCTCATTTATATTTTTCAAAAAAAAAAAAATTCCCTAATTTCCGTAATCTATGATAACTCTAAATAAAGTATAAAATAATAATGATTCTATCACTCGGTTTCCAAATTAATTATGTGTTGAAGTTATCGATCAACACATAATCTAAATAAAGAACTATATCGAAAAAGATAATTGTTACCAATTTTTGAATGTTTGGCTAAATTGTATTTTTTCTAAAAAATGAAGAAAATAGGAAGAAAAAATTGATATACAGAGAAATCAAAAAAATACACTATCGACTATCTACATTCAGGAAATATCGCTTCTTCTCTTGACCAAGCAACCTTTCAATTCCATATCACCAACGTTTTGTGAACTCGTCATGTATAGAAATAGCGATCGATATGTACCACTGATCGAACAAAGAATATATTCTCCCTAGTTGTGAGTGAGACAGAAAGAGAAATAGACAAACAGAGAAGTGAAGAAATAAAAAAAGGAAAATACTGAAGAGAGAAAAGAGAGAAAGAAAATAATCAATGTACATACTATATATATACTCTTTCTCTCTCTCTCGATTGCAACAAAATGCAACCACGCGCACTCCTAATAAGACCATTTCTTTCTTCCTTCCTTCCTGCATTTTCGCCAATAAGACACGATTCTCATATAAAATCTTTTTTCAAAACGAACAAAATGGATAAATTTCTTATTTTTGAAAACTTATTTTTCTAATCTTATGTATGTAACAAAGATTAGAAAAAATTGAAGTTATCAGTATTGTTGTGGTTTATACTTTTCTTTAGTCAAAATTTAATGCCAAATTCAATGTAAAGTGAAAATTCTTTGCTGTGAAATTTAATATAAATGGAAAAAAATGTTTTGTATATTTGTCAACTATTAGAATACTGGCTAACGTTTTTGATCATCACCTCTTTCTCTCTATCTCTCGTCAGAAATGTTTACGCGTGTGTTCTGTTCGTTATTCGCTCAACAAGAAAATCGATCTCGTTAATTGAAACTCGCCAACATCGTGTGTAAATTTCCCAATATCATTTAGTTTGTAGTGAAATAGGATATTCTATTGAATGGACGTATACTTTCTGCTTTATAAATCACCTGCAATTTGTATTGATTCCATGATCATCATTATAGATATATCTACAGAAAAAAGAGAATGGAACTAAATGAGGTTCTTTGTTGATTCAATAAGTGGTTTATTTAAATTACTACAATCATATTGATTAGTAATATTTCCACCAGTCAAATAGTTTAATAATGACGAACAATCATCGAAAATTAACCTAATAATTAATTTTTTTACTCGAAGCCAGTAAAAATTTTACTATTTAAATAATCATTTCATTGAGTGTAGTAAAAATTATTTGATACTCATAACATTTTATATGTTAATAGAAAAGTAGTTCTATATTTAATTTCAATAATTTTTTTTTAATCTAAACTATGTCTAACCGAAATCTGCGCCAAATTAAATTAAATACTTGATGCTAAATTTACAAATTTTATCAAAATACAGAAATAAAAAAATATTCTCTGTTATAATTCGGGTTTCAGCGATACTATCAATTACTAAAAGTAACGTGTGATTGAAAATATCTTTTACTATACTAGCACAAAAAATAAAATGTCTGGTCAAAATTGACTTGAACTACTGATTTTTAATATTTTAACTATTGAAGCAAAAAATTAATTACAATCAGTCTGTCACTAACCGGCTATCACTACTAATACAAAAATAAATAAAAATTGTAAAATTAAATTTCATAATAGAATTAGTTATGTAATAAACGTTTATTCAACAAAAGACTTCACAGTCATTAACTAAAACCAACTAATTACTGCTTTTTATAAGATTTGCTATTATTTGAATGTATTTTTCTTGTGACACTAAAAGATTCTTTTAAGGGTAGAGTGGGGTAAAAAAGCCATTTGAGTTTTATTTAAAAACTATTAAGCCGATTTATCAGCTGTTTAGAATATAAATACTATTAGGTAATACGAAACTTTTGAATCCAGTTTGAATGTTGTACCTAGATTAATATTGTTTTTATTGTAATTTTAATTTTTTTGTTGCTTTTTTGAAAACATTTTGGTGAAGTTTTCAAACATATTACAATCTGATTAAGTGAACGAATAATAAAAGTAAACGTTTGTACATGAGGAGAAAAGTATACCGAAAACGTATACAATTTTAATTTTTGGAAATTAAACTGAATTCAAAATTTATTTTTGCTTTTTAATAACTGGTCTTGGGTGTAAAAAAGCCAGGGCAAAAAATCCATTGAATATTTTGTGAAATTCACTTATTTTCTTTTTAAACTAACCTTCTTATTTTACAAAATTTGTCGTGTTGATTTAATAAAATTAATTAAACACGACGAAAAAGGAGTTCAAAGTGCATTAAAAACATAAACAATGAATAAACGGTTGCAACGAAATATGTTTTGCTAAAATCGTAGGGTAGCTTTTTCACCCCACCAGGTGGTGCAAAAAAGCCACTTACAGTGCTTTCGAAAAACTCTTATAACTTAATCCTTTCATGAGATAAAAAAATATTTTTGTCAAGAATTTTCAAGCTTAATAACTAAACTTTCAATAACAATTGGAAATTTGAGAAAAAAATTTTAAATACACGTTTTACAGCATTAAAAGTAAAAATGTGGCTTTTTTACCCCACTCTACCCTACTTTTTTTTGTAGAATTTGCACAACTTTAAGTTCCCTTAAAGTTGAAATGAAAAAAATATTATCAAAAATTGCGATAAAATTTACATTAATAATTTAATTATTTTCTAAAACTTTTCAAAATTTAATTATGTTCTCGAATTTTAATAAAATTCGTTTTTGCAGAATTAAATTATTTTTATAAATAATAATATCCCTCACAAAAATTGAATTATTTTCAAATATTAAAAAAAATGTCGTTAACATTTCAATTATCTTTATAAATTCAATTATTTTCAATGCAATTTTAATAACATTCATTGCAAAATTCAATTATTTTCTAAAGTAATAAAATTTTTCGCTGAAATTCAATTACTTTCATAAAAAACGATGTTCCTCACAAGAATTTAAATGTTTTTTGAACTAATAAAATTCTTCGCAGAAATTCAATTATTTTCAAATATTTTTAAAAAGTTTTTGTAATCAATTCAATTATTTTTATACATAGCAAAATTCTTATCGAATATTCAATTATTTTTATGAATAACAATATTCTTAACTAGGATTCAATTATTTTTAAAAGCAATAAAATTCGCAAAAATTCAATTATCTGAAATTTTAATAAAATTCATTTTTGGAAAATTATATTATTTTCATAAATAACATTATTCCTCACGAGAATTCAATTATTTTTTCAAATAACATTATTTTTCACTAGAATTCATTTATTTTTATAAAATCAATTAAATTTGCAAAAATTCAATTAAATTTTTTTTAAATATGTATTAGAAAATAATTGAATTTATTCTTAATTTCTTACACAACGAATTTAATACTTTTTAAAAATAATTTAATTAATAAGAAAAATGGTATTACTTGTATTATAATAATTGAATTACTGTAAAGAATCAAGATAAATCAAAATTTAATTTTTTGTGGTAACAGCTGATTTATAGTACTGATTCTGTTGAAAATAAATAATACCACGGGGAGAAAAGGGAAAAGAAAATTTAATTGTTAATTTTTTGATACATTTTTTATAACTTTAGATAATTTGGTTTTTGATAGGAAAAAATTGAAAATAATGGAAGGTGATAGTGCGTGAGGATCACAGCTTATACATATATATTTATGATTATAGGGCGTTTATAGCAGTTTCAAGCCTGGCCTCGTAACTCGCGTTGTCGCTGTCAAGCTGTTTTCCGAGCTTGATTAATTAGCCCCACACAAATACACACACTCGCTCACATTTATAAACATATATTGCACTTTGGTTTCAGAGAGCCAAGAGCTATTCTAAAACTCTCTTTTCAAAACATACTACAGTAAATCTCCCAACTTTCGTTTACTTATACGTCTCAATACACCGGAAGTTATTGTCAAATCGTTCCAAATGAATTTATTACCCCTTTTCTCTACTGTTTCCATTTCTTTTCGAGGAAAAATAGAACTAAGTAATAAGAAATGTTCATTGTACCTGAAACAAACGATTTCTTTCTTGGAATTTTACTTTTTTTTCTTTTAAGAAATTCGAATTCATTTTTTCGGGGATTGTTCGCTTCATATGTTCTCTACAATCTTTAAATTTGTCTATTAATTTTTTAAGTAATTTTATTTTCTACTAGTTTTTCGTAATTTTCTAGTAGAAGAAAAATTTTGCTTTAAAGACTTTTGGAATTTATAAAGAGAAAACGAATGTTTTGCAAGAAAATATTCTTACTTGGAAAACTCTATAAAAGACGAAATTTATACAGAGTTGCCACAGGTCAAAGAGAAAATTAAAATTGGTCAGGGAAAAGTTTGAAAAATATTCAATTTCTATAGAAATTATGTATAAGAAAATCGATGAGGCTTTAAAACTGTTTGAAGATTTAATTTCTGAATTCTTTAAAGAAATATTTATAAATTATTTTTTTGTTATAATTAACAATTGGGAAAAATTAATAGTGAAAAATGAAGAATTCATGGTTATCAAAAAATATTGTTAAAAAAGAATGTTTTAGCATTAAGTCACACACGCGACTGTTATAATTCATTTGGAATAGATTCTTTCTGAAATGGACACGAGTTCTAGGAATGTTTCACAAAGATTTACAGCGTGACGTCTAGTTAAGCTTGTCCCTATTTCTCTACTCTGTTATCTATGTAGACAAATGCTACTTTCATGACCGCATTCTACATTATGCAGTCCTGAAAATCGAACTCTCAAAGTCTAAGGCAGAAACCAAGGGAAAATTCTTAGTGGTCACATCACTAAGTCGAACATGGAAATTCAATGACTTATTTATAAGAAACAAATTTTCTTACTTCTCAAACTATGGGAGGATGAAACAAATTTTCTTCTTCTCCTCATGTTCGACTAATGAGAAATATTTTAATTTTAAAAGTTTTTATTTATACGAACTCTTTCTGAATCT
>CM065467.1:6379888-6577231 GCA_032872475.1 Leptopilina myrica (nomen nudum) | reverse complement strand
TATACTTTCTGCTTTATAAATCACCTGCAATTTGTATTGATTCCATGATCATCATTATAGATATATCTACAGAAAAAAGAGAATGGAACTAAATGAGGTTCTTTGTTGATTCAATAAGTGGTTTATTTAAATTACTACAATCATATTGATTAGTAATATTTCCACCAGTCAAATAGTTTAATAATGACGAACAATCATCGAAAATTAACCTAATAATTAATTTTTTTACTCCAAGCCAGTAAAAATTTTACTATTTAAATAATCATTTCATTGAGTGTAGTAAAAATTATTTGATAATCAAAACATTTTATATGTTAATAGAAAAGTAGTTCTATATTTAATTTCAATAATTTTGTTTTAATCTAAACTATGTCTAACCGAAATCTGCGCCAAATTAAATTAAATACTTGATGCTAAATTTACAAATTTTATCAAAATACAGAAATAAAAAAATATTCTCTGTTATAATTCGGGTTTCAGCGATACTATCAATTACTAAAAGTAACGTGTGATTGAAAATATCTTTTACTATACTAGCACAAAAAATAAAATGTCTGGTCAAAACTGACTTGAACTACTGATTTTTAATATTTTAACTATTGAAGCAAAAAATTAATTACAATCAGTCTGTCACTAATCGGCTATCACTACTAATACAAAAATAAATAAAAATTGTAAAATTAAATTTCATAATAGAATTAGTTATGTAATAAACGTTTATTCAACAAAAGACTTCACAGTCATTAACTAAAACCAACTAATTACTGCTTTTTATAAGATTTGCTATTATTTGAATGTATTTCTCTTGTGACACTAAAAGATTCTTTTTAGGGTAGAGTGGGGTAAAAACCCATAGTGTAAAAAAGCCATTTGAGTTTTATTTAAAAACTGTTAAGCCGATTTATCAGCTGTTTAGAATATAAATACTATTAGGTAATACGAAACTTTTGAATCCAGTTTGAATGTTGTACCAAGATTAATATTGTTTTTATTGTAATTTTAATTTTTTGTTGCTTTTTTGAAAACATTTTGGTAAAGTTTTCAAACATATTACAATCTGATTAAGTGAACGAATAATAAAAGTAAACGTTTGTATATGAGGAGAAAAGTATACCGAAAACGTATACAATGTTAATTTTTGGAAATTAAACTGAATTCAAAATTTATTTTTGCTTTTTTAATAACTGGTCTTGGGTGTAAAAAAGCCAGGGCAAAAAATCCATTGAATATTTTGTGAAATTCACTTGTTTTCTATTTAAACTAACCTTCTTATTTTACAAAATTTGTCGTGTTTATTTAATAAAATTAATTAAACACGACGAAAAAGTAGTTCAAAGTGCATTAAAAACATAAACAATGAATAAACGATTGCAACGAAATATGTTTTGCTAAAATCGTAGGGTGGCTTTTTCACCCCACCAGGTGGTGCAAAAAAGCCACTTACAGTGCTTTCGAAAAACTCTTATAACTTAATCCTTTCATGAGATAAAAAATATTTTCGTCAAGAATTTTCAAGCTTAATAACTAAACTTTCAATAACAATTGGAAATTTGAGAAAAAAATTTTAAATACACGTTTTACAGCATTAAAAGTAAAAATGTGGCTTTTTTACCCCACTCTACCCTACTTTTTTTGTAGAATTTGCACAACTTTAAGTTCCCTAAAAGTTGAAATGAAAAAAATATTATCAAAAATTGCGATAAAATTTACATTAATAATTTAATTATTTTCTAAAACTTTTCAAAATTGAATTATGTTCTGGAATTTTAATAAAATTCGTTTTTGCAGAATTAAATTATTTTTATAAATAATAATATCCCTCACGAAAATTGAATTATTTTCAAATATTAAAAAAAAATGTCGTTAACATTTCAATTATCTTTATAAATTCAATTATTTTCAATGCATTTTTAATAACATTCATTGCAAAATTCAATTATTTTCTAAAGCAATAAAATTTTTCGCTGAAATTCAATAAATTTCATAAAAAACGATGTTCCTCACAAGAATTTAATTTAATTTTTTCAATTATTTTCAAATATTTTTAAAAAGTTTTTGTAATCAATTCAATTATTTTTATACATAGCAAAATTCTTATCGAATATTCAATTATTTTTATGAATAACAATATTCTTAACTAGGATTCAATTATTTTTAAAAGCAATAAAATTCGCAAAAATTCAATTATCTGAAATTTTAATAAAATTCATTTTTGGAAAATTATATTATTTTTATAAATAACATTATTCCTCACGAGAATTCAATTATTTTTTCAAATAACAGTATTTTTCACTAGAATTCATTTAATTTTATAAAATCAATTAAATTTGCAAAAATTCAATTAAATTTTTTTTAAATATGTATTAGAAAATAATTGAATTTATTCTTAATTTCTTACACAACGAATTTAATACTTTTTAAAAATAATTTAATTAATAAGAAAAATGGTATTACTTGTATTATAATAATTGAATTACTGTAAAGAATTTTATTACAGATTATATAAATCAATTTACTTTTTCTGAAAAATTATACATGTAATAGAAATTTTTCTTAACATTTTTATCTAAATTTCCATAAAATTTTTCAGAAAAAATCAAATGAATAAAGAAATTTTAATCGAATTCTTCAGAAAAATTAAATTTAATTTTCTATTAATTTTTAGAGTAAATCGGAATATTTCCTAGAGTCCTAAAAAAATAAAAAAATAAAAATTTAAATGAAGATAAATCAAAATTTAATTTTTTGTGGTAACAGCTGATTTATAGTACTGATTCTGTTGAAAATAAATAATACCACGGGGAGAAAAGGGAAAAGAAAATTTAATTGTTAATTTTTTGATACATTTTTTATAACTTTAGATAATTTGGTTTTTGATAGGAAAAAATTGAAAATAATGGAAGGTGATAGTGCGTGAGGATCACAGCTTATACATATATATTTATGATTATAGGGCGTTTATAGCAGTTTCAAGCCTGGCCTCGTAACTCGCGTTGTCGCTGTCAAGCTGTTTTCCGAGCTTGATTAATTAGCCCCACACAAATACACACACTCGCTCACATTTATAAACATATATTGCACTTTGGTTTCAGAGAGCCAAGAGCTATTCTAAAACTCTCTTTTCAAAACATACTACAGTAAATCTCCCAACTTTCGTTTACTTATACGTCTCAATACACCGGAAGTTATTGTCAATCGTTCCAAATGAAATTACCCCCTTTCTCTACTGTTTCCATTTCTTTTCGAGTAAAAATAGAACTAAGTAATAAGAAATGTTCATTGTACCTGAAACAAACGATTTCTTTCTTGGAATTTTCTTTTTTTTTCTTTTAAGAAATTCGAATTCATTTTTTCGCGGATTGTTCGCTTCATATGTTCTCTACAATCTTTAAATTTGTCTATTAATTTTTTAAGTAATTTTAATTTCTACTAGTTTTTCGTAATTTTCTAGTAGAAGAAAAATTTTGCTTTAAAGACTTTTGGAATTTATAAGAGAAAACGAATGTTTTGCAAGAAAATATTCTTACTTGGAAAACTCTATAAAAGACGAAATTTATACAGAGTTGCCACAGGTCAAAGAGAAAATTAAAATTGGTCAGGGAAAAGTTTGAAAAATATTCAATTTCTATAGAAATTATGTATAAGAAAATCGATGAGGCTTTAAAACTGTTGAAGATTTAATTTCTGAATTCTTTAAAGAAATATTTATAAATTATTTTTTTGTTATAATTAACAATTGGGAAAAATTAATAGTGAAAAATGAAGAATTCATGGTTATCAAAAAATATTGTTAAAAAAGAAGTTTTAGCATTAAGTCACACACGCGACTGTTATAATTCATTTGGAATAGATTCTTTCTGAAATGGACACGAGTTCTAGGAATGTTTCACAAAGATTTACAGCGTGACGTCTAGTTAAGCTTGTCCCTATTTCTCTACTCTGTTATCTATGTAGACAAATGCTACTTTCATGACCGCATTCTACATTATGCAGTCCTGAAAATCGAACTCTCAAAGTCTAAGGCAGAAACCAAGGGAAAATTCTTAGTGGTCACATCACTAAGTCGAACATGGAAATTCAATGACTTATTTATAAGAAACAAATTTTCTTACTTCTCAAACTATGGGAGGAGGAAACAAATTTTCTTCTTCTCCTCATGTTCGACTAATGAGAATATTTTAATTTTAAAAGTTTTTATTTATACGAACTCTTTCTGAATCTGAATTTGAAAAAAGTTTACTATTTTCCAGGGACCGTCACGAAGCAAAGGTATCGTGTCGGTATCGTGTCACGATACGATTCGATTCTACCACGAAGAAGAGTATCGTGTCGCGACACGATAGGTTTTTCGTATCGTGTCGCATTACAAAAATAGCTGATTAAATTAAATAACATGTGCACAACCATATTATACAAACTAACAAAATAATGTTGGGGGCCATCCATAAATTACAAAAGATATTTTTTTACCCCCCCCCCCCTTACATAGGATATTTTACATACGTTAGCGCCATTTTTTATTGTTCGTAAAAACTTGCAGACCCCCCGCCCCCTAAATGTCTTATGAAATTTATAGACTACCCTCTATATTATACTACATATAACTTAGTAACAAATTCAATATGGCGGACATGCGCAGAAGTGCAATTTAGTATTTATTGCTGCGCAGTAGCAATTACATTACTCTTGGACATGCGCAGTAGTGCAATTTTGTACTTAGTGCTGCGCAGTAGTCTACCACCACACTTGGACATGTGCAGTAGTGCAATTTTGTACTTAGTGCTGCGCAGTAGTCTACCACCACACTTTGACATGCGCAGTAGTACAATTTTGTATTTATTGCTGCGCAGTAGCAATTACATTACTCTTGGACATGCGCAGTAGTGCAATTTTGTACTTAGTGCTGCGCAGTAGTCTACCACCACACTTTGACATGCGCAGTAGTGCAACTTTGTACTTAATGCTGCGCAGTAGCCTACCACTACACATGTTTACTTAATCTTTTTAGGTTTTTTTTATTGAAAAATTCACAAGAATTAATATTTTGAGACAAATTTATTAACGTTTAAAAAAGTAAGTTGCCATATTGGATACGCAATTTTGATTTTTCAAAAAGGAACATCAAATTCGAATTCAGCGACCCCAAAAACCTCCCAGAAACGAATTTCAAACGAATCGCATCAATCTTTACATTAGCCGCCATATTGGGTCCGCCATTTTGAATTTGGAAAAATCTGACATTATATTCGTAAATAGGGAACCCGAAAACCCCCGAGTTGCAAGCTTTAAGCAAATCAAATGGATTTTTTATTTCCTCGTTCGCCATGTCGGATCCGCCATTTTGAAAATCTGACATTAGATTCGTAATCAACGACCCCGACAACCCGTGAGAAATGAATTTCCGTTGAAACGCATCAATTTAAAAATTATCTGCCATATTAGATCGCCATATTCGATCCGCCATTTTGAATTTTAAAAAACTGATCTCAAATTCGAATTCAGAGACCCCAAAAAACTTATATATGATGAAAGCATATTTCTTGTAAACTTTTTTTCTAACCGTTTTTGGAATTTTTTAAAAATTAAAAAATGTTTTGGGATTGGAAAATATTTTTAAACATTAGAGAATACCATTTTTAAAAAGTCAAAATAATTTTTTAATTGAGTGTACCTTGTGCCTGATGCATGCATTGCTGTCAGGGGCATATCCCCCGAAACTTTTTTTTTGGCTACGCCCCTGATTGCTGTACATAAGCAAATAATTCTTGGAAATAGTGCGAAATAAATGGTGGCGGGAAAATTCCGCGAATTATAATCTGCCAAAAATTCAAAACATGAAGTAAAAGAGTTTACTTCTCCTAGGACTTTTCCAAAGTGAACATCTAATTCCATCAGGAAGTGAAGTGCAATGTGCGTGAAATATTAAAGAAATAGTAGTGCAATTAAATTTTTTTAAAACTTTTTTTTTGGCTACGTCCCTGATTGCTATACATGGGAAAATAATTCTTGGAAATAGTGCGAAGTAAATGGTGGCGGGAAAATTCCGCGAATTATAATCTGCCACAAATTCAAAACATGAAGTAAAAGAGTTTACTTCTCCTAGGACTTTTCCGGAGTGAACATTTAATTCCATCAGGAAGTCAAGTGCAATGTGCGTGTAATGTTAAAGAAATAGTAGTATAATTAAATTAAATTAAAAAAACATGCCTTTAAAGAAAAAATCGTTAGTGCATCAATATTTTACACAGTCAGAAAATAATGAATCGTATAAGTGCACAGTTAATAATTGTAAAACGACATTTAAAGTAAGTATGATTTGACATTTCTTTCATAACACTTTCATTTTTTTCAAAATTGTTATTAAGACAATTTTGTTATTATTAATCAATTAATATTTTTAATTGAAGAACGATTATTCAAAATTTATTATTTTCATTATTATTGATATTATTATTAATATTATTTTTAATATTAGTATAATTTTTTTATTCGTATTTTTTATGCTTAAGAAACCTTGTTCAATTTTGAAATATATTATTTGCATTAATAATCGCAATATATTTTATTATAATTGAAGAAAATGAATTTATCATTCGGTAGTATTAATATTAATAATAATATTAATATTAAATTCTTCCACCTTTAATATTTTATTATATTTTTTATAGTTTTTTGAAGATAAAACTTTTTGCCTATTAATTTTGCAAAGGATTAGATCACCTATAAGACTCAAAGAAATAAATTTAATTACAATCATTGAAAAAAACGATTAATTTTTCCGCAAATAACTATTTTCGTAAATTAAATTGTTTTCAAAAAATTTTAATTATAATTTTTCAAAACGTATAATTTTTTCAAAATTCAAATATGCAAAACGTTTTGCAAAATAAATTATAACAATCTATTTTTCCACAGAAGTTATAATTTTCTAAAATTTTAATTTTATTACTGTTAAAAATGGCAATTATTGTTTTCCATTTAATAAGTGAAAATTTCGATTATTCAAAAATTTTGGAAATAAATTAATATTAAAAAATTCAAATAATATAAAAAAATGTAATTAAAATTAGTTTAAAAAACTCAATGAATTGTAGGTTTTAATTCTTAATTATTTTAACTACTTTTTGATGGTTAATACAAGTGTTTTATTTCTTTAAAGACTTATTGAACCAAACAGAGTAGTTAAAAAGTAGTCAAATCTACTAGGAATTTTTTTCAGTGTAAATTATATAACTATTTATTGATTATTTATATTTAATTATTTACATTTGATTATTTATGTTTCATAGATTTAATTGTTTTCTAAATTTCTACTATTTTCAATTTTTTGAGTTCTAATTTATTATAATTAATAATAATATTTGTGTTATAGGGAAAGCACGCTGGTACGTTTAAGCAGCATTTAAAAAGATTCCATCATGAGGAGTATGGAAAAGTGATTTCCGAGGAAAATTCACAAAGAGAAAGCGAAACTCAATATCAGTGCAAAAATAATAAAAGAGAAATAGAAATGAATCCTGAAGTTTTACGCATAGCTTGCGTAAAACTAGTGACAATCGATGGTCGACCATTCTCTGCAGTGAACGATTCGGGATTTAGGGATGTTATTAATCCCATATTGGAAGCATTAAACGAAGAAGATAAATTCACCATATCACCAAAAGCAGTATATGATATGGTTAAAATTTCTGCAATAAATGTACGCGAAAAGATAAAAGAAGAGCTTAAAAATGTAAGTTTAAAAATCATCTCTTAACAATATGTACAGGGTTGCCACAGGTCAGGGAATTCAGGGAAAATAGAATTGTTCAGGAAAAAGCAAGGGATCTTTATTAAAAGTACTGAGAAAATTAAGTTTTTAAAATTCATAAAAAAAGTTAAAATTTTGGTGTATTTTTTGTTTGCCTCATAAACTTTGAAATTGACACGAATTCAAATACAAAACCTTCAATTTTTTCTTTTTTTGTCAATAATTTCTTCTTAAATAATTTAATTCTTGAAAAACTATTATAAAATTATTACTAAAATTATTTAATAAATAATTTTACTTAAATATTTCAAAATTAATTGGAATTTAAAAGAGTTACATTTACAATTCTTTTAAATAGATTAACTTCGAAAAGTTTTAGTTTGAAATTTTAGAAAATTTCAATTTTGAATAAACTTAATTAAAAATTTCTAAAAACTTAGATTTTTAAAATTTTAATAATACAAATTCTTCTGAAATTAGTTTTATGTAATTTTTTAATATATATTTAATCAATTATTAAAAATTAATAGATTTATAGAAGAATTTAAGTTAAAGACACTTAAAAAATTAAATTTTTGAGAAGTTACACATGATTTGAGAAATGTATTTATTTTCAAGAGTTATAAAATTCTTCACCAGAAATTCAATTACGTTCAAAAATAAAAAAAAATTCGTGAAAATTTCAATTATCTTTAGAAATAATTGAATTCTTCTCCAAAATTCAACTAATTTCAACAATTTTAATAAAATTAATGGCAAAATTTAAATTATTTTTAAGAATTTTCCTCAATTCAATGATGTTTAATATCTACTTTTTTAAAAAAAATTTCTAAAGGAATGCAATTATTTAAAAAAAAATTTAATAAAATTCTTCGCCAACATTTACTTAATTATTTTCAGAAATAATAAGAATTCTACATGAATTTAATTATTTACAAATTTTTAAAAATTTCTTCGCGAAAATTCAATTATTTTCAAAAATAATAAAATGTCATATAGGAATTTAATTATTTTCTTAAGTAATATTCTCAAGTAATATTTTATGTTGTAAAATTGAATTGTAAACAAATAGATTTAAAATCTTTAAAAGAGCTTTTTCTGAAATTATTAAAAATAATTGATTTAAAGAAAAATTCTAGTTAAAAATTTTAGAAAATAATAATTGAATTAAAATGATGAAAATAATTTTGAAGAAGTTAATGTATCAATATTCTTATAATATAAAATAATTATTTTATCACTGGGTCATCTTTAACTATTATAAATTTCAAAAATTCAGGGAAAAACAAAATTAAAACAAAATTAAATATTTATCGCAAATCTTATGTACTATATTTACAATTAAATATTAACTGAAAAATTTGTTTTAAAGTCTATCGCCATAAAATTTTTATTATTTTTCTTAGATCTTTCTTTTATTTCTTAAGGTCATGTTATTCAGTGTGACGTTTTTCCATAGTAAAGTACGTGGGTCACGTGACCACTGAATAACATAACCTTAACAGAATTTGTGAAATTTGTTTGTAAAATTCAATTATTTACAGAACTTTCAATTAAAATTCTTTTAAAAAATCGATTATTTTTAAAAACTTTAATAAAATTTTATATAAAAACTGCAAGTATTTTCAATACAATTCTGCAGAATACGTATTTATTTAAGATATTGAAATAAAATATTCTCAAAAAGTTAATTATCTTCAAAAAATAAAATTAAAATTTTTCAGAAATTACAATTTTTTTAAATAAGTATTCCCTCAGTATTATTTATTATCTCTCTCAATACTTAATTAATTTCTTAATTAATGTATAAATTTGTTAATTTACATTAGAACATACTTAGGATGATTTTACAGGAAGTGTTCCTTGAACAATTCTTGGAATCTTCTAAGGAAACTTTCCGTGGGATTTTTCTAAGTTGTAATTGGAAATTATTATTGAAATTTTTTCTTAAATTATTCTTTTTTTACAGGTCCCTTTTGTAAGCATGAAAGTAGACATAGCAAGTAGGCATAATCGTTCCTTCTTTGGATTAAATGTCCAGTATATCAAAAATGGTTCCCTCCAGTTACGAACCCTTGCCGTAAAGGAACTTTTTGATTCACATACTTCCACTTATTTGACCCAAATAGTGAAGGAAATATTATCTAAATTTGATCTTGATTTAGATAAAATTTATTCCTTCACTTCAGATAATGGAAGGAATATGGTAAAGCTCGGAGAATTAATTCAAAAAGAAAATTCGGCGGAGGAGGAAGAAGAGGAGGAGGCTGAAATAGAAAACGAAGAAGATGATGAACTACGAGAACGTGTCATAGAAGATGATATCGAATTTTCTATTACTTCTTTAGTAAGATGTACTGTACATACTCTTCAACTGGCGATATTAGATGTCATTAATGACCCATCAATCAGGGGAACAATTTCTAAGGTAAAACTTCAATTATAAACATTGAATTAAAATTTTTAATTTTCAATTTAAATCTTTTAAAAAATGGATTGTTTTTAAACATGTGAATAAAATTTTTTGAGATACTTTAATACTTACGAACGTTACGAAATTCCAATTATTTGAATAATTTTCAATTAATTATATTTAAAAATTTAATTATTTAGAAAAAATAATCTATGTTATTAATCGTTGTATTCCCGTAACATTTTCGCAGTTTAAAGTTTGTAGTTGTTTGCTTTTTTCTTTCCTAACTTTCCAAATCATTTTTCTTTTCAAATATTTTCAATTTCAAAATTAATGTATTGAAAATTATTGAATTATTGCAAAGAATTTTAACAAAACATCTGATAATAATTAAATTCATTCGAAGAATGTTATTATTTATGAAAATAATTTAATTTTTGCAGTAGAGTTTCTTTAATAATTGAAAATTTGGAAAGTAATTGAATTTTATGAAAATTTTTTTTATGTTTTAAAAAGAATCGCATTTCTTAATAATAATTATGGTATTTCTACAATAAAAAAAATAACGTAAGCCGGACAACTTGCAAGCCTTTTCCCTACATTCATGATATTTTATTACAATTGTATTAAAAATAATTGAATTTTGGCGAAGAATTTTACTATTTATAATAATTATAATTGAATTGTTTTAAAGGATTTATAAAAATTTAAAATAATTGAATTCTTTCAAAGAATGTTATTATTTATGAAAATAATTTAATTAATTACATTCAGGGTGGCCACCCAACCGGGAAAACCGGGAAAAACCAGGGAGAAAACCGGGAAAAAGCCGGGACAGAAATTTTAATCGGGAAAAAACCGGGACTAAAATTTTACATTTAAAGATTTCAGAAAATTAAAGTTAAAGGAAAAAGTTTTACTCAATAAAATTTTCTGATAAGTTTATTTACAGATTTCATTTAAATTTTTTATAAAACATCAATAACTTCTTTTTTAAATTGTTTCAAAAATGTTTAAAAATTATTGAATATTGAAGAAGAATTTTGATATTTTTTAAAATAGTTGAAATTGTAAGGAGAATTTTTAAAAAATTTTGAAAATAAGTGAATTTCTGAGAAGAATTTTATTACTTTTGAAAATAAATGAATTTCTAGGATGAATTTTATTATTTACAAAAATAATTACAAATGTACAGAAATAAATCATTGAAATTCTGACAAGAATTTTATTAAAATTCTTTGAAAATAATTGAATTATAGAGAAGAATTTTATTATTTATAAAGGTAATTGAATTTTCGAACAGTTTTTTTTTCAAAGTGTTTAAAAGTAATTGAATTTAGAAGAAGAATTTTGATATTTACAAAGATAATTGAAATTTTGAAAATTTAAAAAAAGTTTTGAAAATAATTGAATTTCTGCGAAGTATGTTATCTGAACTTTTGAAAATAATTAAATTTCCATGATGAAATTTCTTATTTTTTGAAGATAATGATAATTTGACGAGAAATTAAAAAAAATTTGAAAGTAATTGAAATTCTTCGGAGTATTTTATTACTTTTGAAAATAATTGAATTTCCATGATGAATTTTATTATTTATAACATTTTGATATAACATTCAAAAATAAAATTTTTGAATGTAATTGAATTTTTGCGAAGAATTTTATTATTTATAAAGATAATTGAAATTATGACAGGCATTTTATTGAATTTTTTTAAATAATCGAATTTTGGAAAAGAATTTTATTATTTATAAAAATAATAAAAATTTTGAACAGATTTAAAAAAAATGTTAAAAATACCTAATTGAAATTTTGCCATGCATTAATTTTATTAAATTTGATTAAATATTATTCCAGATTTTTTGATGTTAAAGTATATGTATTAGCGAAAAATGTGATGTTTTACAATTTTGTGTTTTCTTTTCGGCGTTTTTTTTCTAAAATTTCATTCGACTTTTTTCCGACTTTTTCGGAAATTTTATGCAACTTTTCGTGACTTTTGTTGTGAATTTATGCGACTAAAGATACTTTTTTTAGTCTTAAAGACGATCCGAGCCCTGTTTTTAGTGTTTTTGGCCGAATTTATATCATTTACCACTACATATTACATAAAGGTAATGTTCTGCTCACAGTAAAATTATAATTAAAAACCGGGAGAAATAGCTCATTTTCACCGGGAGAACCGGGAGAAAACCGGGAGACGAAAAATTTAAAAATAGTGGCCACCCTGTACATTCATATTTTTAAAAATAGAAGAAATGACAATTTATTTTGCATTTAATAAGTTAATTATTTTAATTTAGATTATAAAATTATTTAAAAATTTATATTGGAAAATAAAAAATTTTTAAGTTGCATAATAATGATAAATTGAATATCTCGTTCCGCGCGAATAACAGTTGCTAGTTTTTACAATAAAGTGCAAATTAAAAGAAGTAAAGACATATCGTCGTACATTTGAACGTTAAAAATGATAAGTATTTTGTTAAATACATTTTAAAAATTAAATTTTAGGCTAGAAATGCCGTAAAGGTTTTGAGGAATGAGGCAACACTGCAGGCATTAAAAAACTATAGTTTTAAGAAACCCACATTAGATGTGGTAACACGTTGGAGCTCTACATGCAACATGTTATCATCTTTACTTTCTGCAAAAGAATTTTGCATGCATTTCTCCTCCACTAAAGATGCTCTGTTTTTATCAGAAAGAGAGTGGCGTCGAGTTGAAGATTGCCTTCAAGCATTAATTCCCTGCAAGAAAGCTAATTTAAAATTGCAGACCGAAGATTTGGTACCTGGTGACGTTTACGGAACCTGGATGGAGTGTAAACTCCTAACAGGAGAAGTGAAGACAAATTTTGCCAAAAAATTAGTGGACGCAATGGAAAAGAGGGAAATTAATTTGTTAAATAATGAGGCACTTCTTGCCTCATTATGTCTAGATCCGAGGTATTTAACTGTGTTAACTGAGGAAAACTCCATCGAAGCAAAGCGTATTCTCATTAAGGTGTGGAATACCTTACTCAGAACGTCATTTGAGCTTAGGGGGATATCTTCTATCAATTCGACAACATCCAGTGAAACGAGCCAGGTAATAATATTTTTATATTATTTAATTTTTATTCACTCATGCTTAACTCAACTTTAGTATTGATTTTATTTTGACAAAAATATCAAAATCTAAGTTTCCACAATTTACTTTTGAAAATGTTGTTTTAAAAAAAACACCCATACAAATATTTTCAGGGTTGAAACAAAAATTTAATTTTGTTTTTCCATGACTTTTCTCTGATTTCCAGACAAAATTTTGACTTCTTCCCTGACTCTAAAAAATACTCTGATAAACTCTAAAAATTATTAGATACTCAAAATATATGCTAGCACATTTATTTACTAATCCAGTTGTCTATATTTCAATTTTACGAAATTTCGATTAATCGGAAATTCTTCAATTAAATATATATTAAAAATAAAAACTTCAAATAATTTTTTTTTTAATTCAATTAAACTTTATGAAAATAAAAAAAAATTTACAGAACTGTTAGATAAAAGTGTGAAAAATGCAGATTTTCATAGATTTTAATTTGAAACATTTTTTGAGTTATACTCAAAAACAACTCAAACACGAAGTCAGAATTGACAGATGTGCTCAAAATTTTGAGCTAAACTCAAAAAACGACTCAAGAAACCAAATTAAAATGACGAAAATGAACAATTTCTTCCGTGACACTGCAAACGTATATTCCCATGTATTTTTTCACGCTGAATCCAAATTCGAACTAAAAATTGACAGATTTGCTCAAAATTTTGAGATATGCTCAAAAAAATTGATAAAAAGGCTTATCTCAAAATTTTGAGCAAATCTGTCAATTTTTACTTCGAATTCGGATTCAGCGTGAAAAAATACATGGGATTACACTTTTGCAGTGTCACGGAAGAAATTTTTTATTTTCGTCATTTTAATTCGGTTTCTTGAGTCGTTTTTTGAGTTTAGCTCAAAATTTTTAGCACATCTGTCAATTCTGATTTTGAATCCGGATTCTGCAGGAAAAAATACATGGAAATATGCTATTGTTATGTCACAAAAATTTTTTAAAAATTTTTTGGAGCAAATTCGTGTGTTGAGTCGTTTTTTTAAATTCAGTTAATAGTTTATGAGACTAAAAAAGACAAAAATTTATAATTTTCTTACAAATTCTAAAAATTTAAATTCTTTTATTCCTTTTAATAAAGCTCCCTAACTGTTCCTTGAATTCTTGATTTCCCTGACTTGTGGCAACAGAGATTTTTTTATCTGCAATTTCTGACAATTGTCCATTTCTTCTACAGTACATGACATTTTTATTTTAAATGTTAATTACATAGATCACAGAGGGTTCTGTTTTTTCTTTTTTACCTCGTCAAATTAACAAAAGTTACAACACATATACACTGTAAAAAAAAGGAGTTAAATTTTAACTCCCCAGGGGATTCTATAAAAGTCGCACCCATTAGGGAGTTAATGCCAGGGGAGTTAAAATTTAACACCCAAATGCTAACTCCCCATGGAAAAAATAACTCCCGCGGGTGTTAAATGAAGGGAGTTAAAAATTAACTCTCTTTTGGAGTTAATTTTTAACTCTAAAAATTTAACTCCCTACTCCCGAGTCCGTTAACTCCCTACATTTTTTACAGTGTAATATAAGAAATTTCGTCCGTTTGTTTATCTTCTAAAAAAAATAAAAATTTTGCAAATTTCTTGCTAGTTAAAAAAATTTTTAGTTTTGTTGAAGTAAAAACTATTTTTTTTGCATAATTTAACATTAATGTGGTATTATTTTCAAATAATATACGGGAAGAGAATAAATATTACATTTTATAAAAATATTAATATTTTTTAAATAAAATAATAGACAAATATAGAATATCATATCATTTATAGGTGATGGATGTGGAAGAGGACGATTTACTTGAGTTAGAACTAAAAAGGAAAGATGCTGAGCGTCAAATTAGAATCGCAAGTAGCATTTGTCCAATAGAAAGATTACTGGATGACTTTCTGAAAATTCCCAGAATTCCAAAGAAGGAAAACCTTCTGGAGTACTGGGAAACTAAAAAAGATCTGTTTCCTGAACTGTACTCACTGTCCAACATTGTTCACGCGGCACCAATGACTCAAGTTAGTGTCGAAAGATTATTTTCAAGTATGACATTTATTTTGTCAGATTTGCGCACTAACTTGAGTCATGACATATTAGATGACATTTTGATTGTGCGCAGTAACAAAGAACTTTTAATGGAAAAAGAAGAAACTGTCGTTCAAGTAAAAAGAAGAAGGGTAGAATTAACACCCCAATCAGATGAAAGTGTTTGCAGTGAGAGCACAGGTAGTAGAAATACGGAACTTATGATAGAAAATTAATTAATTATTAATTAATTTAATTAAGTGGAGAGACAAGTGAAATTTGAACCCTTCGGTAATTTCGTTGTTAACTAATTAAATTTTATTTAATTCTTCGAAGCACATTATAATTTAAAATAACAAATTTTGTTAAAAAAAACATTAACCATTCATAAACAATAAAAATTTAGATGGGTTAAAATTTCACTGGTCCCTCTTCTTAATTGTACACTGAGAAAACTATTTATTTCATCCAAACAAATTTTGTTTGGATCAGACTTAAAAGATCTTTGCTTTACAGTCAAACATATTTAAGTTTAATTCAAACATATTTTTTGGTTTATTTAAATAAATAATATATATAATTTAAAAATAAATAATGGTTAAGTTTCAACTATTCATAATCAACTTTAAAATTTGAATCAAATACATGAAATTTCTAAACATATTTTTTTTAAAACCAAAACAGAAAATATGGTTGAGGTACAGTTTTTCTAAAATGTATTTTCTAATTTTTTATTTTCCAAAACTTTTTATACTAATAAAAGTGAATTTCTAAAATCCTTTTTTCTAATGAAGGTAATTTTCTAATTTTCATTCTTTTAATAACGGTAATTTTCTGAAAATTCCTTTTTCTAATAAAAGTAATTTTCAAATTTTTTTTCTAATATTCTATTTTTGTAATGACTAAAAATTATAAAAATTTTTGAATTCTTAAAAAAAATACTTGAGATTTCGTTAAAAAATTGTAAACAAATATGAATTATGTAAACATTTTTAACAAAATTTTCAAATAACGATTACGATTTTAAAAATCTTAATAATTAAATAAAAATTATAGGGATTTTTTTCTAAAGATATTAAAATTTTTCTAAAATAATGTTTATAAAAATTTTAATTTTGTTAATTTTTGTATAAAAATGATGCAAAGTATTATTTCTTCTTTTTAAGACGAAAATAAATTTTGTTAAAAAATTGTGATAAGAAATAGGATTTTTATCAAATTTTTCTTCTTTGTCAAAAATAAACTCAAAATTTTGTGAACAAAATTGTGATTGTGAAACAGAAAATATGCAGAAAATATGCAATGTATTAAGATGTGATAGATTGGATATATATTGATTTTGCGCAGAAACTATGATTTTTTATTTATTAATAGAAATTAAAATTTATTTTTTTTAAAAGAAGAAGGGTGAAATTAATACTGCAATCAGAAAGAAGTATTTCTTCTAATTAATTGTGTTAAGTATTTTGTATTTTGCAATAAATTTATTGCAAACTGAAAATAATTTGTTATAATCTTTATTCTCTATTATTTACTTTTATTACCAACATAATGGGAGGTGTATAAGTTGTTTAACGGTAAGAGTATTAAATTTATTTATATTTTGTATTAAGATTTGTAAATTTTAACCATGTGTAGTTTTGTTTCGTAAACAGTTTAAAAGTATGCACTTATATTTATACAGATCTTAAATTAAATTTAATTATTATATTTTTAGACTTGTACAAGAGTCGATAACTAAGTCCATGAATCCCGTAAAGGTTCGTGACTTTGCTTCAAATCCATAAAAGTCCGTTTTTTTAAAAAAGGTCCGAAAAGTCCGTAATTTGATTGAAAAAAGGCGAAAAGTTTGTATGATGTACGATATAATTTAGATAATTTGAAAGAAATTACAAATGATTACAGAAATTCTATTATATTCAAAAGTAAAGAAATTCTTATAAAAATTTCAATTTTGTTCAAAAATTTTTTTATACAGCTCAGGCGTATTATGGTCACTTTATCTACCTGTACAGGCGCGTACTATGTTTCCCCTTATAACCTAGCAGTCAATAGAGAAACCATTATAGCCCTAGGAAGATAAAGGGTACATTATTAGCCGCTTACAGGTCAATAAAGTACCCTTTATCACCCTAGGGCAATAATGGTTACTTTATTGACCAGCTGGGTTATATGGAAGAACTTAGCATGCACCGGTACAGTGATTAATTCAATTTTATTAAAATGTATTGATACTAATTTGAATTTTTGCAAAGAATTTTACTTTTTATAAAAGTAATTGAAGCTTTCCAAAGAATGTTATTATTTATAAAAATAATTAAATGCTTGCGTACAATTTTATTAAAACTTTTGAAAATAATTGAATTGTGGAGAACAATTTAATTATATTTATAAAGATAATTGAAATTTTGAGGAGAATTAAAAAAAATGTTAAACATATTTGAATTTCTGCGAAGAATACTAATTTGCACTAATGCGCATGTACAAGTGTGGTGGTAAGCTACTGCGCAGCACTAAGTACAAAATTGAACTACTGCGCAAGTTCAAGTGTAGTGGTAGGCTACTGCGCAGCAATAAGTACTAAATTGCACTACTGCGCATGTCAAAGTGTGGTGGTAGGTTACTGCGCAGCATTAAGTACAAAATTGCACTACTGCGCATGTGCAAGTGTGGTGGTAGGTCACTGCACAATAATAAGTACAAAATTGCACTACTGCGCATGTCAAAGTGTGGTGGTAAACTACTGCGCAGCAATAATTACTTAATTACACTTCTGCGCATGTTTTACAAAATGGCCATATACGAGTTAATAGCTTGATTTAGCATTGCTTATTTTAACATGTACGACACGATAATTTCGTATCGTGTCACATCGTGTCGGTGGCGGTCCCTGCTATTTTCAGAATAAGTGATAATTACTTAAAATTTAAATTAGTGGCAATTTCTGCTGATTTAAATTAGAGACAATTTCTGCTAATTTAATTTAGTGATAATTTCTGCTAATTTAAATTAGATGGAATTTTTATCAACTTCTAATAATGTAAATTAATAATAAATTCTTGCAATTGAAATTAGTAACAACTTCCTCTAATTTAAATTAATGATAATTTTTACTAATTAATTCTCGTACAAAATTTTATTAAAATAGTTCAAATAATTTTTGTTAATAATTAAAATGTAATATTTGATTATTGAATTTTATTAAAATTTAAAAAATAATAATTGAATTCTTTTCAGAATTTTAGTTGAATTTTTTTTATTAAAGTTTTATTTTATAAATAATTTAATTTTTTAAAGAACTTTAATACAATTCGTCGTAAGAATACATACAATCGTTTGCAGCATAATTTCAATAAATGGTGTGTCTCAAATTAAATTATTATTAAAAATTTGAATAAAATTTTGTAAAGACTCAATTAATTTAACATTTTTTTCTTGAATTCTTTAGAAGAATTCAATTATTTAAATTGTCCTCGAAATAATTTAATTTGTATTTTTAGAAGTTGTATTATTTTTCATTTTATTATTTTCATATAAAGAAGATGCATAATTTAAAATTAAAATTTGTTGAATGAACTCAGTTATTTACAAAATTCTGATAAAAGTTGTTTATTAAATTTTATTTATTTTTAAAAATATTTTTAATGTAATTTATTGAAAGAAAATAATTATTTTCGACAAGTTTAATGAAATTCTTCGAAATAATTCAATTATTATCAAACATTTTAATAAAATTTCTTTATAGAATACAATATTGTTAAAAAAAATTAATTAAATTTCTTAAAATAATTTAATTACGTTTAAAAGTTTTTAGTAAAGTTCTGCGTAACAATTCAGTTCTTTTCAAATATTTGAATAAAAATCTTTGCAGGAATTTAATTATTTTTAAAAATTAATAAAATTGTTCACAAGATTTCAATTATTTCAAAAATTCAATACATTTTTTATACAAGAATTCAATTATTTTCATAAATAATAAAATTTTTTACAGGTTTTTAATTCTTTTAAATACAATTTTAAATAAATTTACTGACAAATGTAATTATTATTTTGGTAAGAATTCAATGTCTTTCAAAAATCTCAAGAAAATTTATCTCAAGAATTAAATTATAAAAATGATTCAAGTATTAATAGTTTAGAAATTACGAGAAACTTAGTCCTTTGAAAATCATTAATTAAATTTTTTTTTAATTTTGTTAAATTATCGTAAAAATCAAAAATATTTATTAAAAGTTTGAATTGATTGAAAACTTCATCAAATTAAATTGAAGTAAATTTGATAATAGTTTTAAAAAATTTATTTTTTTACTTTCAATAATTATTTTAAAATATAATAGAATTTTTGAAGAAAAATATCAGGGAAAGGCAGAATTAAATTTTTATGAATATTATCCATTATTTATTTTTGTTTTGTAATTTATTATTATTTTTAGTATTATTATTATAATAATAAAAATAAAAATTATTATTATTTTTTTATAATAATATAATTAATATTAATATTGTTAATATTACAATTTATGTTGTAATAGAGTAAAGTGGTTTTTCCATTTATAAAATAAAGCCACGTTTTTACTTTTTATCGAGATTTTTACACTATAAAATCGAAAATTAAATTTCTTTTTTAAAATTTTCAAAATGGTACTGAAAGTTTGGTCGCTTCAAAAATAATAAATTATAATACGAAAATAGATTATTGGATATTATTTTGTGGACAATAAAATAATAGGTATATATTTATTTGCGGTCGTAAGTAGTTCTATTTGTCTAGTATAGTAGAAATTTAGCTAAGAATTCATTGTGCATGAATAAGTTTTGTGGCGTCTCTACATTGTCGAGAAGTAAACTCATTATAAACGGGTGAGGTTAAGGAATCAAGGGTGTGCAAAACCAAATCTTAACTCATTCCTAATCCGCCAAGTGTAAATGTCCTTTCTAACTTCCGGTTCGTATCACATTCTTGAATGTATTATACACAACGTTATCTTATTATATAAAACACGCTTGATTTAGCCGACGCTTTAAAAGAAATTAATTACCCTTATCTTTAATTTATATATTTTATTTTCTTATTTACCCTACAAATTTGGAAAAATTGTTCTCAAACAGTTTTTTACTTGATGACTGACTTATTAAGTTTTAATTAGTTTTCAGTTCTTCAAAAATCACGAAACTCTTATGATGACAATTAAAGAATAATTATATTTATAAAGTCAAACATAACGTGACTGGAACTTTAGCGTATATTATTTAAACTATTTCCGAAGCAGAATTTAATAAAATTGGTAAACTAAAACGTTTTTCTACTATTTACAAAGAAAAACAAAACTTTGTCAATTTTAACTATTTAGGCAGTAAAGTTTATTATATACAGAAATTTTTGTTTTGGTTTTACTGTAAAATAGTAAAAATGACTTTCACTTCTTTTTCTGATGTGCAAATAAATTTCCTGCAAGCGAGAAATTTTAATTGATTTCTGTTAATAATGCTTAGTGCATATGCATATAATGCAATGATTTCATAATATTTAAAACAAAAGGGATGTTAATTCGCGTATTTGATGTTAGGATTTATTCCCATCCGATTAACCGGATGTTCCCTTTCATTCTTGATTTCCACTGTATTTTCGCTGATGCGAATAAAGCAAACGTGTTTGAAGTTTAAATGAACAAAGTTTTTATTTGATTTTAGCTTTAATGAAAAAAAAATTTTTTTCTTTTTTTTATTCATAAATATTTTAACACAAATAAACGATTTTTCTATTTTTGCATTCAAAAGAATAGAATGAAAGAAAATTGAATTTTAGCTGTAAAGAGTTTTTTTATACCTTAATCTTTGAAATCTGATTAAATGAACAATTTTAAACTAAAACTATATTTGACTTCGTTGTGCCAAGTGAATAAATTTAAAAAATATTTTTTTTCTTGCGCACATACGGTTGTTACAAAATAGAGATAGACATAGACTCACATGCACACACACATACTTTTAATGGCTAAAAATAATCTCTTGGCAAAATTATTCATTATGCTCTACTTATGAGTTGAAAGCAAATTTGAAACTCTTTTCTTCTTGGTTATTTTTTTCTTCTTTTTTTAATAAACGTTTATGATGCTTGAATTTTTAAATTTAATTTGCGTTTTCGTTATTTGGAGGAGAACAGAAGGAAAGTAGGTTTCGAATTATTTAGAATGGCTTTTAGCGACTGAAAAAATATAGATATATATTTCACTTATTTTAGTTTATTTGGATAAATTTTTATTGAAACGCTTTTATACAGGGAGTAAAGAAATAAAATAACTTTGTTACTTTTATAGTAAAAGCTGGGAGTCGATTGTGTATTTTTATTTTTCCTTTGCCTTTAATTTAATAATAATATTAAATATAATTAATAAATTTTTAGTTTTAGCGTGATAAATTTGTTATTTTTACTTTGATTGATATTTATTGATATTTACTTCTACTTTCACTTTTATTTTTACATTTAGCTTGATAAATTTTTATTTTTACTTTGATTGATCTTTCAATTGAATTTTATTTTAAAATAAAAATTTTGTAAAAATGAAAGTGTAAAAAAAAATCTATCAAAGTAAAAGAAAAATGAAAATCCGGCAAAATATTAAATATTAAAATATTAAAATATTAAATTTCTACTATACTAGACAAATAGAACTACTTACGACCGCAAATAAATATATACCTATTATTTGATTGAAACAAAAATTTTACTTGTGTTGAATTATTAATTTTTATTTAATTTTCTTTCTATTTAAAACAAATAAATAATTTGGTAAATTCTGAGACAATTATAAAATTTTGTTTCACACTTTTCAGACAGATAAAAATTTTTTCCAAACAGAATATAGTATTTTCTGCAGTTTTAATATATGGGCATTTCCACGTGAAATTTTTCTATGACATTTTAGAATCGGTTAAACATATTTTTTTCTCGTTCCTTATAGAAAAATATTAAATACGTATTTTTTTATTTTTCCATAATTGTCAAAATTTTCGAGATATGAATTTTCGAAATTTTGTATTTTTAAAAGCAGACCTATTTTCAATAGCTTATAACTTTAAAAGTATTGAGTTTAGAAAAAGTTGTCAAAGAATTAAAGTTTTGATTTTCTTCAACTTTTAAAAGTATTAATTAAAAAATTTATAGAACGAAAACTATGAGTCGTCCCATCTCGGATCTTTTTAAAAAATCTTCTGTATATTGGCAGGTATAAATAAATAAGAAAAAAATAAAAATTAATCGCGCCTAAATTAAAAATAAATTAATTTGTTTATAAAAAAAATTTTTTTTTTTAAATCTTTTAAAAGTTGAAGAAAAACAAAAATTTTTTTTTCTTTGACAACTTTTTTCGAAACTCAATACTTTCAAAGTTGTAAGCTATTGAAAATAAGTCTACTGTTAAAAATCAAAAAATTCATATCTCGAAAATTTTGGCAATTATGGAAAAATAAAAAAATACGTATTTAATATTTTTCTATAAGGAAGGAGAAAAAAATATGTTTAACCGATTCTAAAATGTCAGAAAAATAGAATTTACTTTGTAAATTAAAAGTATAACTAAACTATTTAGTATTTACCAAAATTAGTAAAAATTGCTGCGTTCAAATTAAATTTTTGTAAAAATTAGTAAAAATTGTTACGTTCGAACTTTGGAAGTAAATTTTTTTGTAAAAATTCGTAAAAGTTGATACGTTTGATGTAAATTTTTGGAAAATTATGGTAAAAGTTTTTACGTGCGAAGTAACTTTTCATAAAAAATAGTAAAAGTTGTAATATTCAAAGTAAATTTTTTCTAAATATTAGTAAAAGGTACTAAGTTTGAAGTAAATTTTTATAAAAATTTGTAAAAATTATTAAGTTTGAAGTAAATTTGTATGAAAATGGTAAAACTTTACAGAGCAGAAATTACAATTCCCCAGACATTTTAGATTTCATTTTTTATAATTTTAAACACTGAAACTTATAACTCTCTATACATTTTTTCTGCATGTAGATATTTTTTTTCATATAATAGATGATAGATGATGTGTTCTAATGATGTGCTACGTTTTTTTTTATTCTGTGCTGTAAAAATTTTTTAGAATCTCATTTCTCTTTATATTTAGCGTACAGGAAAAGAAAAAGGTTGGGGAAAAAAATGGGAAAATAAAATAAATTAATTCTTTGAAGGGCTTGAAAAAAAAATTCAACACCAGCTTTTTGCCTGGGGGTGCTTCAGACAAATTTCATTTGAAGTGCGTCTCTTTCGACCCACATTTGTATTGTCATGCATGTAATGTGTGTATAGTAAAGAAGAGCGTGCGAAATTCCATTTGTATAGGTAAAATACTCGTCCTTTCTTTCTTCTCTTTTGGTTCCTCTTTTTTTCTATCTACTCTTTCTCTTGCTGGCTTCTCTCTCTCTCTCTCTTTACTTTCCCTCTATTCTGTCTCTTTGGCTCACACTCTTTTCCTCTCTCTATTCGTCTCTCCTTTTTTTCTCTCTTGTTTCCTCTCTTTTTTCACCCCTTCCCCTCTTATTTTCTCTCGCGCGCTCTCTCTCTCTCTCTAGTGCTCTGTTTTCGCACCATCCTTCAACTATTCTCTCTCTCTCTCTCTCTCTCTCAAATATTCTCATTCTCGTTGTGTTTCTCTCTCTCTCTCTCGCGCCTGCATTTCCATCTGCTTAGCAGCGAAATCCGCTTTATGCTACTGCGGATAGAGTGCTGGCATCTCTTCCCATACTGATTGCGAGACGTATACTATACGCGAGAGCTATAATGCGACTCCTATCCGCCCAGATTTTCAGTTCCACGTCGACAACTCCATTTCACCTTCACATTCAAAGCGTTGCTATATTACTTTTCACTCTGCCTATCGAGTCAGAATTTTCGCCACAAGTGAATATGACTAGCGATCATGACTAATCGGTGACACTGAGTGTGCAATACACATATATATAGTTGATTCTTTCTCGCGCCAAATATGGACTTTTATTTTTTTTTACACTAAACAGTCGGAAAAGTTGTATGCGGAATTTTACCAGAATATGATTCTGTAATTTTATTTTATTTTTTTATTTATTTATTATTTGATGAAAATTCTAGTCAGAATTCTGTGGAATTTCAGTAAAAAAAATTTTACAAACATTCTAATTTTTAAATTTGAATTGGTAAAAAATTTCACTAGTTTGAATATAATGCATTACTTTTTTCTTTTTAATAAGTTAATTTTACTAATAAACTAGTAGAAATAACTATTTATTAGTTGACTTTACTAATTTAGAAGGAAAAAGTCGGTCACTAATTTAAATTAGTAAATATTTTTACTACAACAAATTTAAAGATTAAGAATATTGTATAGAATTTCCAGTCTTAAATTTGCACTCATCTAGAAAAAATTACTATTTACCATTTTATTTATGATTTGCTGTACACTATTTGAATACTTTTTTTTTATTTCTGACACTAAAAGCAACTTTTTTTTGTTGAGAAATACACATCAATTCGGACAAATTTCCTAATAGTTGAAATAAAACAATTATTTAAAAAAGTTTAATAACGTTTTTAGACACAATTCAACAAGTTTTAAATAAAATTCTTTTAAAGCATTTAATTATTTTCAAAAATAATTATAAATTCATTTATTTTCAATATTTACTATGCTGGAGCTTCACTTATTTTCAATCTCACATATTTGTAGTCGCACTTATTTTCGCAATTTCCAGACTCACTTATTTTCACTTAAGAGGTTCTTCGTGCATTCCCATTGGTTGATGTTAAAAAATCCACCAATCAAATCAACTCGAATATTACGTTACAGAGTGAAAATAAGTGCGACTCTGTCTTTCAATTTGTTTGAACTTGGTGAAAATAAGTAAAGCTCCAGAGTATTTAAATAAAAAATCTGCCAAAATAATTTAACAAATAACAAGAATTTTCTTAAAATTCTTTGCTAACATTCAATTATTTTAAAAAGTTTTCATAAAAGTTTTTCACAAGTATTTTATTATTTTTATTAATAATAATAAAAAGAATTTAATTCTTACAAAGAAATGTTATTTAAATTTTTAAAAATAATTGTATGTCTGTAATAACAAATTTTATAGATTTTTTTTTAAATAATTGAATTCTTGGGGAAGAATGTTATAAAATTTTTTTTTATTTAAGGATTTTTTTCGTAAAATCTCATGAAAATTGTGTTTTAAATAATTTAATTCCTGTGAAAATAATTGAATACTTATGACAAAATTTGAATAATGTTTTAATACAATTTTAAATAAATTCCTCTAAAATTGCAATTATTCTTCAAAGTTATATTAAAGTTCACCCCAGGAATTTAATTATTTAAAATGTTTCGATATAATGTATTTATTAGAATTCAACAATTGTTTTCAATACATTTTTAATTCTTGAAAGAATTAAATTATTTACAAATAATTTTAATGAACATCTTTCATACAATTCAATTTTAAAATTTTGATAAAAATCCTTATAATAATTCAATTTTAAAAAATGTTTCATTATTTAATTGCTGTAAATTTTTAGAAATAATAAAATTTCAAAAGATTTTTTGAATTGACTGCATTAAAAGTTTTAATTGTTATAAAACACAAATTTTTATTTTGAAATAAAATGATTAGTTTTGTATAATTTTATTTGGAAATGTCAACAACAAAGAAATATATAAATTCTTGATGAATTTTAATTCCAGCAAAAAAATAAATTAGTGTTTTAAATATTTATTTACAGAAAATTATTCTATTTGTGAATGTATGTAATTTGTATACTAAGAAATTAGTAGAAATGACTATTTAATAGTTAAATTTTTTACTTTTTCATTAATAGATTTCAATAATAAATAGTAAACTGAAAAAAATTATTTGATTCAATTATTAATACAAATTATTTGATTTAAATAACTTGATTTATTTGAATCAAATAAATTTTAATTTGACATAAATAAACAGTATTTTACATAATTAATTTATTTTATCGCTTCAAGTAAAGTAAATTATTTAATTCAAATAATGCATTATGTAATGCAAGTATTTGAATTTTCTCAGAACTTAACTTATTGAATTCAAACTAATAAGTTATTTGAAACAATTTTTTTATTTATTTCACTCAATTAATTGAATATTCGAATTCAATAACAATTATTTGGCGCAATTAATCTATTTTATGGCTTCATGTAAACTAAATTATTTAATGTTATTAAAGTTTACCAAAAATTATCTTTTAATTAAACATAATAATTCTGATGTAATACATATTCAATTTAATTCAATAAAAATTATGTTTAATTCAATAATAAAATATGTTTAATTCAAACATATTTTTTTGGTGGACTACTTACTTTTGGATTAACCTCTTGCCTGTTAACGACCCAACGTTGGGTCGTGAACTTCTTAGTGCAAAATAAATGCAATTTGTTATATAAATTATAAAATAAATTATTTTATATCATTATTCATACACTAAGGGTACCAATGATACTAAATTAAGTAATAAATAAATAATTGTTTATTATTTTTAAGTAATTTAAAAATTTAAAGACAAATGAAATACATCAATTAAATTTTTACTGGACATTTTTGTCCAATCTTATGAATATTTTTCTAAACAGCGAAAGGGTTAAGGGTATTTGAACCATTACCATTTTTATATCTAATGAATATTCACTTGGTTCAAATAAATATTTATTGAATTATAGGCAATTAAACCATTTAATTAAGTAAATTAATTTTTATTTGATTTAATTAGATTTTTTTCAGTATAATTTCTACTAATTTTCTAGTAAAATTTACTAATTTGGAAAGAAAAGTCTAATCACTGATTCAAATTATTACACATTTTTATTAACTAAAATTTAGAGAAAAGTGAATCAAGATTTGAATAAAGATAACCAAATATATTGAATATTAGAAGAAAAAGATTCTCTTTGTAATAATTCTAATATGAAGGATTTTCTTATCTCTTTGTTTCAGGTGAGTTAAACAACATGTTTTTAGTCGAGTTTATTTCGTAATTAAAGAAATAAATAAAATTATTTTAAACCAAAGAAGAATGTATTTTTAAATGAAATATTTATTATTCAAAGAAATTTTTTCGAAATTGATGAAAAATTTACCCAAGTATTTTAAAATCATATATATGAATATTTTCTGTACATTTGTAATAAAGTTAGAAATTAACTTTATTAAATTTACAAAAGTATCGGAAATTATTTTTGCATTTGAATGAAATATAACATTTTCCTACTGTACAATATCTAAAATTACCTTTAATTTCAATTCGTTTATGTACTAAATTTCATTGTAAACGACAGAGGTAATTTAATTACTCATTTCTTTTTTCTTAAAAAGAATACAATTACTGTAAATATGAAAATTCCACGTTGTAATTGAATTTAAGAGAGAAGAGAGACTAGTTTTCAATATATACTTGAATATATATGTATACATTATGATAACGTCATTGTTTTCGCAAAAATGAACATAAAGGAACAACAAATGAAATTCCAAGCGAGTCACGCGGGTAGCGTTTCTGAAAATTTTCCAATGAAGAGAGAAGAAGGAGAGCGAGAGTGAGAGAGAGTGAGAGGGAGAGAGAAATGATGGGAAGTTTTGCGGCATATAGTGAAACGTTCTAGATGGCGTGACGTTCCATCTTGAGCCAGAATACCTCGGGCAATGCCTAATGAGCTTCCTGCAACATCCACAGCCTCTTCCCCCTATAGCATTCACGATTATTCAAATCCTGACTCCAGAGAACAGACGGAGGGGTGAGATTCAGTAGATCGAGAAATAGCAAAGCTAAACCTTTACTGGCACGAGCAGACGCGCGAGAAACTCGCTGCGGCCATTGTCTTATACTTGGATGACTGTTTTAATAACGTGCAACCCGCGACAATTCAACTTTCTGCGGATGGGGAAAAAAGGCTAACAGAAAATAACACTCGCCAAACTAAAACTAAATATTCAATCTACATCCAACTTAGATAATAAAATTCTTGTAGTTATGATTTTTCAGGACTATAGAAGACAAGGTTTTCTTAAGACATTAATTTATTGCAGGGGAGAGTGGGGCAAAATGGGGTAGGCGGGTCAAATGGGGTACCTCTGTTTCTCCATGATAGGTACATTTAATTTTTTTATCCTTGATATATATCATTCATTTTGATAAGAAAATGTTATTAATTATGAGGGCAATATAAAAAATTTTTTTTTGAAAGTTATACAACTTTAAAGTTTTGAGCAAAAAAAATATCGATTTTTTTCGAAATTAAAGTGCTTATAAAACTTTTTGGGATAATTTATTAAATTCGGCAAGTATAGAATCGTTTTCAGCACTTATTCTAGAGTAATTTCCAATAGGATAGAATGTTAAATTGTTTACAACAATTTGTAAACATTACATTTTGTTGTACTATGCAATGCGGGGCAAAATGGGGTACCTATGTGTTGGGCCATGCCGGGTGGTATTTAATATTCATTGAACTACTTAAAAACGTTATATTATGCATATTTAACAACTTTCCGCAGAAAAGTCAAATTTTTGTTTCGGGGTATTATGCTATCGATGTTTCACTATCGATATATCGATATTTTTCATTATCGATGTTTTTCTGTTAACTTCTAGTAAATATTGCTTGTTTTTTTCATAATAATAAAGAATCTTACTTTTTGTTTGTATTTATAATCTCTTACAACAAGAATTTAACAAATTTTGAAAAAATATTCCATGTTTTGTATGGTAATTTGATACCACCCCATTTTGCCCCACCCATGGGGCAAAATGGGGTTTTTGCACCTTCTCAGATAATGGGATATAAGTTCTTTCAAAAATTTTTTTCTCCGCTATTATCATAGTTTCCTCAAACCTAAGAGTACAAAGAAGAATTCTGATGATTAGTTGAATCGATTTATTCGTTTGGTTCTCTGTAAACAGCCAATTACAAAAAGGTACCCCATTTTGCCCCACTCTCCCCTATTTTTAAAAATTTTATTAAAATCCTTCCAAGAATTAAATTATTTAAAAACTTTTTATATAATTTATTTTTCTAGAATTTATTGTTTGTTTTCAATTCATTTTTAATTCTTGAAAGAATTTAATTGTTTACAAAAAATTTGAATACACTTATTTCTTCCTAAAAATTCAATTATTTTAAAAAATTTCGATTAAGTTCCATATAAGAATTTAATTTTAAGAAACATTTAACTATTTATTTTTGAATAGAATTGAATTTTTGTGAAATTTTCTGAGAAGAATTAATTTAAAATTGAATTTTTAGAAATAATAATTATAGTCAAATAGCGTGAAAAAAAATTATCTTTTCAGTAGAAAAAATTAGTTTTAGTCAGTCAGAATATTCAATTTTTGTAGTTATTGTTTTAATAGTATAAAAGCAATTAAATTCATTCTAGTTTCAGTTGTAAAAAAAATTTTTCAGTTAGATAAAACAATGGTAAGTTTATTTTTTTTGAGTTTAGTATTGAAGTCAGTTTTAGTCAGAAAATAGTAATTTACAATATTTTCAGTAGTAAAACACAGCGAGTCTAAACTCAAAGCGTCGGTATTTAGAGTTTCAGTGGTAAAAGTCATTTCAGTCATCAAAAATTATACAATACTGTTAGTTTTGGTTGCAGTGGTCAAACGATTTGAAATTATTCCAGTTACTTTAAATTTAAATTGAAAGATTTATTTAAAAATTACTATTTTTTCTCTTATAAACACTAAAAGTTTTTTTTCTCTCGGAATCGCGCTCTCTTTTAATAATATAATCGTATATCTAGTTAGAAAAAAGAAATATAATATAAAAATGTTTAAAAGTTTATAGAAATTCCAAGGAGTTACAACACTCGAGTCACCGCATCTTTTATTATTATCATCGTCATTTCTTTTTTTATGAAACACCCAAGATCGTAATTTTAAGTACCGCATGAATATTTATGAAACTGTGGCTGTTTTTAAACGCACAACATAATCTCATAGAAACTACTCTTCTTAAGAATGGTTTAATATATTTTCATTAAAATGTAGACTTTTAACAAGCATTGTATAACTTTTTCTATAGACAAATATATCTTCATCTGGAATTTTTTCAAATTTCTTTCCTCTACAACATACAAATCTTAATAATTAAACACTTAATTCTACTAATTCTGTAGGAAAAAAAATTCCTCCACTTTTAGAGGGGGAAAAACTTTTCTAATTCTAGGGAAGAAAAAAATTAATTATTTTTACAACAAAAGGTAAAGAAAATTAAAAAAATACAAATATATAACATGTCAGACAAGTCAGACAAGTTGAAATAAGTTAATGAAAAGATTGAAATAAAAGTAAATAAGTAAAATTAAGTAAATAATAAAAAAATGAATAAATGAAATAAATGAATATGAATAAATAAATATATAGTGAGACGAGTTGAAAAAAGTGAATGAAAAGATATAAATAAAAGTAAACAAATAAAATAAATATGAATAAATAAATAACAGATTGCAATTTATTGTGGTTTCAGTCGTGAAAGGAATGTATAGTCAGACAAGTTTAAAAAGTAAATGGAAAGATACAAATAAAGCTAAATAAGTGAAGAGAAATGTATAAATGAAAATAAATAAAATGAATAAATAAATAGAAAACAAAAAATAAGAAAGAAAAGATAAAAATTTGGATAAAATAGTTTATCGGATAATTAACGAAAATAATGTATCGTGCGTAATCGTGATAATAATAAAACCTAATACACTAATCAAGTTTTGACTATAATGATGGGTTTTAATGAAAACACTTGAATAAAACGATCGGTGTGTTATATATGTGATAAGCTTTCAATTCACCGCGAGTAAAGGTCAAAGGGATGGTAACAGACCAAATCAATTCGTGCAAACCAATTATTTCAGGAAACACGCGAAGGCACACACAAAATACTACATCGCATCGCCAGCATTGGGGCTCTTTCTCTCCTATCCGGAAATGTTGGTTTTCAAGCGCATCCGATTGTACACGCGAATCGCTTGTTTCAGCTAAAATTGCAGATTTCTTTCATTTAAATGTCACTCTCGACTACTGTCACCCAAAATACTCTTCACCCAAAATTGTGGCATTCTTTTCCATTCAACTGTCACATAATCTTGTCGACTAAATTTTATTTGTCAGCGAAAACAATTAGCTAATTTTATTGTTTTCACTTTTTTTACCTCTCTCTCTCTCTTTGTCTCTCTTTCTCTTTTTCCCTATCTAACAAAGCAAATAACTTCTTTAATTAAAATTATATCGTGAACTTTGATAAATTGAATTTTAATTTAAACTTAGGTTTTTTCTTTAAATGGAAGAATAATTTCTGTAAAGAATATTTTTACAGTTTAATTATATTCTGGAACTATTGTTCTAATATGCATTATAATAATTTATATAAGTATTAATTTATTACTCGATCGAAATAGTTATATATAGGAAAAAAGGTCATTCTTTTCGAGTCAAATAGAATAAAAATTTGCCATTTTCTTTTACGTTTCGACAAGATTCGTTGTCCTCATCAGAAAAGCAGTTAAATTGTAAAAACACACGTGTATAGAAGGTATAATGTCACATTATTATTATTATTCTTTCACAAAGAATTTATTTTTAAAATATTTTAAAATTGACTTATTTCCTCAAAATTTTTGTTATAATTTTTGAAATATTCTATTTTTTTATAATTTTAATTGCATTTTTTTAAAATTTTTATCAGAAATCAACTATGAAAATTGAATTATATTATTTATATTTCAATGGAATAATATTTGTAAATTCAATTATTTTCTATTTATAAATCATTTTTTTTAAATAGAACTATGTTTAAAAATTATTTTCAAAAGTGAGAAATAAAATTTTTTCAAATGTAAAATTTATTATAATTAGCTTGGACAAAAGTTTTACAATTGTTTCAATTTTTTTAAATTCTTTTCGAGAATTCAACTATCTTCAAAAAGATATTAATACCTATATTTTTTCAAAAAGCATTTTTTTGGAATTTCGAAATTCAATTATTCAAAAATTAAGTAGTTTTTGTAAAATAAATATTTAAATAGTTATTGTTATTTATTTGTCCAAACGAATTAAAATTTAAAAATATACTTTTGTGTTGCAATCTAAAACGTTTTGAAATTAAATTATTTATAAGAATTTGAATTTCAATTCTTCCGAAATTCAATTAATTGTTTGAAAAAATATTAGCTTTTACGGAAGCTAATTAATTAATAATTGTTTATATTTAAATATTATTACATCTTTAATTACTATGAAGAGAACCCTACTGTAACAATTATTCAAAATGGGAAGATTCTCATTTACATTAATTATCCTTACTTCTCTTATTATTATTTGAATAAAATAAATGTTTGATTCAATGTAAATTTATAGTTGATGTTCTATAAATGTCAAAGCAAAGGGTTATCTTCTCCTTTTGACCTGACAATTAAATATATAATTTAATAATAACGTTAATGAGTCGAGTGAAGATTTTCAATTGAATAGAATGTGAAGAGAAAATCGATAAATAAGATATGATGAAAATTTCCTGTCAAATGGAGTGAAACAAATGAATCTTTCAAATGTTTACAACATTATTAAATGATTGTTACATATATACGAATATAAAACAATTAATCATATTTTGATCGTGATTTGAATTTCACAATAGATATATACATGTATATGTTTGTAAAGAATATCCTCGGGAAAATGTAAATTAATGAAATAAAATTAATATATGAGCGGAGAGAATTTTTGACACGTTACCTTCTTGTTTCAAATTCAGAATTTGATACCACGTTGAGGGGAAATCTGAAACATACAAAAAAAGTATGGAATTTATTTCTACTTGTATTACGTTCATCTTTTTTAATTACGGTAATTACCATCTCATTTGAAATATTTCTTTTCATCTCTACAAAATTTTTGTTTACCTATAGAAAATAGAGGGAGAGCAAAAAATATATGATAAATACATTTCTCTGTAATACAAATTCATCTTTAAAATTTTTATTTTAAAAGCGTTTTGTTTTGGTTTAAAAAAATTTACCCTTCTGTTATATAAAAAGAGTAAATAGGAAATAATTTGTAAAATCGTGTCAAAGTTGAGTAAAAAAAATATGGAAAAAATAGTTTCTTGCAGTTTCTTGAAAAGAGGTTGGATTTGAATTTGAAAAACAGGCGTTAAAGTAAAAGTATAAAAAAGTATAAGGAAACAAGTGAACAAAAAAGTGAATAAAATAAAAAAGAAGAAAAAAGAGAAAGAAATTTAATATGAAAATTCTATTAATCCACGTGTCTGCGGTTTAAGTTTTTTGAGTACCGAAGTGCCGGAATTTCCGGCATAAAATTATGCCCTCCAACCGGTTAAGTCGCGACCTACGTTCAGTGCGCGTCGCTCCTTCTGCGCTCCGCATAAAATTACGACGCTTTATGACGGAAGTCACTCCCCATTCTTATTGCGACTTGCTCGAGTTCAAATGCAAATTTTGAAACGAGTGCGCGCCCGGTCCGTGCACAACTTACTCCCGTATCGCGCGAGCTGTTGCACAAAGTTAGAAGTTTGATAAGCGAAACGATGTGCCCACTTGGGACCAAGACTCTCACTCTCTCTCTTTCTCTCTGTCTTTCTATCTTTCTTTTCTTGTACCTTTTGATTCTAGTTGTTCAATTGTCAAAATACAAGTTCTGCTTTGCGAAATACTCTCGTTTTTAATTGTAGCGACGAAAATTCATATCGTTTGGATTTTTTTCTTTTGGTCTTTTCGGCTATTGTTGTTCTTTTGTCTCCTTTGGGTTTTTTTTTCATAATTAATTTTTTTGTGCTTTTTTATTTTTTATCAATTTCTTTGTCTACACGGAGAAAATTTATTCCTGAAATTTTACTGAATTTAGTTTGGTTAAAATGGGATAAATTGTTAAAACAATCATTTTTCCAGAACTAAACTGTAAAAGCAAAATTAAAACGTTAAATAAGTGTTCCCTATACTTATTTTTACTAAATAGTACAGTACAGTAAAACGTAGGACAAAGTGTTCGGTAAAATTGATCAGTTGCAATTTACTGAAAAGTTCGGTAAAACTTAAAGAACAGAAATAAAAAATAATTTTAATTTACTACATTCGTATTAATACTGACATAAATCTCAATTTACCTACTTCAATAATAATAATAATAATAATTTCCGGCATAACATAAATTAACTAACAAATGTATTTTCTTTCATTTTTGTAATGAAGGTAATTTTCAAATTTTTTTCCTAACAATAATTTTTGGTATGACGATCACTATTTATGATTAAAAAATAAAATTTATGAAAATTGTTTAATTCATAAAAAAATACTAGAGATTGAGTTAAAAAAATTGTAAAAAATAGAAATTATGCAATTTTCTTTAACAAAATTTTTAGACAAAAGATTTTTAAAAATCGTAGTTAACAAATAAGAATAATGTAGATTTTTTCCTAAATATATTTAAAATTTTCTAAAAAAATATTTTATAAATATATCAGTTTTTGAAATTTTAGTTTAAAAATGATGCAAATTATTATTTTTATCTTTTTAAAGAAAATATTAATATTAAATAATTAAATAAATAAATTGTTTCTCGATACTAAAACTTTTCATTAACATATTTTTATCATTAAAACGATTAAATTTTTTTCATGAATTTCGAAAAAGTCAAAAATGTTGAAAATGTCGAAAAAAATCCATGTACCCCCCCTGGCGCCTATATTTCTTTACCTGGAGAGCTGAAAATTGGCATACTTATTCGTTTTTACTCATAAATTACAGGAAAAATATAGCGGAAGTGATTAGAATTTATTTTCATGGTGTTTTCATCGAAAAACTAAAATCTCTTTTTGCAAGCTCGAAAATACTTTAACCCTTGCTGGTTCTCTCAATTCTTAATCTAGTGGACTGGCGTTATACATTTTTATTTGTTTTTTCGTGCAGATTTCAACAAACATACAGAAAAAGTTATTGGAATTCATCTTCTTGGCCTATTGGACTGCAGTTTTGCTTATTTTATGTGTTTTCGTGTGTAGATTTCAGGAAAAATATAGCGAACATGATTGGATTTGATCTTCATATTTTTTTCAGCGAAAAACTCAGTTTTTAAAAATTTCGTCAAAAATGCGTGTTTTTTACCCTAGCGCCCACAGTTTTTTATCTGAAGAGATGAAAATTGGTTATTTATTTCTTTTTCACCTGTAGATTGTAGAAGAAATACAGCGAAAAATATTGTAGTTGATCTTTGTATTTTTTTTTTATCAAAAAAGTAGAAGTTTTAAACAAAGGTACGGAACCCTTGGTTTCAGTACGAGTTCTACTCGTACTTGTCCGGTTTTATTTGGTTTTGTCAAGTTTTGCTGTTTCTGTCACTGTTAACTTAAAAGTATCCAATGGCAACGAATTGATACCAAAAATGTGGATCAAATAAAAAATTGATCCAGCGTTTTGGTATCAATTTGATTCACTTAAGTATCAATTTGATACTTTTAAGAAAATTGTGGTATTTTTTTCTTCTTGTTTTAATTATTTATTTGGATTTCTTTCTGTCTTTTAGTTTTTTGTGTTCTTTTGGTTCTTTAAATTTTTTTCCCTTATTTTGTGTTTTTGTCTCTCTATTTATCTTTTGTCAATTTTTGTTGTTTTATCATAAATTTTTTTTCGTTTATTTTAGTTTTTCTCTTCTTTTGTTTATTTTAATTTTTTTATCTCCAGTGTTTTTTCTTCTTTTCGTTGTTCGTCTATTTTTACCCTCTTTTTTTGTCTTCTCTTGTTTTTTTCTCTTTATTTGCTTTTCATCTATTTATGGTTAAGACTTTTTTCGTTCTTCTTATCATCATTGTTTTTCTCTTCTTTTATTTTCTTTTCTTTTTTGTTTTTTCCTTCTTTTCTTTCTAGTGTATTTTATTTATTTTTATCACCTATTTATTTGTTTTGTTTTTGTCTATTTCTGCTTTCTTTTTTTCTATCTTTATTTTAGTTCCCCTCTTTTTTTCTTTTTTTTTCTTTTAGTTGAGGGGGTGGATGCTTTAAGGTGTTACGCGCCATGCTAAATAAATAACGCGTAACACATTATTGCATCCATGTCTTCAATTGTTTCCTTTATTTTTTGTCTCCTTTTGTGTTTTGTCTATTTTTGCTTTTGGTCTCCTCTTGTTTTTTGTCGTTATTTCTTTTTTTATCTTTTTATATTTTTGACTACTTTTATTTTATTTTATTGTCATTGTTTTTGGGTCGCTTTCTCGTTTGTTGTCTATTTTTGTTTCTTCAACTTTTATTTTTTGTCCTCTTTTGTTTTTTTGTCTCCTTTCGTTTTTTATCATCCATTCTTTTTGTCTATTTTTTTTGCTTTGTCTTCTTTTTTGTTTTTTGTAAATTGTTATTTCCTTTGTCTTTTCTTGCTTTTTTTCTTATCAATGAAGCAATGTTGAAATTATTATTTTCATCGACTATATAAAAAAAAATTAATATTACATAATTTCAATGTTGAAAGGAGGATTCAATGTTGTAATTTAAAACTCGAAGCTAAAGTTTCCTTTGATATTCTCACTGTTGGTCATTAGTAATTTTGTTTGAAGCAAGTGAACATTTTTCAGTGTAACATTAAAAAAGTTTTTAATGAAAGGAGTTTCTTTAATTTGCGTAAATACATCTGTTGCTATAAATTATAATTCATTTTAGTCGCTGTTAGTAAAATTTGTCTAATTAAAAATCTGTAAATATTGACGAGAGAATTTTCGAGCACTGAAATTTAGATAAATTTTAATATACAAGATTTTTAATATTTTATTTATATTTTTCAGTAAATTTTTAACTCTATTAACAGTAAGTTAAAATATTTTATCAAACCCAGAATTTTATTCTCAAGAACAAAAATATTTTCTGTACATTTTTAGTATAAAAAGAAATGTATGTTTTATTTTTTCTCAAGAATAATAAATTTTCATTTCGATCCATCGAGAGATATTCGCCTGTTCTTAATTAAAAAAATTTCAATTTTAATTAAAAATATTTATAAACTTTACAAATAGTCGTCTTCTTCTTCTTCTTGTGCTTCTTCTCGAGTTATTACATCGAAAACTTATCATGATATAAGAAAACTTTTTTTCTTACATTTCCGAAACAATTTTTCCAAACTGTAAAAAAAATTCCATTGGTACATTTTTCTATAATACTCTAAAACTCGTTTCCCATTTGAAAAAAAATACAAAATTAATTCCAAAGTTAAAAAACAATCTGATCACCGATTTATCAATCATGTTACAAAGCAAAGAGAAAAAAATGATTGAATTATAAATGCAAAATTTCCCAAAACTAAAAACAAAAAAAACTTTCAAATCTATCTGGGAAATATTGAAAAATTCAAATGTATGTCAAGCGGAAATAAATCGTTAAAAGTTGTGTGTAAATCAATTCTCGAAAAAGTTCAATCAACTAAATTTGGCTAATCTAAAGGATTTATTTTCATTTTACCATTTCTGTAATGATGGTAGTAAAATAGAAATAGAAATAGAATAAGCAAAGAGGATGAGAGAAATGAAAATAGCGTACAATTTTCAATAATTAAAAGTAAACTTAAAATAGTTTGTAATGTAGAAAAACTAAAAGCAGAAACAATGTAGACAAAAAACATAAACTACATCCGGAAGTAAAATAAAAATTGTTACTTTAAAAATAAAGATGATTAAACCAACTCGTGGCCAATGAATAATATTAGCTCTTAGCAACGAGTTCAAGTCTAATAATAATAATCAAAATAATTATTGATTTAATTATAGTTGGTTAAATTATTAAGTTAATTAATTAGTTAAATTAATAAAAATTAATAGTTAAAAATTAATTAATTTCTTGTCTTTTTGATTTTTTTTCTTTTGTTTTTTGTCAACTAATAAAAATAAAAATATTAATCAAAAAAATAATAACATTAATATAAACGAAAGATGTTTGAATTATAAATATTAAAAAAGATAGAATAACAATAGTAATAATAATTATTATTATAAATATAAAAATAGTAAATTAAAAAAAATTATTAAAACATTTTATACTGGAATATATTTTCTAAAAGGAAAACAACAAAAAATACGCAGAAATAAAAATACCTGTTTTCTTTATAACAACCACCAATATTAATCAACAGAAGAAAATATTTACTTGAAAATATTGTTCTGTTTATTAAAGGAACTGCACATATTTATTCAGACCATTGGATATTTTATATGGAGATTGATCTCCGAAATGAAAATTATTTCTTCTATTTCAAATTTTTTTTAAACAAATAATAATTAATTGACGAAAAGAAAATTTTTTCCACGTTCTATCTGGAATTTTTATATATATTTAGTCTGTATCATTTCTCCATCTCTCCTTCTCTCTTTTTTCTTTCTATATATTGAAGATGCAATTTGAACAGTTTACTAAGAGTGGGAGTGAGAGTGAGAGAAAGAGAGAGAGGAGAGTCAAGATATGAAGGAAAAAGGATTGGCTATTGGCCAATACTATTCCAGGTATTTAATTAAATTTCCGGGTTCCTATACGCAGCTTCGCTTCAATGCGTTTGAAATTACTGAGAAACTCTAACAAGTAATTTTCACTGATTGACAACCTGCTTTAATTAGAAGGGAACATTTTTCACAAGTTTCTAATTTTCTCCTTTCTTCTTTTTTCTTTTATATTATTATTATTATAGTATAATTAGTATAATTATTCAGTCAAACTATCTTCACTTAATAATTGTAGGTTAAATTATTTTTTAAATCGATAATAACTTTGTAAATAATGTAAAATGTGAATTTAATTGTTTCTTGGTTTTCATTTTTCAGAGTGGAATTTATTTTATCATTATTTTATAATTTATTCTTTATAATTTACAATTTTAGAATAGTGTAGGGGAGAGTGGGGAAAAATGGGGTACCTTTTTGTAATTGGCTGTTTACAGAGAACCAAACGAATAAATCGATTCAACTAATCATCAGAATTCTTCTTTGTACTCTTAGGTTTGAGGAAATTATGATAATAGCGGAGAAAAAAATTTTTGAAATAACTTATATCCCATTTTCTGAGAAGGTGCAAAAACCCCATTTTGCCCCGAGGGTGGGGCAAAATGGGGTGGTATCAAATTACCATACAAAACATGGAATATTTTTTCAAAATTTGTTAAATTCTTGTTGTAAGAGATTATAAATACAAACAAAAAGTAAGATTGTTTATTATTATGAAAAAAACAAGCAATATTTACTAGAAATTAACAAAAAAACATCGATAATGAAAAATGTCGATATATCGATAGTGAAACATCGATAGCATAATACCCCGAAACAAAAATATTGACTTTTCTGCGGAAAGTTGTTAAATATGCATAATATAACGTTTTTAAGTAGTTCAATGAATATTAAATACCACCCGGCATGGCCCAACACATAGGTACCCCATTTTGCCCCGCACTGCATATTACAACAAAATGTAATGTTTACAAATTGTTGTAAACAATTTAACAATCTATCCTATTGGAAATTACTCTTGAATAAGTGCCGAAAAAGATCCCACAATTTTCAAATTATATAAATTATCCCAAAAAGTTTTATAAGCACTTTAATTTCGAAAAAAATCGATATTTTTTTCGCTCAAAATTTTAATGTTGTATAACTTTCAAAAAAAAATTTTTTTCATATTGCTCTCATAATTGATAACATTTTCTTATCAAAATGAATAATATATATCAAGGATAAAAAAATTAAATGTGCCCATCTTGGATAAACAGAGGTACCCCATTTGACCCGCCTACCCCATTTTGCCCCACTCTCCCCTATAGAAATTTATAATTAAAAACCTAAAAATTCCATTATCACTTTGACTTTAATTTTTACTTTCATTTTAGAGAATTTTATTTTCACTATTACTACTGACAGAAAGGGGAAAAAATCTTTGAAAGTGAAAATGAAAATGGTAAAAAAAATCCATCACAGAGATTTTATTTTCACTTTTGAATTAAAATTTTTGTTAATAACGAAAATAAAAATACTTTTTAATTTTACACTTACATTCATAGTTTCAGTTTTACTTTGTTATATTTTTTTAATTTGATTTTCACCTTCCTGGTAAAAAAAAGTTTTAAAGAAATGAAGAAATTTAATACAAAAATAAAAGATTAAATTAACCTAAAAATTGTAGGAATATTAATAATGAAAAAAAGAATAAGAGGAACGGTGAAAATAAAAAAGAGAAAATGAATATGAAAATTGAAAAAAAAGACAAAATGAAAGTGATAATGAAATGAAAAGTAATAATTAAAGGGAAAATGATTGTGAAAATAAAAATGCCAAACTGAAAGGGATAATAAATGGAAAAGTAACAAATGAAAGTAAAAATAAAAACAAAAATAAATTGAAAGATAAAATAAAAGTTATAGTAAAAGGAAAAGTAAAAATAAAAGAGAAAATGAAGGAATATTAAAAAATGAATCTAAAAATAAAACAATAAATGAACTTAAAAATGATAGGAAAAGTAATAATAAAAAATAAAAATTAAAGATAAAATGAAAACGAAAATAAAATAAAAGTGATAGTAAAAGGAAAAGTAAAAATAAAAGAGAAAATAAAACAAAAGACAAAATGAAAGCGATAATAAGAGGAAAAGTAAAAAATTAAAGATAAAATGAAAGCGAAAATAAAAGTAAATGAGAAAATAAAAATAAAAATGTGGAAAATGAATGTGAAAATGAAAGTAGAAGAGAAAATGACAGTGAAATTAAAAGCGCAGGTGAAAAACGAAAATACAAAATCGAATTAATATTACAGGAAACGATTTTGTAAAACAAAATTTTCTCCTTGTTTCGCAAGCGACTATTTAATGTTAATAAACTTTGTTAAGAATAGACGTCATTATACCCGGAACCTTCTTTTTCTCTTTTTTTGGTCCTTTTCTCATGGTCGGATATTCAAGGGACATTTTCACTCTCAAGAATTGTTCTTCCACTAGGGATCATTGCTTCGAGTAAAAACTCATCAGAGTCGCCAAGATGTGCCCGGGGGCATTTCAAAGTAATTACACACAGTTTCATATACTTTTTTAACAGAAAAGTATTGAGTGCCAGAGTGAGTGTAACGACTCAAACGCTGACAAAACTTTCACAGTCAACTCAAGAGTATCCTGCGCTATAATTTTCAGCTTTATGTTAATTTAAATTGCCATACAATTAAATGCCTCGGACGGTAAAAACTTTTTCATAAAAAAAAACACTTTCATGTCTATAAAGGAGAAACAATTTTAAAAAACGGATATATGCAAAATAAAAAATGTAAACACAAATTAACCCTAAAATTAAATTTTTTTTAATGTCAGAAGAAAAATAATAATAATGTCAGTAAATATAAATAATAATATTAATTAATACTTGTCGAAAAAATGTATTGTAGAAAAAAATGTTTATTCTGTTAAAAACAGAAAGAAATTCTTTATTTTTCTTTTCAAAACAGAAAAAAATATGTACCATTCAATATAGGTTTAAAAAATGGTAAAAAAATCGGGTCGTGATATAAAATTTTTTATATCCTCTCTCTCTCTCTCTCTCACTCTGTCTCGTTTTAAAAAAAGAAATTTTTTAGAGCAAAAGATTTCTACAGGCATTGAACAAACATAATTTATTGTAGTGTTTGCTTTCAATTATTGGATAAAGCATAAGTAACTACTTTTCTGCAGCGTCAAGGTTTACTTCAAACTAAAAGAGGCAATAACTGGCAAAGATTGCAGGACCTTTCTTTTCCTGATGATCGTTCAAAGTACAAGCTATTGGAAAAGGTAAATGTAACTGTCGAAAGGGTCCTTGAATAACCAGTAGTAAACTTTCTGAACCGATCAGGCGAACGATACTTTCCCGGGGAACTGATTTTATTTCTCTCAGACTGAGAGATCTCTATAAAACGTGCTTAGACTCACTCTTTAAATTCTTCTTTTTATGACAATCTCTAAATATTTAAATAATTACTTTACTTTTTTTTCTGTTTTTTAGGTTCTCATTCATTTTTATTTGAATTTCTGTAATTTCATTTTATTTCCGAGAGCATTCAAAATTTAATTATTAGTTTATTTATTTATGTAAATAATTATTTATGCAAATAAATAAATAAAAGTATTATTATTATTTATTTCATTTTTTTATTTTTATTAAGTTTTGCTAAAAGGGAGACAAATTTTTTTGTTTTAATAATTTTGTTTTTAGTAGTAAAAATTTCCTTTCGTCAGACATTATGAATGGGGCATTATTTCTCAACTGTCCAGAGAGTCGATTATGTAATTTCACTCCATTTTCACTTCACTTTCATTATAATTTCAATTTCACTCAAATTTTATTTTCACTCCACTTTCACTCAATTTTTATTTTTACTCCTCTTTAACTTTTTTCAAATTTTATTTTTACATCACTTTCACTCAATTTTCATTATATTTCACTTTTACTCAAATTTTATTTTTACTCCACTTTCACTTGACTTTCATTGAAAGTGGAGTAGAAATAAAATTTGAGTAAAAATGAAATTGCAGTGAAAGTGGAGTTTAAGTAGAGTGAAAATCAAATTTGTCTTAAAGTGAAAGTGACGAGAAAGATAAGTGAAAAACAATTTGAGTGAAAGTGAAATTGGTGTGAAAATCAAAATTTTTTAATGACATTTTCTTATTAACATGAATGATATATATCGAGGATAAAAAAAATTAAAAGTACCTAACATGGAAAAACAGGGGTACCCCATTTTGCCCCATTCTTGCCTACTTCTAAATAACTAATCAAATTTGAAAAATAAACAATTCTTTCATTAATAAATTTTTAAATGTAACTGAAAAACTAAATATATTTTCAAATAAAAACTAAATAACTAAATAAACTTTTAAAATGTATAAATTAAAAGCATTTTTTACAAACTATAGCTAAAAATAGATTTATAAATATCTAAGAAATACGAGTCTATAAAATATTTCAAAGTTGATTAAGTATAATATTCAGGGCAAGGTTTCTCGCGCTTTAATGAATATTAGGCGTTTTTCTTCAGTGAATTCTAAAAGTCCTCGCATCTAATTGACAATACATTGAGTTGCGTTTATAATTGAATTTTTAATTGAATTAAAACAAATTTTTTCTCACTGTACCATTAGTATATTACAAATTACTTGATCAGTATTGTGAAATATATATTAACTTAAATCGAATAATTTTCTATTTTATAAAATTAAGTGGTAAACTTCTGAAATTACTGGTTCAAATATAATTCATTTGATTTTGAATTCATATAAGAACTGAAAAAAGAAATGTGGAAAACTATTCATGAAGCAAAACACGTTTTAAATATTTTAAAATAAATTTAACTTTCCACTCAATCTCATGTGAATTGAATAGTTTTCCACATTTAGAATTAATCGATCATTCGATAAAGCAGTGTATTGAGAATATTAAAAAGTTGAAGAGGCGTATAAAAATTTTCGTTTCAGTATAGTGATGTGTGTGTGTGTATGTGAGGAATATGTCATTTTAAATGGACGTTTTTTTTGAGGGGAGGAGAAGAACGAAAAATAGAGAGAAGAAAAAATGTGAACATAGAGTATGTGACAGTCTTTTCAATAAATATAAAGCTCGGTATATTAGCGTTTGATTGAGGCAAAGTGCAAACGCAATAGCCGCATATGCGGATTACACGTGGTGGCTGGCGCGCTTATGCAGTAGAATGAGTGACGCTATGGTCAGGCGCGCCAAGTGCAAGCCTTGCACATGAGCTCAGTGGTTCGTGACTTTTTTCTTTTATTCACATTTCTCCTCTTCAATCGCTCTCTTTTTTTCATTCTCTTCTTCCCCTTTTTTTGTCTATTTTTCGCTATCTTTCTATTTTGTATCTTCTGCCCGTTTTATTTCCTTTATTGTTCTTGTTCCCTCTCAGTTTCTTTTTTTTCCTTTCTCTCTCATCTTCCCTCTCTTTTTTATTTCTCCTTGTTCCTCTATCTGTTTTTCGATCTCTATCTTCTTTCCTTTTTCTTTCTCTTCTTCCCTACTCTCTCTTTTATTCTCAGATTTTCCATTTTTTTCTTACTTTACTAGTCGCTTTTTATTTTTAACCATTTTTTCTGTCACTTTCTCTCTCTTTCTCTGCTTCTTGATATTTTTCTTTTTTTACTCTATTTCCTTGTCCCTCTTTTTTCTCTCTCTTTATTTCCCTCTCAAGTTTTTCATTTTTTTCTTTGAGTTTTTTTTCTCTTTTTATTCGCCTTTATATTTTTTACACCTCTGTTTTTCTTTTCCTCTCTGTTTCTGTACACTTGTTATATCCGTGAATAAAAAAGTTTTCTAGTTGTATTTTCAGTAGTAAAAACAGTTTTAGTCAGACATTAATCATTTATTACAGTTTTAGTAGTAAACAACAGCTTTAGTCAGACAATATTCTAATCACTTTGTGCTTATGTTTTCAGTAGTAAAAGGTAGATATAATCAGACAAGGTGGAAAATTCTTCTAATTATAGTTTTAGTAGTAATAATCAGTTTTAGTCCTAATCCTAAGTTATTATAGTTTCAGCAGTAAAATATAGCTACAATCAGACAGAATTCAATAATTTTTGCAGTAGAGAGATTGAGTAGTATAAGTAGTGTTCTAGTCATACAATAGTAATGGAATATATTTTCAATAATAAATCGGTGAATATAGTCAGACAATGAAAAATATACTTATAGTTTTACTTTAAGTAGTAATATACAGTTCAAGTCAGACAATATTCTAATAATTTTATACTTATGTTTTCATTTTCCCTTTTTCTTAATCATTTTTTCTTTTCTATTTATTATATGCCTTTTTTCACATTCATTTTCCTGTCTCCCTTTCTAATTTTTCCTTTCTCTCTCACACTGTTTCTTCCGCTTTCGTGCAGCTGACGAATTTTTCTGCTTACTCACGTGCCACCATTTGCACATTTTATTATTTACCAGTAGACTCGAGAGCTACTATAGCCATGTACGTAATAGCGTTTCAGAGCATTTAGCGAGTCGGATGATTGTTTAGCTAACAACTCCATAGAGAGCACTGGCACAACCTTAGCTGGAGAATTTCATCCCCCACTCGATCCTGCATTGCCACTTTAAACGAAGATCTCTTCCTCTCACTCTCTTTTAATCCTTCTCTCTCTTGCCTCTCTGTGACTCTTTCTCTCTCCCTCTCTTCACTTTATACCGAATCTCATAGGAATAGAAAGAGAGAGAGAGAGAGAGAGAGAGAGAATGAAAAAGAGAGAGAAAAAGATAGAAAGGGAATAAGGGCGAGAGAAAATAATATTTTAGAAGAAGAGAGATAGAAAGGGAAGAATCGAGACAGAGAGAGAGAGAGAGAGAGAGAGAGAGAGAGAGAGAGAGAGAGAGAGAGAGAGAGAGAGAAAGAAGGGGGGAGGAATCTCCTATGAGATTCGGTATGTACATACTGTTACTTCTGTTTCACTACTCGGATTGCTTTTCAAGGATGTCTTCTCTCTTTCTCTCTCTCTCTCTCTCTCTCTCCTTTGCTCCACTCACAAAAAGCATATTTTCTCTCACTAGAGTTGCGCACTTTTCGGAGAAACTAGAGTCCCATTATCGTTACCTACAGCGTGGCCAGACACTTTGCGAGACTGTTGGTATTTTTCAAATACAAAACATTCCGCGCATCGTTGAAAATGTACTTGATTCTTTCCGCTCTCTTCTCTGTATATGTACCGTGTTTCTACCGAAAGACAAATGAAAGAATGGAGAATGCTTCTTTTGTTTTGCCCCAAAATGTCAAGCGAGTGTGAAATGATAATATATTTTCTTCAAGTTTTAGAACGATTCTTGTCTAACCGCGCGTACAATTTTCTTCTTCTAAACTGCACTTTTTGTGAAAAACTTACGCTTTCTTTTTATTTTTTTCTGATATACTGTATATTCTCTCTGATTTTGAATTGGAGGATATTTTTACTAATTTGAATTAGTGACTTATACTTTTTGCTTTTGAATTAGTAATTTTTACTGATAAATTAGTAAAAATTAGTATTCATTAGTAAAATTTACCAATTTGATTAATAAATTGTTTTTTAGTACAATTTTACGAATTTTACTAATAAATAGCAATATTTAAGTTAGTAAAATTTACTAACAGAGCTTCTCCAAAGATATCAAATCGAGACAAAAAACGAATAAAAAATTGTTAGGAAGCAGTGAATTGGATTGCAAATAGTCATTAGATTAATAAATAGTTATAAATAATTAGGAAATAAACGTTTATCTTGATTTAAACCCAATAAAATCCATTCAAATAAAATTTACACGAACCCATCTTTAAATTTTAATTAGTAAAAATTAAAAATATTTACTAATATAGGAACTAGTCACTGATTTTTGTGTTTGAATTAGTAAATTGTTCTCATAAATTCACCGAAATACCTAGTCTTAAAATGAGTAATCGTACGCTACTCATTTCGAGTTGTAACAAAAATAAGACTCTTAGGTGGCGCCACGGTCTATGGCATTTAACATTGTCGCATTTAAAGATGCAACAAAAATGAGACTGTTTTTTGTGTGTTAGTAGAAATAACTATTTATTAGTAAAGTTTATTCATTTGAAAACAAAAAGTATGTCACTAATTTAAATTATTAAGTATTTTTAATAGTAAACATTTGAAGAGCACATAATTATTTATTTCAAACAAAAAAAATTGGTTTAAAAAAATAATTACTTGTGCTCAGTGTGAAATAGGAACACATTTTTATTTCCTAGTCTTTACTTACTGAAATTCAAAAGACGAATTTTATTAAAAAAGTATAAAATTTCTTAATTTTTTTCGTATTCTGAATAATTATTTTCATTTATATTTATGTTTAAAAAGAAAAAAAATTATTTGAATTTTAATGGATTATGCATTTTAAAAAGATTTTTCTAATTGAAGAAATTTTGTAAATCTTTTATCCATACGTGTGTTTTTCATTGTAAGTGTATCTGTTAATGGAAAAACAATGCTAATTGGAATGACGAAAAATATGAAATCCATTTTCTGATTGGACTTTTCTGAATATCGATTTCAGTTGATCAAGTTGTATACGTAGTTATTTCCTTTGACGCGCTTTTATTATTTTTTTGTGTTACCAATTCTTTTAAATATTGTCCAATTTGTATTTTGGGCATTTAATTTTTTTTGTATCATTTTCCAGTTTCTAAAGTTTCGAACGTTAAAATGAAGAACAACATTTCTTTACTCCTTTTAAATTGTATTTTAAAAAAATTATTTTTTACATTGAAACAACTAAATTTTAACTAAGTAAATGTTTAATTTTTATTATATTTTATTTTTTTAAAATTAATGTTGAAAAATATTTACTTAGATATAATGATGACAATAATAGTAATTAAAAATATTTATAATGATAATATGGAAAAAATTACATTAAAGTAACATTTTTCCTTGATAGGAAAAAATTTGTTGAAATAAGATGTGGTCACTTACGATCAAGTAAGATATCGAACGCAACGGAAATGAACAAACCTGACTTTTGTTGGCGAACAAAAGTAAAGCCTTTTCGTGGTTTATTATCATTATTTGTCCACTGAAAAAGCCTTGCGGACTATACTTACCTCCCAGTGGAGCAGTGTCCTTTCTGATGTCAGATAATCCTGCAAACGCGAGCGGTAAAGTCGGCACAGCCGCAGTTGGCTATACTGTATCTGACTCGTCTTTCTATCATTTTTAATACCTCTTTTCATCATCGTTTTTCAAAAATATAAATTGTCTCACTTTTTTCAACTCTACACTATGAAGAAACAAATTATTTTATTCAATTTAACGATTACCTATCTATTAATCGAGAAAATATTTATTTGAATGAATAATTTTTATTTAAGTTAATTATTATTTACAATTATTATTTATGTTATAAAGCCAAGAAGAACACCTCTTTCTGTTGTTTTTCAATAAATGAAAGATTGAATTTTTTTTATTATGTACAGAAAATATTTTCTTTTTATTGCTTCCCCATATAGAGAAAGTATAGTAATACCAAAATTTTTCGACTTTGATTTTTTGACATATCTTTATGTTATATGACCTCAGGAGTTCAAAAATGATATTTAAAAAAAATGTAATTCCGTATGTGTATGTGTGTGCACTTTTGGTACTATAAAATCGAAATTTAAATATCTTTTTACAAATTTCAAATTGTTACTGGAAGTTTAGTTATTGAGCTTCAAAATTCTTGTAGAACATTTTTTTGTATTCCGTGAAAGGACAAAGTTATAAGAGTTTTACGAAAGTTCTGCATATGGCTTTTTTGCACCACTTGGTGAGGTGAAAAAGCCATTTGGTGATTATCAAAATTTGTAATATTATATTTTTCTTTTATCTGTATAACAAATAAATAATTTAGAAAAGTTTTTAGCTTCCAAAATTGTATTTTATGTTAAGTTTACCTGCTTTCAATTCACAGTCTTTGAAACAAATCGAAACAAGCAGTTAAAAAATACAAATTACAATAACAACTATAATATTATCGATACTACAGCCAAACTAAAATCAAAAGTTGAGTTTTACTTAATTAAACTTATATTTCCAACGGCTGGTAAAATAGTTCAATAAATTCAAAATAGAAGCCAAATGGCTTTTTTGCACCATTGGCTTTTTTTTAACACTCTACCCTATATTTTAAAAAACAGAAATTTGTGATGGAAATTTAAAATAAAAATTTTTAATGTCGAAGTAACTTTGAAAAATTAAAAAATATCATTTTCCAAATCATTTCTAAAATTTTTAAAAAGAAAATAATTAAAGTCGTGATATACCATAAAAAGAAAAATTGCTTATGTATCGAAACTGAATTTTTAATCAAATAAAGAGAAAAAAAAATATTGCAGCAATTGAGAACAATTGTTCAAAATTTATACTTTATTATTATTAACATCTCTATGAGGAAGCAAAGTGTTCATGAAATGAATACAAAATAAATACAATTTAAATATTTTGATATATTTTTATTTTTAATTTAATTAAGTTTAATTTTCTGTAAATAAAAATATAATACATAAAGTATATAATATGTAAAAAAGTAGTAAAAATGAATGTAAATAATAAATATGCAATATATAAAATTTTGAATTTTCCTCTCCCCGCTCGTAAGAAGAACACTTTTTCGAGTAGTGGAAAATTCATTTAGTCGATATGCAAAGCCGACAAGCAATTTGTTTATTAACAAAATATAAATTCCACACATTCTTTTGATTATTGTATTTATTAAAATGAATTCTTCAAATGCTGAGAGTATTTTTGTTCAATTTACCGTAAGTGTATAAATTTTATTATATTTTCCTAAAGCTATAATCGTTTTAATAAAATTTTGAAATTGAACTAATCGATAGCCAATTATATTAAATATGAACAATAAATAAAAACTGAAAAAATAATTACAATTTAAAAAGAAATACAAATAAAAGCAACTTTAGTCATATAATATTATAGTAATTTTTTGCTAATGTTTTCAGTATTTAAAAAATAAAAAAAATTGCAGAATCAGACAGAATTTAATAATTTTTGTTTTTATATATAAAAAATTAAAAATTCTTTCAATTGTATTTTCAGCAGTAAAAACAGCTTTAGTCAGATAATATTTTAATTACTTTATACTTGTGTTATCAGTAGTAAAAATAAGCTTTAGTCAGATAATATTTTACTCACTTTATACTTATTTTCAGTAGTAAAAACAGTTTTAGTCAGACAATATTCTAATCACTTTGTGGTTATGTTTTCAGTAGTAAAAACCGTTTTAGTTAGACAATATTCTAATAACTTTATACTTACGTTTTCAGAAGTAAAAGCCAATTGTAGTCAGATATTCCTAATTAATTACAGTGTCAGTAGTAAAATATAGTTATAGTCGGAGAGAAATTACAATTCTTATTCTAGCTTCAGGGGTAGAAATTTGTGACAATACTGAATTATTTTTTAGTAGTAAAAGTCAATTATAGTCAAACAATAGTGAAAAATTATACTTGTTACAGTTTCAGCAATAATAAACAGTTTTAGTCAGATATTTCTAATTTACTATAGTTTCAGTACTAAAAAATAGTTATAATCAGTAGTAAATGGTAGATACCCGAGCAAAAATAATTTTTTCTTTTAGGATTTTGACAAGCATTCGTAGCCAAAACCCCAGGTAGGGTGTTCATTAGATTATTAATAGGGTTCTGACCTGGGCCTCTTCAGTTTTCCTCGTTATAATAGACACTCTAATGAATATTTTTTACTGGAAGTTTTTGATCACTTGAAAATTTGTTTAAATGAACGAAACTCTTTAACATTAAAAATAATAATTTGATACTAGGGTGGCCGTTAAAAACGACATTTTGTAATTTTGTCCATTTCCGGGTCTCATTTTGTCATAAATTGAAAAAAATTAGATACGTATTTTTTTTTAATTAATATTTAGTGGTGCCTGTAGGCTGGTGAAATTTTGCATGTATTTTGCATTCGCAAAAACTTATTTTCGTACATTTCCTGTAAAATCGTTGAAAATTAATATTTTTTGACCGGACTACTCTGTTTTTCTTCATAAATGTTCAAAGAATAATATAAAATTTTTAACAAATGAAATTTGTTAAGTTAACTATTTTTTACAGGACCCAAAAGTTGACCAATAAAAACCAAAATAGGTTATTATTAGCAAAAAATATTAATTTAAAAAAAACGAGAAATTTAAACTGCTAATCATGGTTTCTATTGTTTTTAAGGTCGCTGATTACAAAACTGAAGTCATATTTCAAAATGGCGGATCCAATATGGCGGCCATGATAATTTTAAAATTTATTAATTTCTAGGAAACTTTGTATCAAGGGGTTTTGGGGGTCTCTGATTACAAATATGAAGTCAGATTTTATGCAAATTTTTAAAATTAACTAATTTTTATGAAACTTCGTATCACAGTTTTTTTGGGGTCCCTAGTTACAAATCTGAAGTGTAAAATTTAAACAGTACCTCGCTGCTAATCAGAAAGTATAAGGCCAGTATTTATTAGCTAGATAAGGTTCATTCACAAATTAGATGATACGATTTTAGGTATATATATTATATATATATATATATATATATATATTAAATTTAAGTTTAATTCAAACATATTTTTTGGTTCAATTATAGAAATAATATATTTAATTCAAACATAATTTATAATTGATTTTAAATTATTTATTATCAACTTTTAAGTTTGAATCAAACATAAAATATTTAAACATATTTTTCGTTTAAACTGAAATAGTAAATATGTTTGAATTAGACATAATAATTCAAACAAAAATTATTTTTGTATCAAAGCAGTAAATATTTTCTATATATTGGAATGAAGCTTATAAACTAATTCAAATAAAACAAAATCACTTAAAATTATTTTTTACTTGAAACGAGTATAATGTTTTCTCAGTGTAATGATTTAATTATTGGAATGTTAATTTTTAAGAATTAAAATAATATTTTTATTATTATTAATATATATAATTAATATATTTATATTATATTGAACGAGCGCGAGAGACGCATAATTTTATAGTAATTTTGTAATTCCTTTTTTAATAAAAGTAAGCTCACTAAATAGGTAAATTTTAAGGAAAACTGACAAGGCCCTGACCAGTTTTTTCCTAAGTAGGACATTGGAACTAGTCAATTTCTCTGGCCAGAGCCGCTTCAGAGTTCGGGAAAACTGTCCAGTACCTCAAAGGCCCAGATTTTAATTTCTGCACTGGTAGAAAATGCTTGTGGTTATTGTTTCAGCTTGAATCACAGTTTCTACTTTACACTGTTTGAAGCGATGCTATTTTTAAATAAAAAAACGGCACCTACAGTAAAAAATTAAGTAAAAAAAATGACATGGGTATAAATAGAATTTCTGTTTCTTTTGAAAGAAAATGGTTTAGTTCTCATAACCCCAGGGACGATGTGAGTGTATACGTATTTATATATATGATGAGAGTGCAAGGTAGAGGACAGTGGGAAATTCTCAGTTTGCCGAAGCAATCTCTCGCGTGGCTATATTGGGGCTGCTGATTGTGAATTGGGGTTGAGGATGCTGGACGGCAAAAGAAGGACCGAGACGTCGACACGAGAGTTGGAAGATAGGAGAAAGAGTAAAGGGGGCCAAGAGTTAGGGTAGGTCGTCTGGATTCGTGTTTGGACTTTCAACTCACACCCCAATTTCCTCCAAGGAAACGATACATGTACCAATTTTGAACGTACACACCTATATGTTGCCTACGTACACGTACTGTTACATAAGTGCTATTGGTGATATGTCGCTTAAAATTCTTCAAGCTGAAATGAAAAAATCCTTAGTTGATGTTTTTCCATCTTACATCTTCTCAGCGATATTTTTTCTCTCTTCTTCTTTTTCTTTTTCCTCCTTTTTTCTTCTTTTTCTGCTTCCTTTTTTGTCCCGACATTTATATAAGGGATAAATTTTCAAAAATACTACATTGTCTCATATACTTTTGGCTATTTTGTCTTTCCTCATTTAGAGTATTTCATTTTTTCATTTCTTCCTTTTTTCTCCTTTCCTACTTTAAGTCTTCAGTTATTATTATTAGTTTAATTATCACTTTATTTTAACAAATTAATTAGCTGTAACCTAATTTTTCACTTTACTTTTGTTACGTCCCAAAAATATGAAAAATAACAATACTTGTTTTAGATTAAATTAAATATTAAAGTTTAATTAAATCAGAATTTGTTTTAAGCCTGAACTTTTACGTCCAATAGCTTGGGAATACTTTCAATAATTATTTCTTTCAATTAATTCAATTAATAAGAAAAATGACAAAAAATATTATCAGAAATAGTTCCATACATTCACATAAAACGTATGAAACATTTCCGGAATTAGGAATGTTTTAAATAGAGAAGAGAAAGAAAAGAAAGAACACAGCAAATTTTACTGATGAAACTGAGAAGTTTGAAGGATTGATTTTTTAGAATTTTTAAGGATGATTGTGACTGTTTTCAATGAATTGTGTCAATTCCCACTACTGATTTTCTCAAGGGAGGAAAATTCGGGGATAAAAATATTGTGGAAAGGAAAAAAGAGGTTGAGTATTTTTAGGATTGGTTTAAAAGAAAGAAAATGTAGAGAAAATGCATTAAGAAATGGGCCTGATAGGCGAATTTTGGGTCCGTCACATTTTTATCAGTTTTAAGCCTAGGAGGATCTTTGAAAAGAGGCTGAGTCTTATTCTTCCTCAACTTCATCTCCCCTTCCAATTCCAATTTCTAGAATTTACAGAAATAGCACTTTTCTTTAATTTTAACATATTTTCTAAATTCAACATAATAATGTACGATTGTTTATATAATAATTAATTTAACAATTACAATTATTAATAAAAAAAGATGTGAATGTTTTTTGGATTAATTAAATTTAGTATATGATGTTTTTTGTTTTAAAAATCCACTTATTTATTTCTCTTTTCTACATTAGCTTTCGCCCGACAACGTTGGGCCTCTTCAGATGAGAATTCTAGAGAATAAAAATTATAAAGAAAATATTATATTTTATAAAGAGTGAACAATTAGATTTCGAAAAAATTTTATAACATAACCTCAAAAACTCACCAAAGTGGATTAATTCGTGCAATTAAAAAAAATATATATAATTTACAAAAGTTGGATTTATTTGAAAGCGCATTTTTTAGCGCGAAAATATGTACATATTTAAAAATATATTCCGATTAAATTTAAATAATTTTAATAAGATTCATAATGTAAAATGAATTAATTATTACTAATTAACAATAAAAATTAATAACAAAATAATTGTTTTTAACAAATTAAAAATATTTTTCTAACTATATAAAATTGACACAAATTAATTGATTAATTTTAATGTTTTGAATATTATAAACAGATAAATTAGAATTAATTGTTGAACAATTAAAATATTAAAAACCGAAATTATCAAATAACAATTTTGATTATTTGTTTTATTAATTAATATAATGTTTAAACAAATTATCCATAGTTTATTAAAATCAATTAAAATGTTAAGTAACAAATTATTATAATAACTAATAAATAATAAAATAATAATCAGAATTTTTGTTGAATTAGTTGTAATAAATAGATAATGGTTGAAATCATTGATTTTATTGTTGTTAACTTAAAAATTATGAATGTTTAAACAAAACATTAACAATTAATATTTGAATATTGTATTAATTAATACACTGATTACATAATTACTAAATGACGCAAATTTCATCGAATTGTTTCTATAAACTAAATAATTAATATAATTTTATAATTGTTAATATCCATAATTGCAATTATCAAAAATCTGTTTATAATATTCAAAACATCAAAATTAATCAATTAATTTGTGTCAATTTTATATAGTTAGAAAAATATTTTTAATTTGTTAAAAACAATTATTCTGTTAATAATTTTTATTGTTAATTAGTAATAATTAATTTATTTTACATTATGAATCTTATTAAAGTTATTTAAATTTAATCTGAATATATTTTTAAAACAATTTAATATTATTTTCTTGAAAACATATTTCGAAAGAAATGTGTAAAAAAAAGAACTGTTGTATAAAATAAGGTTCATCTGAATGGAATTTTATCTTCGTTTTGGCGGTATAGACTAAAAGAACGTAGTTTTAAGAAATCTCTATTTGTGTGTGGAGACGAAGATAATATACTCTAGGATTAAAACTCAAAAGTTTAAAGTATTGATTTTTCGGCTTATATAACTATCTTCTTTCAGTTTAGATATATTCTTGAAAATATTTTTTTGTATAAAATGTAAAAATTCGAAATATTATAAATATGACGTGATTGTTACAGGCCGTTACACTTTTCACTTAATATGTCACTTTAGTTTTTAAAAAAATTGTTTTTCCTAAATTTTTGTGTTTTTTTTCTAAAGAAAACTTTAGATAAAATTTACTACTTTGTTAAAAAAATTTTGGTTTGTGATAAAAGAGATTTAGTTTGTGAAAAAAATATTTTTTGAGATATTGGCAGACGATATTCTCTTTTGAAGTTTTTTTTTGAGAAAAAATGTTGAAAATTGAATTTAGATTCATAGTCATGGAATGTTGGAAGTTTGGATGATATAGGAAGGGAGAAAAAAGAGGGAGAGAGGGGAGAAAAGTTTAGTTATTGGAATGCAAACTTGGACGAACATTATTCTTCCATATCGAAGAAGCCTCCGTAGATGCATAAAATTCTTCAATGTTGTAGACACACGACTGCTGGTTGTGCAGTTGCGAAATATCACTTTGGACATTGATGACTGGAAACACATTATTTATTCCCGCCGAGAGACTATTTTCTTCATCCTTTTACTTTGCTTGCACATTTTTTTTTTCGTTTTAAATTTATGTTCTCGACACTGTGGAGTAAATCTAATGTTGGGATTTGTAGTAAAAACACGATTTAAATTTAACAGGAAACAATGTTTTTTGTGGATTTAAAAAATTTTTCATTTCTGTTATTTCTATTTTCGTGGTGTAAACAAAAATTTTTGTAATTGTAATGGAGAGTTCAAATTTTCAAGTGAAAAATCGATTTCAAACTACAGTCAAATTAAATGTTTTGTTGACTAAAACTGTTTTTACTACTGAAAACAAGTATTGAATGACAAAAATTCTAAAATTAGTAAAATTGGAAACTGATTGTTCATTAATAAATTATTGTTTTTTTTTCTTGGTGCTGTAAATATTTTTACTTGTTACTGTTTTTTTCTTTTTATTAAAATTTCTTTTTCTTTGTTGTCATTATTTTTAACTCTTTTCGTTTATATTTTTTTCATTCCCGTTATTTATTATTACTATTTTTTGTTGTTTTCTTATTCTCTTTTTGTAAAACAAATTGCTGAAAATTTTTCCAAAAAGAAAAGAGAAAAAAAGAAAGTGTTAGGAATTTAGAACAAATAACATATATGTAGTTGAATTGAGTTTGTATTGGTGTTTGTGTTGTGAGTATAGATTTCGAAAATCCTGTGTAAAAAACAAGAAAAAGTGAAACCAGTATTCTGGAAGTAGAGTAGAGTGTGTGCAATATCAACGGCATACCGGGCGTTACAGGAATGTGGCTCAACATTTTCCAGCTTCTATGGGTACCTCTTTGCTTTTCGAAACAGGGCATTCGTCAGTGGGGTTTACAACTCGACATTATCATCCCTTGTTATTCCAACGAACTAATGACTTTGTAGATTCACCGATGTTTATAAAGAGGAGGCAATTTATACAAAAATTTCATTATGGTCTATTAAACTACACTATTACTACTATTTCAAGTACTATTTATGTTTTTCTTTTTATATATTTTATTTGGATTACAATTATTTTTCTTTGTAAACTAATTATTTGTTAATATTTTTATGAAAATGGTTTATGTTTATATTATTTTTAATATTAATATTAATAATAATATTTTTAGTACTATTCTTTTTCTTTCATTTTATTAATTATTTTTCTAATTATTTAGTTGTAAAATAATAATTTATTATTATTGTTATATTAATTTTGACGTTTTTATTTGTGGGAACAATTTCTTTGCGCCATTAAAAACCGGTCTTTGAGTGGAGTTGTCGTCTTTGATCACACGCGACATAAATAAATAAAATCTATTGTGTCAGGTGAATCTTGAAACGAGTTTGTTACGTGTAGTGTGCACAGTGGTGGAACATTATTCCGTCTGAAAGCACAGGGAACCGTAAATTCTTTTAGCAATAATTTATATGCTACTGAATTTAAGGATTAAAAAGTTTAATTTCTTTATGGGCATGAAGGTAAAATACATTTGTTCCTTAAGGTGGTTAATAAATTTTTTTTTTCTATTACTATTTAAAATTATATAATAGATAATTATTTTCATTTTTGTGCATAAAATTGAAGCAAATATATATTTGACTTTTACTACTAAAAACTTAATTCGTTGAAATTTTAACAAAAATTGTAATTTATGCCCGACTATAACTATTTTTTACTACTGAAACTGTAATAAATTAAGAATGTCTGACTAAATATTCTGTTTACTACTGAAAATAAACACAGTTGAATTTCGATATTGGAATCAGAACTAAATAGAGTGGAATTTTGATTCTGATACCTATATCCGAATCAAAACAAAAGTATTTTTTAATTTTGTTTTGATTCCGTGACGGTCCCTGATTTTAATACAATAATTGCAATTCAGAAAATGTTCCATACATATTTTTAGTACTTGAGATATCAATATTCAATAGTCTAAATCAAGTAAAATAAAGAAAACAAAAATTTACTGATTTTCTATAACATTTTTAGCATTCGAATTCTTTTAAAAATTTTTGTTTACTTTTTCATTTATATCTCGTAGGGATTTGAGTCTACAGTGAAATAATGTACATCAAAATTGTAGCCAAATAACCACGCTTTCCAAAAATACTTTTCATTTGCAGATACATATTCAAGATTGGCCGCTGGATCCAAAAAGGTTTTACCTAACTATCCTTGCCCCATCCTCCCCTATTCTGTGACTAAATATACTTCTTACTACTAAAACGCTTAATATTTTTATTTTATTACTCTATACGACAATGTTAACCTTTTAATACTGAAAACACAATCAATTACTTTTGTCTAATTGCAATAATTCTACTACTAAATCTATAAATAACCAAAATTATTTAATTCTGGCTGATTACAATCGACTTTTTCTACATAAGTTTCTATATAAGTACAAAGTTATTAGAATATTGTCTGACTAAAACTGCTTGTACTACTGAAATTTCTAACTGCAAAAATTTTTAATTTCTGTCTCATTACAACTTAATTTTTCTACTGAAAAATCACTCAATTAGTAAAGTTTAACTAAAACATTTTTACTACTGAAACTATTGCAGAAATTGTAATGTAACTGTAACTTTAAAACTTGACTAACTATATTTACTTTTTACTACTGAAAATACAGACAAATAATATTGTCCGAATAAAGGTGAACTTTAGTACTGAAATTATAACTACAAGATTTTTTCTCATTGTCTGACTGTATTTGTCCTTTACTCGCGCAGAACATGCCCCATTTTCCCCTATATTCAAAATAGGGCTCTGATAGGGGCCTCGGCAGTTTTTCCTATCAAAAAAATAATAAATAAATGAAGTTTTTATAAGTCCTTTTTGTTATAGAAGCCATTAATAGTGAAAAGCAGTCATTACTTTAGTAATTTAATAATTTTTTTATTTTAGGGGTTTGGGTAGAATTCCTTGCTAAAACCGTAAGTAGGATGTTAATTATATTTTAAATACGGTTCTGACCAGGACCTTGCCAGTTTTCCTCATTTAAATAAAGTATTACTCCCTAATGAACATTTTTTCACTAGATGTTTTTGATCACTTAAAAAATTTTCAAATAAACGAAACTCTTTAACATCAAAAATAATAATTTTATACTGTGCTTTTAAATATATTTTTTCAATTATAAAACTGAAATCTCTTGCAGACGTTAATGGGCGTGCCGTTTAAATAGGTGCAATATAGTTATATGTTATATTATATATGTTAAGGGAAACTGACAAGACCCTAGACAGTTTTTCCATAAGTAGGGCATTGGTCGGGAACTGGTCAGTTTTTTTCTGCCCAGAGACACACCAGACATCGGGAAAAAACGACTAATTAGAATTGTCTGATTAAAATTGATTTTTACTACTGAAACTCTAACAAAAATAATTTTAGTATTTTTGTGTATGAAAGGAAAAATTAAAGAAGAACATAGATTATTATTGTTCCTTTGGTGTAGAGATTGCTTTTTTTGTATTAAATCATAAACATTATATAGAATATTAAAATAAATATACCTCTGATGGTATTTTTTCTTATGAAAAGAGTTTATCGAAGATACCTCGAATGTCTCGCATTGTTGGATAAAAACGCGTTATGTAGTTGTTTAAGCGCGAACATGCTCAAAAGATATTGACATCGTAGTATAGCACGTACACGATGAGAATTATGGACACAATGAAACGATCTACATCGTCGGGAATATCGTAAAATCTCACGCTACTAGGGAAATGACGAATTCTTTTTCACCTCTCTCTCTCTCTCTTTATATATATAAACTGTCCTCGCAAAACGCCCTCAAGCATCGTTTTCTCGCTTCTTCCTCCGCAGTATCAAGTGAATACGATCAGTTAAAGCATCACGTTTCAAACTTGGTATATGGCCAATTCAACGGGGGTAAAAGCGTAGTGTAGTACTTTTCATTCCTCGGCTTATATCTTGAAGAGAGAGAGAGAGAGAGAGAGGGAGCGAGAGTGTACAACAGTAATGAAACGCGGGATATTTGTTCTACTTGTCGCTATATTACACGTACAACGAAATATCTTCTCTTTGTATCCTGACTTAGATTATGCTATTAAAAAGCAGGTCACATTAAATGACTTTTACTGGTTAAAAATTAAACCCGAAGCTCTCTCTAATAGTTTTTATCACATCAAGGACAGTTTTATAATAATTTTATCACTCTACCATTATGTATTATATAATGAAATAGAAATTGTTATTTCTTACATTCAAAGAAGAAAATTATTTAAACTCTTCCAAATTTAATTTAATTTTACTCGAACAAATTTTGTAAATAATTTAATTAGTACTGTCTAATTTTACTCCTATTACTAAAATTGACTAAAATGTTTGTTTTACTACTTAAATACTCAGTTTTATTGAAAGTTCGGTAAAACGTTAGGCACAGTGTTCGGTAAAACTTAGATTTATTGTATAGTTCGGTAAAACGTAGGGTAAGTGTTCACTATACTTATTTTTTTTCAAAGTTCAGTAAAACATATGGTACAAAGTTCGGTAAAATTTATATTCATTGAATTACTGAATAATTCGGTAAAACTTGAAGAATAAAAAATAAAAAATAATGTCATTGCAGTAGTTCTATAGTAATACTGTCGTAAATCTCATTTTACCTACTTTAATCACTACCTAAACCCCCTACAATTATTCACGAACAAATACTTATTCATTACACCTGCCTACAGTACATTCTAAACGTAGACATTAACAAATACATCGCACGCTTTACAGTATGTCGAAAGTTTAGTTTCTTTTTAGCTTTCTAGATGGCATGAAACTAAAGTAACGTATAATAATATTAGTTTAGTGTCAACTTGAAACTGAATTAACTGATTAAATTAAGTTTTGTGACAACTCAAACAAAAGATTAAATAACATAATTATTTAGTGTCAATAACAAATTGTTTCCCTTAACTTACGTAACTTTGATCATTAGCATAAGTAAAATAAGTTTGATCATTAACGTACCTTGCGTAAGTTATTCTAGTTAGATGACTTACGTAAGTTTGATCATTTACGAAAGTTACATACGTTTTATTATTTACGTAAGTTACGTAAAATTAATCATTCACGTAAGTTACGTAAGCTTTATTATTTACGTAACTTGTGTAAGTTATTCTAATTACGTAACTTACGTACAGGATCCAACAAGGTAAGTTACGTTCGTTTAATTTTTTACGTAAGTTATATTAATTACGTCAGTTACATTAGCTTGATTATTTACGTAACTACGTAACATTTATAAATCACGTAAGTCGCATTCTTTACGTAAGTTATTCTAGTTACGTAAAATTGATAAATTACGTCAGTTATTCTAGTTATGTAACTTTCTTAATTTGGTTCTTTTACGTAAGTTACTGTAATTAGTTTATTTACTCTGATTACGCAACATATGTAACTTACTTTAATTATGTAAATTGCTATAGCCACGTAATTTACTCTGGTCACGTAAGTTACATTAATTACTTACGTTGCTCTTGTTAGATAAGTATGCGGAAACAATTTTTCTGTGATTGTCACTAAATTATTATGTTTTTTAATCTTTTGTTTCGAGTTGACACGAAACTTAATAGTTTCAAATACTTTTGTTTTTGGATTATTTAAGAATTGAAACGAAAGTAATTTACTATTTAGTTTCGATTCAGAAGCGGTTTGTGCTATAAATGAAATTATTAATTATTAGTTAATTAGTACAAATAAGTTAAAAACGTCAATAGTCATTGATGTCAAAATTTTTTTTACTGCAGGGCATTTAAAAAAGAATTTCAATCCTGAAAACTAACAAATCATGCAAGTCAAGGAAGTTTTACTGAACTATTCCCGAAAACTAACACTCGAGTCAAGTCAAGAAAGTTTTACTTAACTTTACTAAAAAATTCGGTAAAATATAAGGAACAAATTTTCTCCGTGTAAAACTTAAATTCTTCTGTAAATTTAAATGAATAAAATTCTTACAGATTTCTATAAATACCTACCCCAACTTTTCAGAAAAAATCTTTTTCATAACGCGGTGCTAAACAGGGCACTGCTCACACACGTTACGAAATAATTATAATGTTTTTTTAATAACATAAAGACATTTTTTAAAAAATTCCCTGTCTCTGAAATCCTTGCAAATTGTAAAAGTTCGTGGTGAAAATTTAACATGTTAAATTGTTGACCACTTTCTTTTTTAAGAAAACAAACGTTTTCTATTACAGAAATGAATTTTAAATAGTTTCTACGTATGCAATTATTTTGATATAAATGTTCAGTAGTACACTGAGAAAACATACTTAATTTAAATAGAAAAATTATTTTAAGTAATTTTGTTTAATTGAAATTAGTTTGTAAGCTTATTCCTAATATATATAAAATATCTACTTCTTTGATTCAAAAATATTATTTGTTTTGAATTAAACATATTATTTCTTTAAATAAACAAAAAAATATGTTTCAATTAAACTTAAATATGTTTGACTGTGTTGTAAATATATTTTAAGTTTGATTTAAACAAAATATGTTTGAATCAAATGTATTGTTTTTTCAGTGTAAAAAATAAAAATATTGATAATATTATTTTCAAAAAATGTGAATAAAAAGTAAAATGAAATTTATTTGCCTAAATAAAAGAAAAATAGTGAATATCGCGTAATATTTCATAATCATTTATATCGGAAGTAAGAGTTCGATGTACATGTGTATTGAATGAATTTTTTAGTTTGTTTGTAAATTTAGTGATAAACTTTTGAAAGTAAACTGAAATAATATTGAGCCAATCGTGAGAAATTTTTCTGGTAAAGTTCTATGAGAGATCTTATAAAGTTTAAAAAACTTTATAGTTGAAGATCAATTTTCTCTATGTACGTCTCTTTTTTAAAAGGAAATTAGAAAGACTTCTGGACATTGAACGTAATCTAAAGCTTGAAAGGTTGAAAAGTTTCTTTAGTAAAAACTAAAAAGTTTAAGTAGAAAAAGCGATAAGTGCGAAGAAAGAAGAGATAAACAGACCGAAAATAGTGTCCTTTTATATTTAATCGAACCTGAAAAAAGAGAAACAGATATATGCTAATTCAGAGATGAAAAAAACTCTTTTTCTTCACTTTTTAATGATTTTTGTGCCATTTCTTTTGAGTCTTGATGATTAATTTTTTCCCGTACAAAAAAATATTGAATTTACAAAAAAAAAGTCTTTTTCGTAGTGCGTTTTTTTTCTCCTCATTTCACTCACGATATTCATGACCGGGTATTAAAGTTCCCATGTGTATTTTCGTAAAATTTCTCGTGCTTTCTATTCAAGAAGTTGAGTTGTAAAGAGTGGAACTCGATCTAGCGTGAAATTACACTTTCCAGAATTTTACTCGTAAGAGTAAAAGCTTTCAACAAAAAAAAATAAAACAAAAAAATTTGCAACATTCCGTGTATTTGCTTTGGAAAAAATTATTCATCAATGCCAAATGAATTTTGAAACATCGTACAAAATGCTTTCTATGCGAAAATTAAATAAAAATTTCTCATATATTTCTCCGAAAGGAAATTTTTATCACAAAAAAAAAGAAAAAAATAATCATCTACTGTTCCGTTCACGATTATTAAAATTTTAATGGAAATGTTCAAAATAAATACAAATGAATACTAAATTTCAATTCTCTAAGGTCTTAAAATTGTAAAAGTTAATTTTTTTTTGTTAAAAAATATTTTTAATTTAGAAATGTGTTTCATAATTATTAATGAATATTAATTACCCATTAAATGTTCTGCACGATAGTGCGCGAAACGCAGTATTCAATTTCATATATTATTATGCAAATTAGAAATTTTTCTAGGTATCTTTAAATATCAATTTCAATTTCTGAATAATTACGATTTTGAAATTTACTAAAAATTAGATAAATAGAAAAAAATCAGTTTAAACGGAAAATAACAGAAATTACAAAAGTAGTAATATTTTATGTAATAAAATTATTCTTTTAAATTAAAAAAACAATAAGTTATTCTCTCAAGAATTACATCATTCCGTCAAATTAAAACAAATGTATTGTTTAACCAAAATACTTCTTTTTTTAAGAAAATTTTAAATCTGAAAAATAAAAATGTGAATGTCTGGAGTTCGACAATGTACAGAAAAGTACAGCAAACTATGGAAGAAAATTTTTTTTTTTAAACTAAACTCTAAAGATTCAGATTTTTAATGTTCAGATTTAAAATTTCCCAGAAAACAATTGTTTTATTCTCCCATACTTTGCTATACTTTCCCGTACTTTAACGAACTTCACAAATTTAGATTTTTAATTTTCACATTTATAATTTCCCACCCTGGAAAAAAATTTAATTTATTCAAAAAACCGAATAATTGATTATTATCAATTAAATATTTAATTGAATCAAATAAATATCCATTACAGTCATAATTAAATGGTATTTGCTTTAAATATTGAAGTTATTGATTCAAATACCATTTAACTGACTCCTTTAAATATTATTTGATTCAAGTAAATATTCAATTGATAATAGTCAATTAATCGGTTATTTGAATCAATTATTATATTTTTTCAGTTCAAAAAACAATTTTTTTATTCTCGATACTCTGCCGTTCTTTCCGCACTTTGCCAAACTTCGAAAATTCAGATTTTTAATTTTTAGATTTAAAATTTCCCAAAAAACAATTTTTTCCTCTCATATTTTGCTGTACTTTCTTGTACTTGACCCGAACTTTACAAATATGGAACTTGGATTTTTTGATTTTACATATCCATAAAACTCGCTTTCAATACTTTGGTGTAGTTCTCCATTCGAAAATTTTCTCGCGAAACCTATTTTCTTGTTCCCGTACTTTGTCGAACTGTTCCCTTACTTTAAATATCGTTGTTAACCACATACATTCCGAAGTAGGGGATACGCTCATAACCCGTAGTTTACTGTACTCTGCTTATATTTTTCTGTACTTTTATGTACTTTGCTGGATTTCGTACAAACTTTTATTTCCACGCAGCAAGTAAATGTATTTTTTTTAGTAGTAAAATGTAGTTATAGTCAGATAGTTTCAAAATTTCTGTTAGATATAGTTTCAGTAGTAAAAGACAGCTTTAGTCAGACAATTTAATTTATTTTTGTTATACATTCAATAGTTAAAGAGTTTTATTATGACAATACTAATTGACTGTATTTTCAGTAGTAGAAGACATATTTATAGTCAAAACAAAGTAAAAAAATTTTGAAGTTGAAGTTTCAATTAGTAAAAAAAAATGTTTTAGTCAGATATAAGTAATTTATTACAGTTTCGGTACTTAAAGAGAGTTTGTCAGAGAATATTAATTGTCCTTTTTCAGTTGGGTCTGTCTGGCTGTATCCAGCTTTATTACTGAAAATGACATAAGTAAAATGACATTTTATTACTAAAATTTAATGCCTGACCAAAAACTTTCTTTCATTACTTGAACTACAGTTGTGCCTTTCGCATTCAATTATTTTAATAAATAAAGTACAATTTTTAGCAGAAATTAAATTATTTTCATTACAATTTGAATAAAATTTCACGAAAGAATTGAATTATTTTCTGAAATTTGCATAAATCCAATGAAACAATTTTATTATTTAGAAAAGTCTTTCCAAACATTCAATACTCTTAAAAATTATTCTAAAAGTGATTAAATATCAAAAGTTCAATTATTTCTAATATTGTCTGTAAAATTGATTATAAAAATTGAATTATTTTCCAAATTTTTAAGAAAATTCTTGTAAAAGGGTCAGAATTTGTGAAAATTTCAAAGAAAACAAAAAGTATTTTTTTTAAATCAAAATGATGAAAAAACATTTCTATTTTGTCCTAAGAATGTGTCCATCAAAGAACAGAAAAAATATTAATTTTTATAAAAGTTATTGCAAAATTAATTTTTTTTGCAACTTTTAAAACAAAATGTTATTTCTCCTAAATGAATGAACCGATTTAAATGAAGCAAGCGGGAATATAAAAGGGAATGAAAAATACTTTCGTTCAGAATTAAAAAATTTTTAAAAAGTTTATATTTTAATAATTATTTAATAAATTTTTTATAAACAATTAATTTTTTTTATTGTTCTGCGTCTTTTAAAATTTTTTGTTAAATATCTACATACACTTAAAACTATAAGAAATCAAAATCCGTTGAGAAAATTTATGAGCGACAGTTATTTAAAAAGTTATAATGGAACTTATATTGGCGCGGTGTGTTTTGTTCATTTCGTAGTTAAAAATAATGTTTTAATTCTGAAAATCATCAAAATCGCATCTCCGTTCGATATAATTTCCATTATAACTTTTAAAATAATGGTCGCTCATAAATTTTTCTCAACGGATTTTGATTTCTTATAGTTTTCAGTGTATGTAGATATTTTAAAAAAATTTTTAAAAGGCGCAGAACAATAAAAAAAAATTAATTGTTTATAAAAAATTTATTAAATAATTATTAAAATATAAACTTTTTAAAAAATTTTTAATTCTGAACGAAAGTATTTTTTATTCCCTTTTATATTCCCGCTTGCTTCATTTAAATCGGTTCATTCATTTAGGAGAAATGACATTTTGTTTAAAAAGTTGCAAAAAAAATTAATTTTGCAATAACTTTTATAAAAAGTAATATTTTTTCTGTTCTTTGGTGGACACATTCTTAAGACAAAATAGAAATGTTTTTTCATCATTTTGATTTAAAAAAAAATACTTTTTGTTTTCTGTGAAAATTTCACGAATTCTGACACAAAATATTAATTTATTTTCTTTGAAAATTTAAAAAACAAATAGTGTCAGATTGACTTCCAATTTTTACTATCATCTTTTGGTGTTAAGACGCAAAAATATCATGAAAGACGTGCTAATTTGAACAAGCCGTTTAAGCAATACAACAACTAACTATTCTTACCGCATTTTATTGTATCAGTCACAAATAAAAGTAGGAAAGAAGAATTTTCAAGAGTGGAAAAATTTATAAACTTTTTTTTTCAAAATTGAGAAGAGAATTTCAATCCGATTGGTTAGGTTAAATTGAGCTCACAGTTCGAGTTTAGCAAAAAGTGGAACTCTCTCCATAAACCTTGTCTTCTTTACAAAATATTATAGTCGCGCTCTCAAAAGAACGAATCTCTCACCGTCTTTGTGTGTGTGTGTGTGTGTGTATAAAATCAAATGTATCATAAAAGTGAATACTTTAGAATGCCGTTAGTATATACTGTACATTATAAAATGTATGAAATGTATACTAAAAATAAAAAAGAGGAGGCGCGTGTGCGCAATTATGAAATATACCAACGCCACTAGGAACCGATAAAAGTATTTTGCGCAAAAAATAAAGTGACGGCTATTGTGAAACATGAAAATTGATAAAAACACTTTTCTTTTTTCTTTTTATTTTATCTCCAATGTTGCGTCCGAGAAAATATCTCGGAAAAACTTCAGCCACTAGCTGAGGCGAGAAGTGTCAACCAATATCGAATAGGGGATCAATCCCATCAGCGTTGTAAAATTATTATCGCCAGTATATTTCACGAGCGTTAATATTAAAGCGAATATGTTGTCGGAATATATCCTACAAAATTTCTTTTTCTTCTTGTTTTTTTTCCTTTTTTTTAAATATAACACGCGGTACACACGCTTCACATTTTACAAAGTCCATAAAAAAGGAATTTACTTTTTTTCTATATATATATATCTATAATATATCGCTCACTCAATTTCTCCTCTAACAAAAAATAAATGTACACAGATATATTAAATATGCAGTCAATTTTTTTTACTTTTTTCTTATATTTTCTTTTATATACATATGTGCATATTTAATATTCAGTTGAATATTATTTATTTTTTGAATCTTTATTTATTTATTTTTACATTTTTTAAAATTATTTCCTTCTTTAAATATTTTTTACTTTTCTTTTTTTTTATTAAATTTATATTTAAGGAGGTAAAAAACTGAATATTTGTTTCTATATGAAATTAAAGTCAATATTAAAAAAAAATTTTCTTTACGAATTTCAACTGAAAGTTATATCGAAGAACTATATAGAGAAGGAGGAGGCGTAAAAAATATTGAATCGATAAGTGAAAATCGATCATTCAATCGCGTTTCTCTCCCATAAAATGCCTATATAGAGAAGGAAGGTATTATCGTCTAAAGTACTAGTAGTCGACAGTTTTCTCTAAAATGCGTAAATCCTGTAAAAAATTTTTAGCGCCCTGAAGAAAAGCATAAAGCGACACATTTTTACAAAACGAAAATCGATTATACAATTGTCTTATTATTATTCCATATAAACGAAAAATTGTATTTTATTTTTTATTTATTTTCTCTTCATTTCACGGGCAAGATAGACTGTTTACCTGACACAAGTAGAAATATTACTATATTAGCGAAGTTTTTAGTTGATACAGTTAAAAATGTATTTTTTTAAATGTAGTTTCCCAGCTGAAAAAGTTCTATAGAATTTCACTAGAATCATTCTATAGAATCATTCTATATAAATTCTAGAGAATATTCTATAGAATTTCAATAGAATGATTCTATAAAATTTCTACGAGAATTCTACTAAATTTTAGTGGTTTTTAATTAGAAGGAATATAAATTTCGTAAAATAATTTTTTTAACATTATAGTTATGTATGGTTACGAAGTTCAATGAATTTTATATATTTAAAGGATATAAACAATTATTTTGACCTAAAATTTGTTGAAAAATATTATGTTACAAATTTAAAGTTTTTCTAATTAAAAAGCACTAAAATTTAATAGTATTTATGTAGAAATTCTATAGAATCATTCTAGTGAAATTCTATAGAATATTCACTAGAATTCATATAGAACGATTCTATAGAATTATTCTATAGAATGATTCTAGTGAAATTCTATAGAATTTTTTCAGCTGGGCTTATCGTCAAAAAAGTTCAATTTTTAAAAAATTTGTTGATAAAATTCATTACAAGAATTAAAATTTAAAAATCTTTCAATTATTTAATAAATTATTAACTTTTGTAATTTAGTAATAAAATTTTATACAAATTCCTCAAAAAATGTAAAGTTATAAATAAATAATAAAAGTTTGAATTTCGTCAAAAAAATGCAATTATTTAATAAAAATTATGTTTGTAAAATTTTGTTAAGAGAATTTAATTTTAAGAAACATTTAATTCTTCAGTAAATTATTTACTGTTGTATTGAAATAATTGAATAATTTATTTTGAAAAGGTTTCAAATTAAAATATTTAAAAATTTCAAATTTATATTTTTTAACTGTCAATTTTGGAGAATTATTTTTTTTTAAAGTTTAATTAAATTTTTTTTTTAAATAATTGTTCTAAACGTTTAAGAGAATTTTCCAAAGTTTTAGTATGTTTTTCTAAATTATTTCATGGGAATGTTTCTAAATTCATAGTAACTTTTCAATTGTAAATTCTCAAAGTACTTTTTCAAAAAATATTTTATAAAAGTTGATTTAGAGAAGAATTTTATTTACAAATTCTTCTTAGAAAATAATAATTGAATTAAAATGATGGAAATAATTTTTAAGAAAGTTACAGTAACAATGTTCTTAATATAAAATAAAAATACTTTTATGAGTTGTTTAATTTCAAAAAGGTTTGAATTTGAATGTTTTGAAAAATCTTAATTCACGTGGAAAAATAATAAATATTTATTTAGAAAAGGAAGTTATTGATGTTTTCGAATAATTTTACGATTAAAAAATTTCGTAATAAACTGTAACAGGACAATTTTCTCAGTAAAATTTGTTCCTTAATTTTCTAAAAGTTAAAAAATTTTTAATTTCATTAAAAATTTGCAATTGAAAAATATAGTTTATAAACAGTTTTTCTTTATTTTAAAAAAACATTAAATTTTATTAAAACAATTATTGCAAATAAGAGATATAGTAATGATGTAAATTATTTCCTTATGAAAACTGTGATTTTTCTAAAAAAATATTATAAAGGGGGATTATTTCTTGTTTTTTCCCAAAAAAAAAGAATAAATTTGTTAACAAAATTGTTATTGAGAAATAAAAATTATGCATAAAATGGATATATTTCCAATTTCTTAAACATAATTTTTAAACAATAAACAGTTCTATAATATTTTAAATAAATTAAAAGGAAAAAAATTTGCATAAGTTAGATCAGTTAAACGAAATTTGTTATAAAAAACAAAATTTATAATTTATATGTTAAAGACAATTTTTAAAAATGTTTAAACTACAAATATTATTTCATAATAAATCATGAAAAATACCTGAATGTTTTCGATTTGTCAAGCAATATTTTCTAAAGAAAAAAAACAAAAGCAGACACAAAAACTAACTTCAAAAAGTGGACAAACAGAATAAAAAAATGAAATACGAATAATATTACAGTTGATTAAATTATAATGACAACTTCATGTTTCATAATAATATTCGTATACGTTGTTGAATTTCAAAAACATTTGAATTAAAATTTTATTGAAAATATAATTTTCTATGGATTAATAATAATGATCAAATATTTATTTTATAAAGAAGTTATTGATGTTTTCGAATAATTTTACAATTAAAGAAATTTGTAAATAAATGTAATAGATTTTTTTTAGTATGTAATAATTTTTAAAGTGAATCAGAATATTCTTTAGAGTCAGGAAAAATATGAAAATTTTTTCTGGAAATAAGAGAAAAACAAAATTAATTTTTTGTGTCAACCTTGTGTTAAAAATGGCTATGAAAGTGGCGAAATGAATGTGAAAATAAAAGTGAAAATGAAAATATAAGTAGAAGTGAATATGAAAGTGTAAATCAAAGAAGAAATGAAAGTGAAAGTAATTTTTAAAAAATACACTTTTTAAAAATTTTTTCTATCACAAAAACCAATAGAATTTAAGGAGACAATTGTCTGGAAATTCGAAATGTTTCATATCAGAACTATTGGGATATAAATCAGGATTATCCACTTATCTTCTTCCTTTAGCTTGACAAATATTTTCAATGCGCAATTTTGACGGACCATTTAAATTTTAGTTTGAGACGTTTGAACGATCACAGCCAATTAAGTGATAGAATGAAAGTGGCTATCGTTAATCTTCACGTCCGGAATTTATACTTGAATAAGATGGTTATTTTGGACTTGCAATGGCTTTTGTTCCTTGCGCGGACGCTGGGATCATTAAATTCAGTGGAACCATAGTCCGAGGCGTGTACACCACATTTGTATGTATATATATATATATTTGTGTACGTGTAAACACACACACACACATATACACCTACGTAGAGCATCCTTTCTCGAATGGCGCCTGGAAGCTTACCGAATTATTGTTTGATAAGCCATAATGTATAGATTCTCTATAAATGGGTTCGTATCCTGGCTTAACAATGCCGGAATGATTGGCTCGCTGTCTGGCCTCGTGGCTTGCATTCACTTACAATGCAACGGCGTTTGGGGGTACTATCGCGAGTTTGAATTTGTGTCTATGTGTGTGCGTGTCTGTGTGTGTGCGTTGGTGTCGGTGTCGGTGTGTTCGCTTTCAAACTCAGTTTCTAATAATTACGTTAGGTTTCTAACACTTCCAAACAGAAACCCCTGAATTTACGTTTCTCTGCATTATAATAGCAAAACCTCTTCATTGAAAGATACGTCATTTGTATCCAACAAACTATTCTTCATTATTATTTCCCTCGGGGATATTCAAATATTATATTTCTCTGTTAATTTTTTTTTCTTTTTCAAATTTTTAACGAGAGAAATTGGAGAAAAATTCTAGTAATTAATTTTTGATGTCTGACGATTTTCACGGTGTATTTTTTTAGACCCCTAATTATTAGGTTTAAAAAAAAGAATAAGCATTATTTTTTATTTTTAGGTATAGAAGATGAATGGCTGAAAATTTTTATTTAACCCGGCGAGCGTAAGGTGGGGTGAAATTTTTCCTGTAAAATTAAATTCTTCAATAATTCAAATTTGTAATGCTGATTTTAACTGTAATTTTTAATAGTTGTTCTGGATACGATAACAAATTAATAAAGAATAATAAAAATATTTTTTACGCCTCTTATTGTTTACTTATAACTAGCAAATGATACGCGCCCCAGCGCGCGGAACGTTCTATTTGTTTTTACTTTGTAAATTGAAAAATTTTACATTTTCAAGAATAAACACCAATTTTCCAAATGATTACAAATTCAAAATTAAAAGAATTCAATTATTTATTTGAAATAAATTTTAGTTGACTTGAATAATTAATTTGATTCAAATAAATTATTCTTTGACTGCAGAAAATTTTATTTGGTTTTCATAAATTATTCTTTGCCTGAGAAAAATTTTATTTGGTTCAAATAAAAATTGTATTTATTCTAAATAGTTTTATATTAAAAAATGACTAGTTTATTTACACTGAAAAACGTTATTTAAGTCAAGTTACATTGAAAAGAATTTATTTAATCCAAATTGCACTGGAAAAAAATATTTGATTAAAATACCCGATTACCCGTCTATTTTTATAAATTGAATATTTACTTGAATTAAATAATCTCCATTTAAATTAATTAAATGGTATCTGATTATGATTATAATTTATCTGATGAGCGATTATTGTTCTCAGTTATTGAAAAACAATGCTGGCTAAAAATTCAGAATAAAAAATACAATATAAATTATGTATACTGTATAAAGAAGAAAAGAGGGAAAATTAAATTTTTCAGGTATTAAATTCGTTTAGTTGTCTTTCAGCTTATGCTGCAACCACTCACTTGTCATCCGGTTTTAACTCTTGTGCCTTCTTCTTCTTTTTTTTGGTCTCTTTTCCTCGGTGCGCTTCTAAACCACTTCCTCTCTCTCTCTCTCTCTCTTCCTTTCGGACTCACGTGTCTCCAGCCATTCGTCTTTCCAACACTCTTCTTCTCTTTTTTCTCTTCTTTTCTTTTATTTTTGACTTCACTCACGTTCTTCAACGATTTCTGTAAAGAAAAAATTGAATTTAGTTCACTTTTTAGTAATTATGATACAGAAAATTACATCTTTTTTCTTATTTTTTAATTTTTACACCTCTAAATGTGAATTCATTAGTAGAAAATTACTATAACTAATAATAAAAAAAATAAATAAGAATATATTTTAATTATTATAAATTATGAGCAGAAAATTACTAATTATTCTTTGAAATTAACTAATTGTTATGGTAAAATCTTGACTGAATTTTACGTTCAGCGTTTAGTAAAAAATTACTAACTCTTAGTAGAAAATTACTACGACTTACGAAAATTAGTTAAATTCAGTAAATTGATTTACTATCGGATTAGTAATTTTTTAACTAATTTAAATTTAGAAAGCCAGCATTATTTTTTGTTAAAGTAAAAAGAATCTAGCTTTTTGAAAATTTGGCAAAAAAAAGAAAAAGGTTTCATTTCTTAGTTTTCTGAATATTTATTTAATGAGGTGCAAATATATGACGAAAGTTCCCCTTGAATAAGAATCGAATATCGATGATAATGAAATGAATTCAGAGCATTTCTCATTCTATCTCTCTCTTCAAAAGATTCTAAAAGTTATTGCACACCAATGAAAGCCCGTCAATTAATCCCTTTTTCAAAATAAGACTTTGAGAATTTTTCAGTTAAAAAAGGATTCTTTAAGCATTCTACATTGGAGAGAGAAAAAATTTATTTTATTCATTTTACTTGAATGAAAAGGATTTTTTTAATTTTTTCACAAATTTCACTTTTTTTACAAATAATGTTCATTTTTAATCAAATAACTTTTTATTTACTTAGAAAAAATTGTATTTAAGTTGAATAATTTTGAGTTGAGTTACACAATTTTTATTTGTTTCAGCTTATTTCTAAATTTGAGAGAATAGAAATTTAATTTAAATTTATATTTATTTCAAGTCCAATTTTTCTTAATAATAAAAAAATGTGTATTTTAAATATTTAAATTCAAATATAACTGTTTTACGTTATTAATTATAAATAACTATTAGTGGAAAAAATTAATATTTTTAAAAAATCTCAATTAAGGGCATTTGAACCATTATGACGTCATAATTTATTTAAAGCATTTGTTCTAATATTGTGACGTCATAATAATTCAAATTCCCTAAAAGAAAAAAATAATTTAATAAATTTTGTAAAACTGAAATGAAGATAATTAATTTTGTTAGAAAGTTTTAATAAATTAAAAATTTTAATTGTCAAAAACTTAAAATCTTATAATTAGTAAATAATTGAATTGTACAAAGAGTAACAATAGTCTAAATTTAAAATCGACAATAATTTAACTTTGAAGGAGTACGTTACAATTAATATTTTACAAATTAAAGTTTCTAAAAACGTTTTAATTGAAATTTAAAAAAGTAAATTTTTAAATTTTATTTCTATTGTTGACGAATATTTAAAGGAACGTAATTGTAAGTTTTTGACAAAATAAAAATTTTCTGAAATTTTATTAAAAAATTATATTCAATTTTTACAGAGTTTCATTAAAATTTTTAAGAATATTTGCGAGGGTAAAGCCTTGATAAAAATAAAATTTACGTCATTTCTTATATTTCTATTATTTAAAAATAATTGAAAATTTCAACTAAAAACGTAGTTTAAAATTTATGGAATAATTTAAATTTTATAAAAAATGATTGAATTTTTTAAGAATTTCTTTAAAATTTTAAACTTAATTTTATATAAAATTCAGGAAAAAAGTAGAAATTAAGTCTGGAAAGTCAGTGAAAGATAAAATATAATATTTTCTCACAATCCTGATTAAAATTGGATTTTTTTAATGTAGAACAATTTTCTAATTCTGAAAATCAGTTTATATAGAAAATTTTACCTTTTAAAATTACGTTTTTAAAGAAATTCAGTTATATTTTAATGATAATTGAGTTTTATAATTTAAATATAATTTTTATTAAGAAATATTTCTTTTCATTTTGTACGAATTTGAAAAATAAAAATCGCTATTACGAAAATATGGGTTTTTTCATTTTTTTATTTTTATACCAAACGAAGCCCAAAATCGTATTCTACAAGATATATAAGTTTCATTGTGGTACCGTAACAAGCTAAAAAGGGCACTCACTAGTAATTGAATATTTGATGAATTTTATTGAAATTTTTCAAAATATTTAAGAAAAGTCTTAGGGAAAAATAAATTCTGGAATGTGAGGGGAAGCCAAAATAAATATTTTGTCATAACTCTGATTAAGATTGAATTTTTTCATTGTAAAATACTTTCCAGAACTTGAAATCAGAGAAAAAATTTTTTTTCCTTTCTGCGATTATGTTTTTTAAAATAAAATTAATTTTGTCGTTTAATTTTTTTAAATACCTTGAATTTTGATAGTGAGAGAGATAGCGCAAAGATTAATATTTACAGCAAAATACCAATGTCACTAATCCTATTAAATATACCTAACCGAATAAAATTCCGTCAATATATGTAACTAAAGCTGAGAATTTAGAAAAGCCTCAGGTGTTTATAAGTTTATATTATTCGATTTGTATTTGAAAAATGTGTGAATACTTTTTTCCCATGTAAATATATGATATATGCAAAAAGAGAAGAGAAAGAAAAACAAATTTCTCTACTTGCTTATGTATATACATAACGCGTCGCGCGAGAGTTGTACTTGAATCTCATTGCAGTGGCTAATCCTTGCTGCCATCGTGTTTCATGCGGATTAAATCCTTCTGCTCGGTGCATATTATTCTCATAAGCCCGGGCAAGTGCCGTAGAGAAAAATATCGTATTAAGCATTAGATTTCCATCGTGTGCGCGCCTCTTCTGCCGTTTGTATGAAAACGCGTCTTTTACTTCTCTTGCTTTTTCTTTTTATTTACAGAGGAGGACACACAACGAGCATTGGGGCTTGTTAAAAAAAAGGGAAAAAAACTGGAAAAGAAAAAAAAATAGAAAAAACGCACAAGAAATGAAAAATGAAACTTTCAACGAGTCCGTGACGATGCATGAGAGCGCGAGAAAACCGCGCGACATTTTTTTTATTTCCTAAAAACCTGATTACCCAGCACTTACGGTGTAATTAGCGCTTGAGTATGCATTTCTCATGCTCTCGCATCATTTGTACGATTTTACGTGAATTAAAGTAAAGAATTTCTGATATGACTCTCTCTCTCTCTCTCTTTCTTTTTTTTCTCTCTATAATAATCATCGATCTTTTTTTAATTTCAATTCTTTTTCTTACTTTTATTATATTATTATTGTCATTAGAATTATTATTATTATAATAATGTTAATATTATGAATAATTTTTTTATGAAGAGACCTATAAGTATTTATTATTATTTATTTAAGTTTCAGCCCTCATATAAAGACTTACAAAATAATTAATTAAGTTGGTTTGAAAAAAACAACCAATCACATTAATAGTAATGATAAAAAATACTAATAAAAAATAATAATAATAAAAAGAAAGAAACAAAATAATTTTTATTACTATTATTTTTAATGATAAAATATAAATAATAATTTTTCCATAAAAAGTCCTAAATTTGAAGAATTGCAAAATAATTTTAAAAAGTTGTTTTAACAGGAAGTAAATAATAATATTAATAATGACATTCTAATTTAACAAAAATAACAATAAAAAAATATAAATAATAATAAAAATTATCAATATAATTATTATTATCAATTTTTATTGACACTCTTGTAAAAAATTACAATAGAATTTTACTAGAACGACTCTTCATAAAATTTATTAAACATTCGATTGAAAATACAGATTGATTAATTAATTAATTTATTTATTAATTAGAATTTAACCAGAACAAAAAATAAATAGTAGGTAGAAATTTACGGAAATATTTTTTAATGATGTATATTAATTAAATGTTATTATAATTTTAGTATTTAAAGCTATAATTTGATTAAGGTTGCAACAAGTTAGAGAAGTTAAAAAAAAACAGGAAATTTGATTAAAAGTGCTGAAAAAATTAAAGTTTTTATAGAATTCGTAACAAAATTCTGAAGAAATTGAAAATAAATGAATAAATAACAAATGGAAAAAGTATAAAAATAATAAGTAATAGAAAATATAAAAAAATAAAAAGTTTGAAACTAAAAAAATGATAGACTCAAATAAAAAAAAATGATTGACGAAAATAAATATTTATTTGCGAATGGAATTTTTTAATCGAATACATTTTTTTCATTGACAAAATAAAATTGATGTTATAGATTACTTTCAAAGTGGTAAATATTTTATACTCGGCTTTCAGAAAAAAAATTCCTTTTGTAGTATTATACTTCTACTATGCTGTTAGTGTATGATATGAAAATTTAGTTTGAAAGATAATCTGTTAATGGGGAAAAAAAACTTTTTTCGGATACTTAACATTTTAGTTATTGAATGAGTAAATTTTTTTTAACGCTACACAAGCGTTGTTGTCGACCTAATTTTTTAAATTTCCGTTTTAGACGAAAAGGAGCTTGAGTCTTAATCCTTCTATTAAAGTTCCACGCACGAAAGTTAAAAGCTGATTGTGCCTTAAATTCTCATGAGAAAGTGTCTAAAATGATAAATCTCGTATACAATTTATAATATATATGTAATAAAAAAAAAATTTCTTTTTTTATTAAAATTTGTACCTATCCACAATAATTTTTTTCTATTTTCTGTTACAGATCATTTGGGAAAAAAATGATTCAAAGTAAGTACAAGTATTTCATTACATTATTGTAGAAAAAAACTAAGCTTTTTAAAATTTTAAACAATTAAAATTTTCCATTTAATATTTAGTCCAATAAAAAATATTTAAAGTTTTACAATTATTGCTATTATACGATTTACAATTTTATTAAGATTTACAATTTGATAGTTATTTTGAAACATTGTAATTTTTTGAATTTGAATGAAGCTTTCTTAGAGAAAAAAATTAATTATATATACAATTTTAATAAATTAACAGAAACTGCAATATACATATTCATTATCTAGACTTCTGATGGAACATGTTTCCGACAGAATGCAAAGGGGGGTTAACCACCACTAAATTTAGGTGTACATAAATTTTGGATCTCGCTTGAATGCAGTTGAATCCACTTGAAACTATAGCAATATTATAAATTCGTTTTGAAACTTAAGACAAAATTAAAAAGCATTTCAAATTTTACATTGTTGCAAATTAAGCATCATGAAAGGATGTTGGCTCTTTGTTTTATTAGCAGGGGCGTGAAAATTGTTCTATTTAGATATTTCTACTGTGGAATTTGGTCAAAATTTAAATAAGAATTTTAATTTGCAATTTTAATTCTTTCGACGAATTTTAAATAAAATTTAAAGGAATATTACATTTTTTGAGAAATTTGATTAAAATTGTGTTAAAAATAATTGGAATTCTGCGATAAATTTTATTATTTGTGAAAATAATTCTAAATTCCGAAGAAGAATTTTTTTTTAAATACAAATAATTTTTGCGAAAAATATTATTACTCTTGAAACTAATTAAATTTCTGCAATAATTTGTAATTTTTCCAAAATTAAATTTTTGTACCATAATTTCTTTTATAATTGCATTATATTTAATAATATATAATTTTAATTTTCCGATGATTTTTATTATTCATGAAAATAATTGAATTTCTAAAAAGAATTCTATTATTTACGACAATAATTAAATCCCTGGTAAAAATTTAATTGTTTATGAAAATAATTGAATTTCTGTGAAATTGTTATTACTTTATGAAAGAATAATTAAAGGTTGAATATTATTAAATTTTTATAAATACAATTCTTTTCAAAATTTTTTTTACAATACCTAGTAAATTAAAATCATTGAGTCGAGGACATTTTTTTGAAAATCATTGAAATTTTGACAAGAATTTTATTAAAATTTTTTAAATAATTTTTTTTAAATATTTGAATTCATTTGCAAATTTTTCTTGAAATAGTGGATATTGACAATCATTAAATTAAGGAACATTTTTGGAAATAATTGAAATTCTGACAGAAATTTTATTAACATTGTTGACAATAATTGAAATTTTAATAAAAATTTTGTTTCAAATTCTTATAAAAATAATTGAATTTCAGAGAAGTATTTTTTAAAAATTGTTAATAGAATTTCGGAGTAGAATTTTTTTTTTATTTTTGGAATGTAATTTAATTTTTGCGAAGAGATTGATTACTTTTGAAAAAGATTAAATTTCTGCAATCATTTGTAATTTCTCTAAAATTCTCCTAATTGTATCGTACAATTTACGAACTTTTAATCTTTTCTCAATCAAATTACAGACTTTGAGGACCTTTTTTTTAAAAACTGACTTTATTGACTTCAAGCAAATTTACGGTCCTGGCTCAAGCCCTGTGAATATTGTTAATTTTTTTGCCCTGAAAAAATTCATCTTCTGCTAGGAATTGAACCCTCAAACTTTATATCAAACTCTTGAACGTTTACTACTCGACTAGTGTTTAATTTCAAAACTCTTGAAATTATTGCTTACCATACCGAATATTTAGCTTAAACTAAAAATTTGCTTCATGTCCTTGTAACCAAAGATTTTCTATATTTTCTAAAACAAATCGAAACAATACATTTGGAGTAAAATAATTTTTCTCGAACATCATACAAGATAATAGAATAATAATAATAATAATAATAATCTCCGAGGAGAGAAAATTATGGTCCCATTTATTGTAGACTTGACATAATGAATTGATGATCGATAATCATAATTATTAGCTAATCAAATCATCTTATCTCCCAAGTATATACAACACACGATTTCGTGCACGAGACGTAATAGTTGATCATACTCTCTCTCTCTCTCTCTCTGTCAATATCTATATCTATATCTATATATGGACTGAGACGGATTTCGTTGTGGTTTGAGGTTTGAGTTTACGTGTGTGTTATGTGGATTGGAACACGATAATTTAATGCTCTCTATTGGCATCGAATCCTTTGAACCGAATCCTAGCGCGCCATATGAATCTACATTGATATGGGCGTACGGATGCGTCATCTCTGTATATTGGTGTGTGTTTGGCTTTAGCATTGTGCATCATTACAAAACATTCTGGACAATCCATTCAGGTGCCCACCACCTTGGTGTGATGTATAGGGCAACGAAAAGGTCTCGACGGTACAATAAACAGGAGGGCTTTAGAAGCAACATGAGGCCACCAAGTTACATATTAGCATATACAGTGTAGCGTCAACTTCCGCTTGGATCAAGAATCATGAACGATGGCCTACACCCCACCCTCCCCTCTTTCTATCTCACTCTCTCTCTCGCTCTGGGGTTCGTGTTTTGAATTTCCTGATTTTCACCGTACATTAATTTTTCTTCTCTATTTGCCTTTTCACGCATTGTTTTTTTATTCTCTCTGTTTTTCATTTTCAATTTTCGGGAAATGTTTGTTTACAATAAATTCAGGAAGAATTTTGTGTAATTTAATCATTTTTCTACAAACAATTCTTTTTAAGTTGCAAACAAAGTTGGAAATTAGGTTTTTAATTTGGATTTTGTTTTGTGTTTGAAGTAATTATTGAAGCTGAAAATTTAACAGGATGCGACTATTAGAAATTCAATGCTAATTTTTTCGTTCCCTTTTCTCTTTAAATATTTAATTAAATTGGACTGAAATTTTTCAGAAAAAAGTCTAAAATACAATAAAGAAGATCAGTGATATGGGAAAGTTTTAATAGTTCAAAAATAAATTATAATTGAATTGAACAGTACTGACAGTGACAACTTATAATTTTAAAAATATTACAACTTTTGTACATCACTCCTCTTCTTTATTGTATTTTAGACTTTCGTACTTCATAAGAAATATTTAAACTTAATAAGATCTATTGTAGTTTGAGTAGTGAATTTTATTTAATAATCAATTTAATTTTTTAACTATGTCCTGCTCTGTTCATATGTAAAAAATATTTACTACAAAAATATTTTAAATTAAAGCTTCATTCATAAACTGATATTTAACATGTTTAAAACTAAAATAAGAATTGATAATAAAATAAAATGTGAGGATAATTTTGAATTTATAATTATTAATAGTTATTTTTTTAAATATTCAACGTTTAATCGTATAATTATAATTTAAGTGGGTAAATATTAGCATAAATCTGAACTAGCAACAAATCGCTTCAAATTTTTTTTTCATTAAGGGAATTTGAACCTTTATGACGTCACAGCATTAAAATATATACTTTGCATGAATTGTGACGTTATAATGGTTCAAATGCCCTTAAACTGAAATATGAATTGGAATATAGTTCTAATATTATTATAAGTAAAGTAATAATAAATTTCGACACAAGTAATTCAGGTAAAAGTCACGGATTGTTATTAAAAGTATTAAAAAATTAAAATTTTAGAATTCATAAAAAATTCTGAATTATTTCTACTCCTGACAATAATTTCTATTTAAATAAATTAATTCTTGAATAGAACTGTCATAAAATTACTACTTAGAAATTATTTAATAAATAATTTTACTTAAATTGTTGTCAGCATTTCAATTATTTTCAAAAAATTTACCCTTTTCAATGCTTTTTGATATTTACTTTTTTTTAAAAAATTACCCAGAAGAATTTAATTATATGAAACAAATGTTGATAAAATTCTACGCAAACCTTTAATTAAATTCTATAAAATAATTCAAATTTAACTGGAATTCAATTATTTTAAATTTTTTGTTAAATATTTCAGCAATAATTCAATTATTTTTAGAACATGTTTTTCAGTATTTTTTTCATTATTTTATAAAAATTTAAAAATTTTGAAATTTCCTTTTCAATTAAATTTTTTAATTGACAAATATAATTTATAAACATTTTTTCTCTCTGTTTTTAAAAAACTTTGAATTTTATTAAATCAATTGTAATTAAAAAATATAAATTGATGCAAATTATTTCCTTATGAAAATTGGGAATTTTCTATAAAAATCTTAAGAAACTGGAGTGTGTAATGTTTTTGTTTCTAAAAAGAAGGGGATCAGTTTTTGAACAATATTGTTATTAAGAAATAAAAATTATGCATAAAATTGGTAAATTTCCTATTTCTTAGTTATAATTTTTTAACAATTAACAATTTTCTATTTTTTTAAGTAAGAAGGAGAAAAATTTGCATAATTTAAATCAGTCAAACGGAAATTGTTATAGAAAAAGCATGATATATTTTTTATTTGTTAATTATATAAGTTTTTTAATTTTCTAATTTTAAATATTATTTTATTACAAACTATGAAAAAATACCAGCACAGTTTCGATATATTAAATAACATTTTTTTTTGAATAAAGAAAAATCAAAAGCATACACAAAGTATAGCAGTAGCAGGCATAATGAATAAAAAATCCCAACATTGTTATAGTTAATAATTAAAATTTTGGTTTTAATTTGTCAACGAAATTATAAATTTAATTTCAATTGGAAAATGCAAAAGTTTTGAAATTCTTGTAGACAGAAATTTAGTAGTATAACTAAGTTTTAGTCAAAATAATTGATCAATTTATGGCCCTTTTAGTATAGTAAATGTCAGGTTTAGTTATCAGGATATTATTAATTTATTGAAGTTTCAGTAGTGATAGTCGCTTTCAGTTAGACATTATTATGTCAAATTTATAGCTATGCGTTCAGAAGTGTAAGTCAATTCTAATCAGACTGAATTGTTTGATTTTTGTTGTTAAACTTTAAGTTGTAAAAGCGAATTTGCCAGACGTTGCTAATTGAAAGCATTTTCAGTAGTAGAAGACAGATATAGTCGGACAGAGAGTAGAAACAGTTAGTTTCAGTCAGACAGTCGTAATTTAGAAGTCTTTCAGTAGTAAGTGTCACTTATAGCCACAGGCAATATTAATTAACTCTATTGCCAGTAGTAAAATTCAAGAGCCAGGCAGTAGTAAAATTCCTGTAGTTATATTTTCATTAGTAAAATACATTTCTAGTCAGGTATTATCAATTGAATGCAGTTTTAGTAATAAAATATAAATTCAGTCAAGCATTGAAAAAAGGAAAGTAAAAAAAAATTGACCGATTTCAATCAACGTGGTAAAAAACTAAAAACCATTGCCAGTATCTTGTTTTTTTGTTTGCCTATATAGTTGTTTACAATTTATTCACAGTGTTGGTGAATGAAAAAGAGAAAGCGGTGGTACGATGCAGTAAAATGCAAATTCTAGAGTTAAAATTGCAAACCTGCTTATGTACATAGTTTAAAATGTAGTATATATGAAAATGCTTTATATAAACACCAATGTGTATATATATATATTCTTTTTTCACCCCTCCCTTTTCACCCGTACATAAAATAACTGCGCCAAAGGAATGTTTCTTTTCATCCATAAAAAAAGAAATATTTACTTTGAAGTAGCTACGTTTATAATATGTCCGTTCAATGTTAAATATTTTTAGCCCCAAGAATTTCGAAAATTAGGATATTAGAAATTCTAGAGGTCTGCAATGCCCTCGGAGGGAAATACCGATTATTAGATCATATACAACACCCAATAGATATTTGATATTCGTCAAACATAATACAGATCACTGAGATATTATAGTTATTATGACCATACTAATTTATCACACATCTACCGCATTCAATACATATATACATATATTTATCAAAATAATTTCAATACCCAAAACTACGAAAATTCTTTTATCAATTTCAACAAATTTGATCATTTTAATTCAGAAAATAACTTTAATCTAGTGCCACAATTTTTTCAAAGAACAAAAAAAGATTTATTAAAATTATTAAAATGTTTTCATTCATTTTTTTGACTCAATTTGATAACTATATATTAACTGCGATAACAATTTAGTGAATAATTTAGTAATAATACTAAATATAATTTAAGAAAATAATTCAATGCAATTAAATAATTGAAAATCTACTATGAATTCATAATATGAAAAATCTAATGAAACAATTATTAATATATTATATTTAAATGAGAATACATTATGTGAAAAAAATTACATTATACTTCCCGCCCAGTCGTATTCAATTATGAAACAAAAATGTCAGAATATAAAATTAACAAGTGACTAGAATGTCAGAATTTTAATAATATTAATTAAAAACAGAATAATGGGAATATTATGGAATCATTTTGAATTTTCATTAAATATGAAAAATTAAATTATCAATTAATTATTGCAGCGAAATAAATGTGTTTCCACGAATTTTAACAAGACATTTATAAAAAATATCATTCAAGTGCAAAAGAGGATTTAAAAAATTGATAATAAAACGATTCATATTCATTAAAAGAGGAAATAGGTTATTAACAATTTTCGTGGAAATATATGTGTGCGACGTTTTACTAATTTCGCTAATACTTTTCTATTATTTAGAATTTTTGAAATTTATTATTCCTTCGTTTTTTATTTATCGTTTAAAATCATCAATAGAAGATGAGTGAATATATCAAAGTGAGACAAAAAATCTTATCAAAAATTGGTGTGATGTGAAATGTTGTTAATATTAATTCATCAATATTAATAATATACAGTGCCGCTCAATAATTTTTGCCCACCCTACAGCGATTGAAGACTTTGCAAAAAGTGTTGTATTTTGTTTACTATTGAAGTTCCAAAGCGTGCAAAAATATTTTTTGAAAGCTCACTTTTCCGAGCTTTAACACTACATGAAATCAAAATTAAAAAAAATGTTGTTAATTAGTAAATAATGTTATTGGAAAAGAAAATTTTTTGTTTTCTTTTGTTTTTTTTAAGTGATACATTTTTCCTAAAAGTCAACGCATTTTAACGCCAGACATATACTTTAAAAGCTAGTTTTATCACCTTTGAAACGCAATTTTTAACATTTTTATACGATTTTTAAGAAAAATATGATGTTTTGGTTAAAAAATTTGCCATTTTTCTCAATTGTTGATATTTTAAAAACGACAACTTTAGGAAAAAAAATTCTTTTTGAAAAAAAAATATATTTTTTACAATTTTATATTTTTGAGGTGATAGAACTGGCTTTCCAATTATATGTCTAGCGTTAAAATGTGATGTTTTCCAATGAAACTGTATCATTAAAAAAAAACAAATTTTTTTTTTGCAATAACATTACTTACTAATTAACATTTTTTTAAAGTTTTATTTTATGTAATGCACTGAAAAAAAAATTTATTTGATTCAAATAACCGATTATTTGTCTATAATCAAATAAATATTTACTTGAATCAAATAATTTTTATTTGAATCAATTAATTAGTATTTGCTTCAAATACTGAAATATTTGATTCAAATACAATTTATTTGATTCAAATAAAAATTATTTGATTCAAGTAAATATTTATTTGATTATAGAAAAATAATCGGTTATTTGAATCAAATAAATTTTTTTTTCAGTGATGTTAAAGCTGAGGAAATGATCTTTCAAAAGATTTTTTTTTTTAGATTTGTAACTTCAATAGTAAACAAAATACAACACTTTTTGTAAAGTCTTCAATCTCTGTAGGGTGGGCAAAGGTTATTGAGCGGCATTATATAATATATAATATTTAAATATCATATATCATATAATATAATATATTATTAATAATTAAAGTATTCTTAAAATAGGAAGTTCAGTTAATGAAGTGATGTTTACTTTATTTTGGTCCCTTGCGCGCACAGATTTAGTAAATAGGGAAAATTGCAGTGTTCTGGGAAACCATGTGTTATCGTGATCGTCCAAGTTTCGTTTCCAACAATTGCCTCTTGCGACAATTCGAAGCACTTTGTGGGTTTACTAATAGCACTTTTGGGAAACTGCAAGCGACGCTCGCACTTTTGTGGAATAAACGCTCAGTAAACCAAACGAAACTGCAATTCTCCTGGACCAATTCCTATATACCCCCCCTCCCCTTCTCTCCCTTCTACCGATTGTATTCGGAAAAGCTCAAATAGATTCTTTTCCAAATCACAAACATTTCTCTAAATTTTCGCAATTCAATTTTATTCATTTTCAATCAATTTCGTTTCTCCAAAAATTTAAGAATTATTAAAAAGTATTTTCAAAAAAATAATTTATTAAGAAACTGTGATTATTTATTTGGAAAGTATAATTGTAATTAATAATAAATTTGATAATATCGATTACTTCGAGTTAGGTTAAGAAAATAATGACAATTTTCATATTTTTTTGTCATCCTAATTTGGAGTGATGGATATTATTAATTTTATTATTAAAATTTTGCCGAGTAATGATTTAAATTAATACTATAGTTATAAAATGAGAACTATTATAATTGTAGTTAAAATTAGAACTGAATTATAACTAAAAAAGTTTTAGAAAAAAAATGTTGAAATTATTTTTTAGAAAGAGTTTTTCTAAAAAATTATTTCTCAAAAGCATTTGAACTTTTATGTCGTCACAATTTGTGAAAAGCATGTGTTTTTAAAACTGTCACGTCATAATGGTTCAAATGCCCTTAATTTTTTTCTTCTTAAACTTTTATTCTAACAAAGTACAAGTTCATACAATTTTTTTCTAATTCAGAAATCGTTTTTATTATTCGCAAGCAACAACTTTTGAAAAGTATTATTAGTTGTTTGATATAAATTCAAAAATTGTGTTAAAATTTATCGTGTTAAGCAAATAAAAAGTTCGAAAAATTTTCAAAACAATAATTTTTTTTAATCTATATTTTGGAAAACGAATGTTGTTAGAAAAAAATTTTTAGAAGTCTAACTTTGTGAGAATATATATAATGAATCTTAATATATTTTAACTTTATATTTAAGAGAAATGAATGTTTATTTTTTCGAAGTTTACATTTAGAAAATATTTGTTTCTGATTGTTGGATTTTAATTTATAATTTTAAGTTGAATTTGAAACAGTTATTAAAATTGTTATTTTTAACAAATTCTGATTTGACTTTGAATTTTTAATATATATATGGTATATTATTTAAATTTGTTAGTAAAATTTAGTAATTTTAATGCATAAAGTCAGTCAATAATTTAAATTAGTAAACATATTTTTACTAAATAAAATTTAGAGAGTTGTATTTGTAAGTGTCAGTTGCTGACGGACAATATTACATGATTAACTTATTTTTAGTAGTAAAAGGGTAGATATCGTCAGGCTATACTTAAACTTTTCAGTAGTAAAAACTTTTTTAGTCAGACATTACCAATTTATTGCAGTTTCATGAGTAAAATATAGATTTCTTTAGACGTTAGTAATTTTTTGCAGTTTCAGTAGAAAAATATAACAATAAGTTGCGAATTATAAATATTAATAAATATTTGTTCACTGTTTTGAACGTTCAAAAGAAATAAGATCTTTCTTCTCCTAAAATATTTTTCAAAATTATACTATAAAAACAAAAATAACATTAAAAATAAATATTTTCTTAGTTGAGAATTTACTTGTTTTTAGTAAAAAGTAAAATTTGTACAAAGAATAAAAATTAATAGAAGTAAAAAATTAACGTTTATTATAAATTTTGGAACTTTAAGTACGTTAATCATTGAATATAAATAATTTTACACAATAGGATGATGAATCAATACATTTAAGTCGATTTAATAAATTAGATTTATAATTACTTATTAATAAATTAAAATTGTCAAATTAGTTCATTTAATTCAAAAATGAAAATCTACTCAATAAACTAATTAATTTGAAAACAATAATTATTTAATTAATCAAATTAAAATTATTATAGTGATTGAAAAATTATTAAATTATTATTGCATTTAATTATTATTACATTTAGCTATTATATGATTGTAAATAATTACGAATATTACAATTAATTAACGATATAATCATTCAGTTATAAATCGATTCTTAAGATTTTAATTTTAAAATTCTTTATTATTATTGTATACGGGAAAGTATCTTCAACTGAAAGATATTTAATAATGAATTCAGTTTTATTTTTTTATATATTAAAGAAAAATGTAGTCACAGTAGAAAAGGCCCGGTAAACTTTCTTTCACATAAGATAAAAAAAAAATTTTTATAAGGGGGGGGGAGTGTTTGAAGATAATACAGGAATATTGGATTTCAAAAATGAATCTCGTTATGAAATTGAGAGAAAAGAAAAATATAAAGACCATTGAGATTTTTAGAAAATTCTCTTTTAATATAATAAATCATATGTGAATATTCTATAAATAATTTTTTTATATTATTTATTTTTTAACTTTTTATTTCATTTAAAAAGTACTCTTCTTGCTATCGTAGTCATTTCCCTAGGTAAAACGTTTCGAAATCGACTTTCAATGCTATTTTCAAAAATCTTTTCTTTTTTCCGTTTTTTTAAGGAAGAAAAAATTTCTTATTCTTATTTTTCTTTTCTCTCACTCAGGGGATCACTAATTTCTCCAGCTATCGTTTGAAATTGAGATATTTGCTATAATAGTTTAGCTTAAATTGTGTGCAGAGCATTCAAGACTATGTTTCAAACAATTCAAGCAAATTATGGTAGTTGAAATCCCACTTGAAATAACTTATCCAAACATAGTTTCTATGGTGCTATTAATGCCGAGCACTCAGTTAATGTTACAACGTAAATACTTTGTTACCTAAATATATAGTAAAATTTAACGGATACATAACTATAAATTTATCTTGAAATTATTTTATCTCTAATTATACGGTCAAAATTCTAATACGGTTTCAATAAATTATCATTGTTGCTAATTTTGTTTCATTTTAATTGCTGTCGATTAAATTTCTAAGTATTTTGGTCTTTAAACGGAGAAAAAGGATTTTAGTGTTTATTTTTTAAGTATATTAATATTAACTTATTTGTTTTAAATAAATGTGTTAGAATTTAAATATGAGTTCCATTTAATTACAGTAACAAAATTGGTTTAATTCGAATAAGGTTTATTTTTATTATCGTTCTTTTTCTTTATTTTATTTTTAATTAATTTTTTGTAATTAAATTATTCCTTTTTAATTTATTTAATTTATATTGTAAGTTATTATAATTAAGTAATAATAAAGTAAAATTTTGAATTAACGACAATAATCGAAATTTTTTTTCTAATTTTACAATAAAAGAAGTGTGGGTATTAAAGTTAATGATTTGAAATGGAAATATCTGAGTAATAAGCAGAAAATTGAATTAACAGTGAACTATTTAATTGACCTGAAAAATTAAAAAGATCTTTTAAAAACTTTTAATTTGCCGAAAAGACTCGCCCAATTTAATTAGCCTAAAGGAGTGAACGGTTTAGAATGTTCTTGAGAAGTAGGACGAATATCTGAGATTTCTTCAAGGACTTGGAGAAGCATTTCAAAAGTTTCGAAATCATCAGATGAGAATTTTCATAGTCTTTACAATATCCGAATGTTGAACACTTTCGTTTCTTTTGAATTCTCGATGGCAAAGAGAGTGAGATTCTTTTCTTTTTTTTTATCTACTTATAAAACGATTTTATATTTCATTTTTTTTCTACTCCTAAAAGAAAGAATTCAATTAGCAGATCACTGAATTGTGGAGTCTTGTATTTTTACAATTCTTTTATTTTATAGTGAAACTTTTTTCGATTCAATTTTTTTTTATTTGAATTTCTAATTCGAGTTTAAATTACGATTCTTTGATAATAAGAATGAAGAAATGTTTATTCATGCTGTAAAATTTAAAGATAAATTCGTCTCGAGATAAATGACCCGATTTGGAGACTAATTGAAATTGTTGTGCAGAAAGTCAGAAACTAAATAAAAAATTTACATTACGTTCTTAGATTCTCAAATTGATTTTAATCACAAATAAATTTGGATTATCAACTACATTAATAGTTAGTTTAAAATATTTTTATGAATGAAAATAGTAAATTATCTCATTTTTGCAAGATAAGGAATATACGATTAAAGATTTCAACAAATTTCGTCTGATCAGTACTGATACTTGCTACTGAAAGAAATTTCAAACTTAGTTTTTTTCTGGTTATAACTGTCTGTTACTACTAAAATGACAATAAATTCGCAATATCTGACTATAATCGTTGTTTCACTACTTGAACTATATATACAAAAAATTTCTTCACTGTCTTACAACACAGAGAAAATTTATTCCTGAAATTTTATCGAATTTAGTTCGGTAAAACTGGGATGAAGTGTTAATAGTTGTACAAAATAAAAAAAATTATCGATATTAATGAATAATTTCCAACTATATTTAAGGTCAATTTATGAAATAGTTTTAAATTATGTTTTTATTTTTATGTTATTGTAAGGAATACTGATACGACATTAAATTTTGAATTTTATTGCTAAAAAAAATTTTTTTAATATTAAAAATTACTATTATGCTACTATGTCCCAACTTAATGCAAAAATTCGGTAAAGTAGAAGGAACAAATTTACTCCGTGTATATTTGTCTTTTACTGCTGAAAAATACAGAAAACCACCGTTACACTCAGGCAAATATTATTCTAATGTTTGAATTAAAAATTTTATTTACATTGTTATAATTTTTGGAGTGAAATGTATCACTAGTCAGACATTACCAATAAATTTTTATTTTTATTTTCAGTAGTTAAAGACCGGCTAAATTCCCAAAAACACGAAACTATATCGTTTTAGTAGTAAACTCAAATTGATAGAATATTTGAAATTAAATTGATAAATAATAATAATAATACAAGTCTCTAAATAATAATATACTGATAGGCAGGAAAAAAAATATTTAAATAAGAACTAAATTTCTTTCATCATATTTTTCATGTATATAACCTTTAAAATTTTTTTTAATTTTAAAATGTTATGACTTATTAGATTCTACATTTATAATAAATTAAATTATAGTTTTCGAATATGTAAATAATTATTATAATTATCCAAAATTGTTAAGATTTTATTTGAATTTAATATATTGTTTATTTTATTTAAAAAATTTAGTTTTATTATTATTGCATATTACACTGCAAAAAGAAGTATCTTAATTTAAGATGTTTTGGTAGTCATTTCTAAGATGTTTTGGTAGACACTTTTCAGTTACTTGAAACATCTTAATTTAAGATGTTAAAAGTATCTTCGTACACATTTTCTGTGGTATTTTTGGGGCAAAAAGTTTTGAGGTTAACTATGGGCTCTTATGGAAAACACTTTATGTATCTTAATTTTTAGTAACTTACACTTATGGCGCATCTTACGATTCTCAAGTAACTTATCGCTAAACATCTTATTGCAACAGAAACATCTTAATTTAAGATACTTTAAAGAACTTACAAAAGTATCTTACTTTTTTAAGATGGAAGAAATATCTTTATTACTACTGAAACGTATAAAGCATCTTAAATATCAGTAAGAAAACATCTTATTTTAAGATGTAAGACACCATTTTGCCATCTTACATCTTATTTTAAGATATCAAAAAAGACACCTATTTTTGCAGTGTAATGATTATTAAATGTATCCACTGTTGTTTTATAAATAAATAGTTATTGTAAAAATTGTGCATATTACCTTTGCATTATTCAAAGAGTAATTACATTTTTTAAAATCATTTTGACATGTTTACATATGTCAAATAACTTCACTGTAAAAAGAAGGCATCTTATTTTAGGATACTTTGGTAGTCACTTTTAAGTTGTTTCCAAAAAGTTATCCAAAGCATCTTAAAATGCATTAGTTTCTAAGATAGTAGATGGAAAAATAAGATGTTTTAATAGTTTTAAAAGTGATTATAATGTATTTTAATATGCTTGTTTTTACAGTGTTGAAATTATTCCTTTAGCATCAAAATATTTCATTTAAAAATCAAAAGAAATCAGTTAATATTTAAACGATTTTTTTCCAATAAACTTCTAACCTTTTTGTATTTAAAAGATTCCTTTTACAATAAAACTATTTCTGCTAACAGTTAAAGGACATGTTTTAAAAGGAAATTAGTTTTATGGTTAATAGATAATTTTTGTGAGTGTAGGAGATACATTTTCGTAAGATAGTTTACATCCCTCGCACACAGAGTTTTTGAATGTTGATATGAAATAATTAAAGAAAGAAAGTAATCTTTATGCTTTTCGCTTTAAAAGAGGAATTTTATGAAGAAAACGTGGTAGACTTTAGAGGGTTTAATATATAAGCTTTTCCTTCCATTTCCATAATCCATCCGCAAATGGGCAATGTAGTTTATCGTTGGAGAAAGATGGCTCTCGATATCGTGGCACATTCACGCGAAATGACGCCCGTGGTGTATTTCCTTTCGGGAAAGAGCTGTAACGGGCGGCTGTACCAGTGTCGTGGCCGTGGGTATAGGTATAATTAGAATTTCCCTAATATACGCGATATGTGTCCGGGAAATACGAGCTGTAACGTACACATCCATAAATCTATGCCCCGTCAGGCAGTGAACTGGCGTCAATGGTCCTTTGACGATGGCCAGCAAAGGGAATGAGATAGAGTGGGTGAGTGTGTGTGTGTGTGTGTGTGTGTACCTGCGGCCAAACGTGCGAATATGAATTCATATGAATAGTTTTGATTACCTTCCTTCCATGTTTCTCTGTAAAGAATATTTGTTTTTTGTTCGTATACAAACATATACAAACATGAAACTTTATTTTATGCACAAGACTGTGTGACATTTTTTTTATATGCCCACTGTCTGTATACTGTATATATACGCCTCATTTTACAGCTGGGGAAAAATGGAAAAATGCAAATATCTTCATGAGCTTTCTTAAATGACAAATTTTATGATAGTTATAATTTTATACATACTTTTAGTTAGAATAGGGTTGCTTGCGAGTAAGAATACTTATTTCTTTAAGAAATGTCTATTCGGTTTCACGAAATCGTCATTTGACCTCATTTTTATTTTGACTACAAACTTATTTCACCTGCTTCTTTGTAACAATAGGTTTCTTTGAGTTAATATGGTCTTGTTTTCAATTTGTTATTATTTTATTGCTTCCTCGTATAGAGGAAGTATTGTAATACCAAAATTTTTTTAGTTCAATTTTTTGACATAGGTATCTTTATGTTATTTGACCTCAGGAGTTCAAAAATGACATTTTTAAAAAATGTCATTCTGTATGTGCGTGTGTGTGTAAACATCACATTTTCATAAATATCTTCAAATTATGAAGAGCTTTTGGACTGATTTCTTTTAAATTGTACGTCTCATCTTCGGACATAAAATAAGAGTACTTTGAGACATATTAATAAAGTTTAACTATACATATATTTTTTTGATTTTTAATTTTTCAAAAAAACGTTTTTTGCCCATAACTTTAAAAAAATGTACCTATGAATGTTTTTCTCTTATTTTGTAAAGTTTTTTTAGGCACATCTTTTGAGCCCTCAATGAACATTTTTCCTCCATATTCACCAGAGATATTCAACTTTTAAAAATAAAAATTTTTGGAAAATTTTGTTGAAAAATGTAAAAATAACTGTGAAATTATAGTTACCAACTTGTAGAGTATTAAAAAACGCTTCGATTGACCAATTTTCGAATCTAATTCGATTAGAAATAAAGAAGTTATTGATATTTTAAAAAACAGAAATTTATTTATTTATTATAAATAATTTATTATAAATAATTTATTCTTTATTATTATCATCTCTATAAGGAAGCAAAATGTCCATGAAATAAACACATCGAGATTTACGAAAACGAATCAAATGAGCACCAAAATTATAACAAAAATATATAACTTAGCAGCGATTTTATTATATTTATTTATTTTTATATTATTTTTTTCAAAAATTTAAATAAAATTTTACGAGACAATTCAATTGATCCCATGAAATGTAAAAATTAAATTCTTCGCAAAAAATCAATTATTTTAAAAAATAATTAAATTCTTTAGGAAAATTTAATTGTTTTTAATGCTTTAAGGTGAAAGAAGTTAAAAATAAAAACAAAAGTTAACAGTTAAATTTATAGTTAACATTAAAAGTTTTCAATACTATTTTAATGAAGTTCAATTATTTACATAAGTAATAAAATTACTTTCAGAAAATAATTTATTTTCATAAATAAAATTCTTCCTATTTTATTTTATTTATATTTAATCTTATTTTTATTTTCTTCATATTAATTATTTGTATGAATTATAAAATTCTTTAACGAATTTTAATTAATTTTAATAGAATTTTAATGAAATTCTATTACATATCTAAAAGTAATTAAATTGTTATCAATTATAAAATTCTAATTTTTAATTTAAAAACAATATGTATATTTAATTGTCTGATTATATTTAATCTTAACAACAAAATTACTAGGTTTATAATTTTAGAAAATTGAATATTTAAAAGATTTAAAAAAAAGCATAGTCATCATTTGACCTGATTCGTTTTTCGTCTACTTGTTAATTGACCAAACACTATTTAGTGTTCACATCATTTTATCTGCATTTAAATTGTTTTAATTGATCATTTTCTTCTAGTCCTTTTCTCTCTTTTTTGATTCTTTCATTCCGCTTTCTCTTTTCTTTCTTTTTTGCAATATCTATACCTAATTTTTTCGAAATAAAAAAAGTTTCGCCTTATAATTCTTAACGAAATATCTTTTATTTTACCGAATAAACTTTTCACGTGGTCTCGCAGTAAAATATTAAATTCCCCAAAAAAATACTTTTGGCCTTAAAAAGGAAAGTTGTTTCCAGTAAAGCAATGAAAAGAAACGGAAATAATTAAATAAAGAATCGTTTGGAAAATGACAGACGAGACTAATTATTTCGAGAGCGAGAACCTTTATTGGACGGTTGCAAAGCGGAAATTCACTTAAAGTGAAACTTGGAACAAAAACTCGTTGACACGTCACTAGGATTTGAGAGTTTCTGGTTCACAGTTTCTGTCGGGGCGCGTTGTCAGAATGAAGGTCGTTACCAGAAAGCCTCGACGAAGGTTGTCATATCCAGGAGGAGAGTGGAGATCGGAGACAGATAGATCGTGCCTATTTGACCTGACGTAGCGGGCCATCAGAAGAGAGAGAGAGAGAGAGAGAGGGTGCGAAACGTGTGCGAGTGTTGTAATGGGGTGGTGAGTGTCCGAGAAAGGGGTGGCGAACCAGTGAGCTCGAGAGGGTTGAGGAGGGTAACAGGTCGGATGTCCGGCAGTCCGTCACCGACTATCCTCTCGTATCTCCGGTGTGAGCCGCGTCATACCGCCATATCGCTGCTGCAACGAGTCCTGAATATGCATATATTCACCTATAGGGACGACCCTCTCTACATTTCCCTCTCTGTCAGACATTCTATCCCCCCTTCCTCCCTCCTAGCTTGCTCCACTTTATCTGTGTCACTCCACACTCAGGAGTCACACACACGCACACCCACACACGTACACGAGCTCATTCTTCAAAACACACATTTAATTTGAAAAGGCACACTGCCAAACCTTCCCCTAAAACCACATACATTTATGACTCACTTTGTCTGTGTCACTTCAATGTTCAAGTTGTTGATATTTACCAACTATATAGTGTTTCGGAAAAAAAGATTCACCTCAAACTACCAAAAACTGAAACTTTAATTTTAATATCTAATTTTTCTTAACTATTGAATAAATCAAAATCACACGGAGAAAATTTATTCCTAAAATTTTACTAACTTTAGTTCAGTAAAACGGGGATGAAGTTTCAAAACTGTCATTTTTCAAGAACAAGACTGTAAAAGCACATTGACAAATAATGTAAAAAGGATAAACCTTAAGGTATATGTATTAGCGCTTCAGTTGCAGTTCTGTAAAACGTAAGATAAGTGTTCCCTATACTTATTTTTACTTAATAATTCTGTAAAACGTAAGATAAAGTGTTCGGTAAAATTGATTAGTTGCAATTTACTGAATGGTTCGGTAAAACTTGAAGAACAAAAATAAAAAATAATGTCATTGCAGTAGATCTGTTTTAATGCTGCCATAAATCTCAATTTACCTTCTTCAATCACTACCTAAAGCGCCTACAATTATTTACGAACAAATACTAATTGATACACCTGCCTACAGTGCATTCTAAACGCTTTAACATACATCATACACTTTACATTATTCCTTCAAAAAGTTTTAACTGTCCTCAAGGGAAGTGTGCCGGTTGTGGGCACCGTTAGGTTTTTGCCTCATAACCCATACTCTTTCTTACACATTTTTCTTCTCAAACAAAGGTTTATTTTATTCTACATCTTTATTTGTTTATAAAGGAACAACAATATGTGGATTAGTCCTATAGGGGGTACCATAGTTTTTAGAACATTTTATTATTTTTTGAGAAAAAAATTGTTGGGACTTTAGGTAAAAAAATTATTTAAAATTTATTGTTTAAATAAATTAATGAAAAAAATTAATTTTTTGTTTTACCAGCCGTTTGAAATATAAGTTTAATTAAGTAAAACTCAACTTTTGATTCTAGTTTGGCTGTCGTATCGATAATATTATAGTTGTTATTGTAATTTGTATTTTTTAACTGCTTGTTTCGATTTGTTTCAAAGACTGTGAATTGAAAGCAGGTAAACTTAACATAAAATACAATTTTGGAAGTTAAAAACTTTTCTAAATTATTTATTTGTTATGCAGATAAAAGAAAAATATAATATTACAAAATTTGATAACAAAATATTTTGACAAAATCACCAAATGGCTTTTTCACCCCACCAAGTGTGGGTTCTGCCATATGCAGAACTTTCGTAAAACTTTTATAACTTTGTCCTTTCACGGAATACAAAAAAATACCAAAAGTAAAAAAGTGGCTTTTTTACCCAACTAATTATTGAAATTCAATAGTTTCCCTACAATTTTCATAATAAACATTTTTTTGTAACTATCATAGATTTCGAATTAAAAATTATGGAAAAAAGTGACTTAAAACTTTTAATTACAAAATCATGAAAAATAATCGAAATTTTGCAAAACTTTTTTCACAAATTATGTATGTTCCCTAAGACAACAAAATGGCAAATTTTTTCGTTTATATTTATATTTTTTTATTATTGAATTTAAAGGCAGCAGATGTCGAGAATTTTTATCGTAAAGTGAGGAAATTTCTCATTGCGCGACAGATTGTGTATACTCAATTTAATTTGTCATTCATTTTTTATTTAAATACTTAACAGAAAATTAAAGTAAATTCTACTTCACATAAGTTCTTTAGAAATTCTAATGAACATCTAAAAAATTTGTCATTTTATAACAATTTTGGTTGAATTTATGATGGGTGAGAAATTTGCTCAATTGCGACGGATCTCGTTACAAAAAAAGGTGCGATGAATGGAGGGTTAAACGTTAGTGCCCATCAAGGAGGTATTTAAAATAAACGTTAAAGTTTTATTTAATTCACATTAAACGTTCAGTTTAAATTGTTTTTCAATTTGTGAGAAACATACGATTTGCACCCAGAGAAAAATATTATTTAAACCAAATATATTTTATTTGACATAAATAAAACATATATTTGAGTTAAATAAAATTTTATTTAAACCAAATAAAATTTATTTGAAACAAATAAAAATTCTAGTTGGTTCTGAGACAAATATAACATTTCTCTGGGTGTGGAAAAACAAAAGAAAGATGATAGAGAAAAAAGGAAAATAGAAAAAAGACGATTATATTAAAGGAAAGAAAAAATATAGCAAAAAAAGAAGAGAAAGAAAAGCGAAAAGAAAAGAAAGAGAAGAAAAAAGAGAAAAAATAAATTTAAAAAAGCATAGGTAAAACGTTATTAAAGCAGAAAAGTTTGAGTAAAATTAAAAAAATTTATGCTCACTAATTTTTAACTTCCTCCCCTCTTACCATCCATCCCATGACATCACACTTTTCAAATTATCTCCCCGGATGTTTATAATCCACTAATCACTCGCTTTTCAGGAAAAATTTAAAAACTTTCATTCGACTATTTTATATCTCACACTGGTGATCGGTCGTCTAAATTCTCAACTATATATAGATATTCGTTTTTAAAAACTCCTTTCCCCTCCCCCTCTTCCAAACACTTTCAACCTTGCCATCACTTGATAATTCCAACTTCATTTCTCGCCTCACAGACCATCGAACTTTACTACGTTTCCTCCTTAATTTTTATTTTCCTTCCTCTCTCTCTCTCACACACACACTTTTCGTAAGAAATTATTATTATTGAAATAAATTTCTCACTCAATTTCATAATCAAAATATGTATTCTCGTTCATATAAGAATGATTCGTTTCGAGAAAATTGTTTGATATTATTTTATTAAACTATATATCTTTCATATCTAAAAAGTCTTTGTATATTTTGTCTGACTATAATTATTTTTACTAATGAAGATAGATATACAGGAATGTTTTACCTTGTTTGAATATAAATGAATTTTACTAATGAAGCTCTGACAGCAGGAATTGTATACGTTTATGTCTGACTAAAACTGACCTCTACTACTAAAAGGCTACATTTCGGTGATTTTTAATTAAGTCTGACTGCAACCGTCTTTAAGTAATAAACATAAAATAAATTCAAAATATCTGACTAGTGCTGTTTTTTACTACTGAAATTATAACAAAATGAATATTTTTAAGTACAAAAAAGGAAAAAATCGGTTCGTTATAATTTCAGTAGTGAAAGACAGTATTTGTCTAACAGTAATTGACACTTATTACTAAAAATAGTGCTGAAGTAGTAAATTCTGATTGAAGCTGTCTGTTACTACTGAAAATGTTACTACACGAATTTTAACCCATGGCTGTATCATCCTTTCACTACTAAAAATAAAATTTGTTATTATTGTCTGACAACAGCTGAGATTTACTACTAAAAATAAATTAATAGTGACTGACAATAAATTATTAATAACCATAATTTTTATTTTAACTACTTATGTCTTTCACTACTGAAATCTTAAATACAAAAACTATATAACTCTGTCTGAATTACACTTTATTTTACTACTGAAAATTCAGTCAATTAATAATGTCTGCCTATAGCTATGTTTCACTATTTAAATTATAATGACTTGAATTTTTCTTTTAAATAGCACTTTAAAAAATATTAATAGACACAAATCAATAAACAAACAAATAAATAAATAAACAAATAAATAAAAAAATAAACTAACAAAAGAATGAATGTTAGACCAAAATGACTGTAAATAATTTTCTCCAAATTGTGTCAATTGCATTTGTACAGTCTCTAGCCAAACAATGAATGAAAAAGAAAATATATTTTTATCGTATCTTTTCTTTGTATCTTCTCTATTTTTCCATTGGATTTTTCTTGACGCGCGCATCTTATCTTTTCTATTGGTGCATCTCTTATTTCTCTCCATGTTGTGTATAAGATATATAAGAAAATCGAAGCCTTTCGGGAAAAAAATGATTATACTACGGGATTTGAGAGGAAAGTTACATTTCCACAAACGAACATCACTTGGACTTTTTATTCTCATCTCGGTCGAATCCATTCACTCTGAGATTATGAAACGGACTCTTGTGAAATAGAAAAGACGCAGGGGAGATAAGAAACAAAAAAAACAGGAAAAATAGACGAAGGAAATTGAAACTTATCAGGAGAGGTTTTTTTTCTTATTTTCTTTTTTTTTGAAAAAGAAAAATGTAAGCAAACGCCAATTGTACTTTACCCGATTTTGTGTTACGGGATTCAAGGAATGTGAATCTCTCGCCTCTCTTTCTCTCTCTCTCTCTCTTTCTCTATTTCTAGACTGATATACAGATTCTATACACTAATTCAATAAAGGGGGGCTTGAAAAGTACGACGCGAAATCAGTTTAGACGCCGGTGCCTTTTTTAAAATTGCATTGCATATGTGCGATAGCTGAAAAAACTGATATCTGTTCGTGCTTGCTTTTCAAGACGAGGAGCAGGAGATGTAAATAGTGAGGAAAAAATTAGGAGAAGAAAAGAGGAGAAAAATTTTCAGAAGAAAACAATAAAAAAAGAGTATTATTTTTTCTCCCTTTCCTTCATCTTCTTTTTTTCTAAGAAAAGAGAAGATAAAGAAAAAGTTGAAAAGAGTAGAACAAAGAAATAAGATAAAGAATAAAGAAAATAAAAAAAATAATATTGTCAAAGGAAAAGGTTAAAAATAGAAATGAGAATAAAAATAAATTACAAAAAATAAAAAGAATAAAGTAAAGAAAAAACAGGAAAGAAAAAAAAATTACAAAAAAAATAAATAAAGAGAAGAAAAAAAATTAAAAAGAAGAAAGGGAAAAAACTAAAGAAAGAAGAAAAATGAAAAGGAAACATATAAAATAAACAAAAAAAAGAATAAAAGGAAAAGAAGAGATGACAAAAGATAAAAATAATAGAAAAGAAGAAAATAAGATATTGAAAAAATGGAGAAAAGGAAAAATAAGAACCAAAAAAAGAGAGAAAGCAAAAATAAGGCAAAGGTAAATGTAAATAATAAAATGAAGAACATAAAATTGGGAAGAAGAGAAAAAAATTAAGAAATCGAAGAAATAACAGTAAGAAGAATAATAAGGAGAATATAAAAACAAAAAAAAATATTAGAGAGAAGAAACAGGAAAAAAATATACAAAAAAGGAGAAAGAAGAAAATAGAAGTAAATAAAAAGAGATGAAACAAGAAAGAGAAGAAGAGGAAAATAAAAGAATATAAAGCATAAAGAGAAAAAATTGTAGAGAAAAAATAAGGAAAAAATTAGATGAGAAAATAGTGAAAAATTAAAAATATGAGAAAAAAGTGTTGAAAAGGTGAGAAAAGAGAGAAAGAAAGAAAAAATAGGAAGAAGAAAAAACAGAAAGAGAAAAAGAAATTATGTTGACTTAGTCTTCATAATTCTTTTACTCTTTCTGTATTTTTCTTTCTTTAAAAAGGAGAGAAAATATAAAATAAAAGAAATAATAGTACGGATAAAAAGAATACGAAGAAAAGGAAAAAAATTGAAGAAAATATCATAAGAAAAAAGGGAAAAATAAAAAAAAAGAAAAAAAGTGTGCGGGAAATAAAAACATTAAAAAATGAAAAGCAGAATATATAGAAAGTAGAAGAAAAAATTGTACAGAGAAGAAAAAAATATAATGAAGAAAAGGGAAAAATTGAAGAAAATGAAATAAGAAAAAAGAGGAATGAAAAGATACCAAGAATAAGAAGCAAACGAAGAGAAAGCCCAAAGAAATGTAATAAAAACAAATTAAAAATGGAAAGAAGAAAAAAAATTAAGGAAAAATAACAAAATAAGGAAAAAAAAGTCAGAAAAAAGAAGATAAAAAAGAGAAAAAAATAATATAGAAAAGAAAAGTGAAAAAATAAGAAAAAGAAGAAAATAACAGGAAGGAAGGAGAAGAAAATGAAGTTAAAATGAGTTAGAAGATAAGGAAAAATTTAGAAGAAAAGAAAGGAGGAAATTGAAAAAAGGAAGAAAAAATAATAACAATAAATAGGAAAGAGAAGAAGAGAGAAAATAAGAGGACGAAGAAAAGAAAGAAAATAGAATAAAAAAAGGAAAGCAAAGATAATGGTGAAAAATTTAATGAAGAACAAAAAAAATGGAAAATCGAAGTAAATAATAAGGAAAAATATTAGTAAATAAATTATATAATTAAAATATAAAGTTTATTGAGAAAAATGGTAAAGTAGAAAGAAATAGGAAAATAAGAGGACGAAAAAATTGTATTTTGAAGAAATATGAAAAAGTAGAAAAAAATAATGAAAAAGAATGAAGAAAAGAAGTTAAAAAAGAAAAGAGCAAAAATAAGAAAAGGATGAAAAAATAAATGAAGAAGAAGAAAGAGGAGAGAAGATAAAAAAAATATATATATAAGGAAATGAAAAGAAGAAGACGATAAAAGAAAAAAATAAAGAAGAAAGAGCAAAAATGAGAATGATAAGAAAAAAGGTGTAGAAATAGGAGAAAAAATAGGAAAAATACAATGAAGAAATGTAAGTGAGAAACGAAAAAAGTAGTAGAGGGAATTAAAATAAAAAAGAAGAAAAAAGAATTTAATAAGAAACAGAAGAAAAAAAGAAAGAAGATGAAGAAACAGAACAAAAAACTAGGAAAGAAAAGAAAAAGAAAAACGGAGAATAAGATGACGAAAAAAGTGAAAAAGTAGTGGAGAGAATAAAGATAAAAAAAGAAATAAAAGAGAAAAAATAAGAAAAAGATGAAAAAATACAGAAAGGAAAGTGAAGAAAGGAGAAAAAAATGAAAGGAACTGGAAAAAAAGATAGTCGCAAATCTCTTCAAAAACCTACTGAGTATGCAGGGAACGTTGGAAAGTTTCGCGAAATGAATCATTTTATTTCATGGAAGGACGGACACGTCGGTCACAGGGAGTAGAAAATGGAGAAAAAGGGAGAGAAAGAGAGAAAGAATTTTTCTCAGTTACTCGACGAAAAGAAGGAGAGAATGGCTGCAGAAAACGCGAGTCGTATACGAGAATATCCGTCGTCGTCGTCGTTCGTTCTTTCGCTCATTCGCCGATGGCATAGCGTCTCTACTCACTGGAAAAAGACCAGAGAGTCGATTCGAAAAATTTTCTCCAAGTGTCACTTGCCTCGACCAACATTTCAATGCTTCTGAATTCTGACATGTCAAAAAATTACCACTGAAGCAGAAGCGAACGCTTTTGGCGTCCAATAACTCACTTTTCAAATATACACCCAAAAAAAATATATTTAAATTAAAAATATTTTTTTTTCTCCTTTCAAATATTTGAGAAACATACATTTTTTTCCTTACAAAAAGTAAGGGAAAAAATTGTGTTTTTCAAAAGCTTCAAAGTTGTTACTCTGAAGAGAAAATTTTCTTTCATCAAAATTAATTGAGGCAAAAAATAAATTTCCATATAAATTATACAATTCATTAATTACTACAATTAATTAGTTAAATTAATGAAATATTATTAACCTATAATTAAAATAATAAAAGATAAACAATAAAGGAAATTAATTTCGCAAGGTGAGAAAGAAATAAATTGATTGAAGTGAAATATTTTGTAAAAAAGGAGGAAGAATTTTTGAAGAAAATGATAACGTGTATCAAGCGGGTGCGCGGATAGGTAATTTGAATGTTTGAAATAGAAGTCGCGACTTTCCTTCTTCAAGTTTCGCAAAACTTGGGACGTTTTATCTGCAATCGTCTCTCGGAAGTCCGCGATTAAAACGCTTCAGAATTAATTTTAATGAGAGCTAACTAACGAACTGTGCTCGGCCAAAGCAGTAGCATTGAAATGCTTTATTGGTTAACTTTATTAATTGAGAAACGTTACAAACGGAGGCGGAACATTTCCGGGAAGTAGTTACGACTCATTTGCGATAATCACTTTTCAACGAAAATTTAAATTTTCCAAACTCTCGCCGCTATAAAGGAACCTTAAATAACTTTCTTATTAACTCGAGGGAAAAAATTCTTTATATAACAATTTTCTTTTTTTTGCTATTATTTATGTTTTTTTTGTTACTTAGAAAAATTTATGTTATAAACTTTAAACAAACTGTTTACTATTATTGTTGTTTTTATTATTATTATTATTATTACTGCCATAATTGTTCAAATGCCCTTAAAAATTCAAATAATATTAAATTTTATTTTCAATTTTTATTTTATTTCAGTTTTATTTCATTTACTTTTAGACAAAAATAAATCCTTGACTAATTTTTTTATTTTTGTATTAAATTCTAAAAGAAATAAGTTTTCCTCTCTCACATAAGACAAATATATTTTTTTATCTAATTGTTAGAACAATTTATTTGAAACATTAAATTTATAATCGTAATTATTTTAATAGTAGCAAATGAATTAATTTTTAAATTAATAATAGTAAATAGATTATTATTGTGCAAATTAAAGAATTTTATATTTTCAAAAACAGTCTTCTATTTAAAAATAAATTCTGATTCCAAACTTTTTTAAAGTTCACAATGTTTTTTAACATCGATTTAGAAAAAAAATTTACATTTAGTTTTACATATTTTTTAAAAATGTTTTTCATGAATTTTTTTATTAATAGTTTGAAAAGGAAAATTTTGTAAATAGAAAAAATATGGTTTTCGTACAGAAAAATTTTTTTTCTTCGCAGGGGTGCAATTATTTTTATAAATATAATAATAAATCAATTATTTTTACATAAATACTAAAACTCTTCGCTGGAATTCAATTACTTATTTTATTTTCAAAATAATTTTAATAAAAATTTAAAAAATAATTCAATTATTTTTAATTGTTAGAAAGTTTTTCTTAAATCTTAATTATTCTCAAAAATTGGGAAAAAAGTTTTTTTTAACTTTAATTATTGTAAAATATTTCAATTATGATTTTCTTAGAAATTCTTCCTTAGTGTTCAAGATATTGAAAGAAATTCTATAAAAATATTTATTTACTTTTCAAACTTTCAATAAAAATTATTTTTTAAAATTCCTTTATTTCAAAAAAATTCAAATAAATTCTTCGAAATACTTAAAATTATTTTCAAAAATTAGAATAACATTTTTTCGAAGTATATAATTACTTTTTTTATATTTTTCAAGTTATTTTTTTACAATTTTTGAAAATCTACTTTTGAAGAAATTCAATTGTAAATTTTGAAAATAATAATTGATTTCTCAAAAATTGTATCTTATAGAAAATTAAAAGGCACATCTTATTTAAATTTTTAAAATCGATTCATTTTTTTAAATATAACTCGTTGTATCTTCGTTAAATATTACTGAAATAACTTGTAATTTTATATTCAAACGCATTTGGGTCCATTATTGAAGGCGACAACATAATTAAAAATTTGAAAAAATTAATTGTTTAATTATTTTCAATTGTTAATAGAAATCCATCAATAATCACGTTCCCTTATCTTTACCGTCAAAAAGTCCTTAATTATTAATTAATAAACAATTAATTTTTTACGAATTTTTAATTATGTTGTCATTTTCTATGAACCCAAATGCGTTTGAATTTAAAATTACAAGTTACTTCAATAATGTTTAACGAACATACAATGAGTTATATTTAAAAATTGAATCGATTTAAATAATTTTAATTTATCACTTTTTCGTCATTATTTTCTAAAATATTTATTTTAGAAAAAAATCCCATAGGAAAAAAATATGCGCCTCTTAATTTTCTAAATGATACTGATTTTTTAAAATCCAAAATTTCCAATTTCCAATTTTTCCACAATTTCTACCGATTGACTGGATTTATAGCGTGTGGCGGAACGTACGTTTCCTTATTATTCCAAACCCTTCAATTATATTTTTATAGATTTATTAAAATTTCGAAAAATCATGTTAATTTTTATAATTAACATTGTTCCCAACTTTGATTTTTTATTACATTTTTAAAAAATTCAATTACATTTTTAAAACTTTATTATAAATTTTAAGTGCTTTTAAAAAATGTTTACCAAATTTTAATTAGTTAAAAATTTTTATTTTAAACTATTATCTTTCAAAAATTATTTAAAAATATTTTAAAAAAGTAATTCTACGATTTTTTTTATTACATTTTTTGAAAATATTTAAACCTTAATAACTTGAATGCTGTTATTATTATTATTATTATACAATTATAATTATAAAAAATTTAATTTTTGAATTTAAATTATTGAATTGTTGAAGAACTGTTGGAAAATTATTAAAATTAATTTATTTAGGGAAAAAGCTTAAAAAAGCAAATAAAATGTATTTTAAAGGTTTATTAAACAAAATTATTCAAGCTCTGAATTATTAAATTTAGAAATTACTGAAAGGGGTAAAATCAGGGAAAGTCGAACCTGTTGGAATGTAACTCTATTTTTAGTATTTTTTTATTCAAAAATGTCCAGTAAGAATTATTTTCATTTAATTTCAAAATATTATAAAAATATTATACTTCCTAAATTTGAGTTAGTAAAAATATTTACTAATTTGAATAAGTAACTGACTTTTTGCTTTTGAATTAATAACTTTTACTATTGAATACACTGTAAAAAAAAGGAGTTAAATTTTAACTCCCCAGGGAGTCTATAAAAGTCGCACCCAATTTGGGAGTTAATGCCAGGGGAGTTAAATAAAAGGAGTTAAAATTTAACACCCAAATGCTAACTCCCCATGGAAAAAATAACTCCCGCGGGTGTTAAATGAAGGGAGTTAAAAATTAACTCTCTTTTGGAGTTAATTTTTAACTCTAAAAATTTAACTCCCTACTCCCGAGTCCGTTAACTCCCTAAATTTTTTACAGTGTAGTAATTTTCACTAACTTATTAGTAAACTTTACTAATTCAAAAGCAAAAAATCAGTGATTAATTCAAATTAGTAAACATTTTTACTAATTCAAATTAAGAGAATAGAATTAAGTTACACTGTAAAAAAAAGGAGTTAAATTTTAACTCCCCAGGGAGTCTATAAAAGTCGCACCCAATTTGGGAGTTAATGCCAGGGGAGTTAAATAAAAGGAGTTAAAATTTAACACCCAAATGCTAACTCCCCATGGAAAAAATAACTCCCGCGGGTGTTAAATGAAGGGAGTTAAAAATTAACTCTCTTTTGGAGTTAATTTTTAACTCTAAAAATTTAACTCCCTACTCCCGAGTCCGTTAACTCCCTAAATTTTTTACAGTGTATAAAACAATTTTTTAAGAATTGTGTACTGTAAGAAAATTTTAAAAATAGAGTTGCATTTCGACAGTTTTGTCATTGAATTATAGAAATTACTTTTTTGTATTTTTAATCAACTAAGGCTACTTTTTTGCGTCTTGAAGTTGATCCAAGGCCTTTTTTACAAAAAATTTTCTACTAATATAAAATTTTAGAATTAATTTTAAAGAAAAAAAAGTTGATTTATTTATTTAAATAAATAATAATTTATAGCTAAATGTATATCATTTCAGTTTAGTATCAATTTGGCTACATCCATTTCTGTGAAATAGAAATTATATCAAATAGCATTTTGGGGTAATTTTGCATGCACTCTCGTGTAGAAAATTGTGTTCCTGTGGTTCGCACAAATACACACACACACATTTATATATACTATTATCCATGTCGGGGTTTTCGAATCACCTTTTCGACATGTACAAGAGGAAAGACAAATAAAGTTCCCCGCAATGTTGAGGGAGAAGCGAAGGGAGAAGGGAGGAGGGGGGTTGATGAGTATAATCGACGAAATCGCCAGATGCAAAAACCGAGCAGCCTCTTTGGCCACTTGGGGCGTGAAATGAAATCCATTGTTTGACGCGCGTCGACAAAGAGTACAGAAGTAGTACCCACTCGATGGGTACTCGTGATCTCGTGAAAGAACTCTCTCACTCTCACTCTCACTCTCTCTTTTAGGCATTAAGCTTCACTTGACGATTCAATAGATTTTGTCTGAATTTTAAACCGCATTGTTAAACAATGAAAATCCACGCTTTAGCAATTCTTAATAAATTATTATCCATGTTATAATATAGTGGCTCTCAATAATTTGACACATTCATTAATCATCATCATACACGTAGAGTCGATAATCGTCTTTGTTGAAATTATGAATTTTTGTCTTTCAGATAATTATTATTATTCTATTATAAGGTAGGCGAGAAAAACGATTAATTAATAATTAATCAATAGTGATTGATTTTTTTGCGAAGAAAAAGAAATTCTTCTTTTTGTTAAAAAAGTCTTTTTTCTTTTACAATTAAAAGTTTTTTCTTTAATTAAAAACATTTTTCCTTTAAGGGCATTTGAACCATTATGACGTCACAATTGATGCAAAGCATGTATGTTAATGCTATGACGTCATAAAGGTTCAAATGCCCTTAAGTAAAAAATGCTCTTTCCAAAAAAGTTTTTCCTTTAACAAAAAAAAGGTTTTCTTTAACAACAAGATGTTTACTATAACTGTAAAGAAAAAAATATTTTCTTTAATAAATAAAAATATTTTCTTCTCATAAAAAATAATTCATAACATTCAAACGGAAAATAATACCTAACATTAAAAGTTTTTAGAATTATTTTTAACATTTAAAAAAAAATTCTGTTGAGAATTTGAATTAAAATTAAAAATAATAATTAGTCTTTTTACATTATTAACAAAAAATTTTTTAACAACTCAGATATTTTAGAAAAATTATAATACAAAATTTTTGAAAATTTAATTCTTAGAATTGTTTTAATTCTTTTTTCTAGAAAAAAGAGCAATTTTTTTAATCCGAAAATAAAAGAATTTAAAATTACAAAAATAAAATAAAATCCATTTTTTTAATTTAAAATAGTTGAAAATTAATATTAAGAAATATTTCAAATAAGTCAAAAGTTAAAAAGAAAACACAATTTAAAACAGAAAATAAAGTAAATTTTTTAAACCAAATGTAAAAAAATTTTAAATTACAAAAGAAAAAATAAAGAAAATGAAATTGAGAAAGATTAAAATAAAACAAAATTACTAAAGAACAAAATAAATTGATAGTTTCTTTTACATAAAAAAATAAAATTAAAAGAAAAACAAAATAAAATGAAAAAAATTATGTGCGAAATTGAGCGTGTCGTTACAAAAAGTTCTACGCAGCCTTGAAGTTTAAAAATCCAAAAAAATTTGAGAAATAAAATTATGCAGTTTTTTTCATTCATAATGTAAAATATTCATTTTATAAAAAAATCTAAAAAAAAGATGTGGCTCTTCATTTCCTATAAAGTAATGTATTTTAGAATTTAAAATCTTCACTCGCTCATTCACGCTCAATTACAAAAGAAGCAAATTAAAAAAACAAAATAAGAAATTCAGAAAATAATAAAGACAAAATCAAAAAAGGACGAAAATACAAGAAACAATAACATACATTTTTTAGATTAAATTATTTTTAAACAAAATAAATTGAATTACAATAAACAATTTTTTAAACTTATTAAAATTCTTGAAAACTTTGATTATTTTGTATTCCATTTTGAAAAAATTCAAATAAATGTTAAAGATTTATTCAAATTTTAATTATTCTTTTTAAAAATTTGGACCAAATTTTAATTGTTTGGAAATTTTTTGATAATACTTAAATTAAAAAAAATTATTTAAAAATATTTTTGAAAACATTGATTTGCAGAATTTTCTTATTAGAGTTTTTTGAAAATATTTTACCTTAATAACTTGGACAGATACAGTTAAATAATTATTATAGAAAATTCAATGTCTAAAAAATTAAAATAATTAATTGGTAATAATTAATCAATAGTGATTGATTGTTTTTTGCGAAGAAACAGAAATTTTTCTTCTCGAAAAAAATTTTTTTCTTATGAAGAAAGTTTTGTCTTTAATTAAAACGTTTTTTCTTTAACTAAAAAAGTTTTTCCTTATAAAAAATTTTTCCTTTAATAAATAAAAATTTGACTTCTTCGAAAAAAATATTTCTCTTTTAAACAAAAAGTTTTCTTTTCATAATTTAAAGAAAATAAATTATATCATTATTCTTATAATGTTTATATAGTATTGTTACTAATGTTGAACTGCAATTATAAAATGATTAGTTAAATTCATTTCAAATACAAAATAATAAGAAACATTTATTTATTCACAAAAAAGGAGATCGTTTGTCTCAAGGTAAGTAAATATTTAGAACTATAAAAATAAAAAATAGACTAAACATAAATAGTTTACAAAATAAATGAATTTTAACAGTAACACAACATTTGTAATCTAAAAATAAAAACATAATATAATAAATACAATAAAAATCGTGATAAAACTTAAAAAGAAAGTTAAATTATAAATAAATAATGAATAACAATTTGAGAAACATTTTGCTATTTTCAAATGAGAAACGTAAAATTAAATACTTCTGAATAATTTTTGTCTGACATCACTTTTAATTTTACTTTCATCCCTATGCATTATAAAGTCATTTTAGCAGCGGCTTTTAAATATTTAAGCATCGTGTGAATGGTCACTTCTTTTTATTACTAAAAACGAAAAAGGTAAATTAAACTTTCAAATTTCAACACGAGAAAAGTGAATTAAAATTCAGTCATTTTTTCATATAAACAAATTTTAATAAAATGTTTCGAAAAAAAATTAATATAGTTGTGATTTTTTGATTTCGCAAGCGTAAATTGATTACAAAGAGGAAATTTTTTTCTTTTTTTTTTGTTGAATTTAGCCAACAGCGTGGTTTATTTGTCGTAACAAAAATTGTATACGTGGGGGGATTTATTGACGCGCGTGGAAGTGTTTTAACCTTTAGTAGAGTCACTGGGTGTGCGGAAGGTATGAGGAATAAAAAAAAGGGAGAGAGAGTGAGAGAAAAAAAGAGAAGAGAAGTATAGGAATAAAAAGAAAGCAGTTGTTTTTGTGCAGATGTGACCATAAATTTGGCGCGGCCCTGCATTTTGGCCGAAAACCTATCGCAATAAATACGAGCGACGAGAGCTTTCTAGCTCGTGTGGTGAGCGGCTTTATATTAAACGAGTATATATTCTTTATGGCATCTACGCTATTATGGCTTTAAAATGTTAAGTGTTAACTTTGAATGCTTTTAGTCCAACTTTAAATAATTTAGTAAATTCGATTTTTAATTTTAATAGTAGTTGAAAATTTGGGTTAAATTTTCTGTTTTATTATAAGGTTTACATATAAAATTATTCATAATGAGTCAAAAATTATAATGAAAACAGAATTTAAAAAAGAAAATTAAACACATTTTTTAAATCCTATTCTAAAAATATTTTAAATTACAAAAGAAATAAATAAAGCAAATAAAAATGAAAAAGATTAAAATAAAACAATATTACTAAAGAATAAAATAAGTAGAAAGTTCCTTCAATAGCAAAAAATTAAATTAAAAGAAAAATTGTATTTCTACGATAAGAATTTTGAATATTTTATGAGATAAAGTTTACTTCTACTCGCAGTAAATTTAAAAAAAAAGAATGTTAATTAAAACAAAATTATAAAATAAAATAAAAAATGAAGAAAATAATAAAGACAAATGTTTTAAGTGAAAGTAATAGTTAGTTACGTAAACGAAGTTAAAAATCTCTGTCTATGTCTGTTTACTTTTTTTTATTTAGAGATTAAACTATTCTGCAATTTATGAAAACATCAATTTGTTTTAAATAAATCTTCGAATAAACTTGTAAACTTTACTTAAATGTATTACTTCAAAAAATATAAAATAATATTTAATATTCGAAAAACACAAATATTTGGAATCTACGTATTTCTGGGAATTGACGATTTAAACTACATTGGAAATAAATTTTACTATGAATTTAGTAAAATTTACTAAAAATAAGAAGAATATTTTCTGTTCATTTTTAACAGTAAATTTTATTCTAAATGAGTTAAATTTTTTAAAATTGAACAATAATTTAAATTAATTAATTGAAACAATATTGTAAATCAAATTTTAATAGCTAGAAACTAAAACCTGAACAAAGTTAAGAATTTCTTCCAACGTCTGTTAAATTTTTTTATTTACATATTAAATTTTTTAAAATAAATTTTCAAATGAATTAGTAAAAGTTACTAAAAGTAAAAAGCGTTTAAATTAATTATTTAAAAAAGGTAATGTCAATTTTAATATTTAAAAACTAAAACCTGAATTAAGTTATAAATTATTTTTAAAAGATTTTTTACCAAATTTCAATTGTTTGGAAATTTAAAAAATTCATTTTTTAATTGTAAGTTTTAATAGTAAGTTTTGGTTTTACTGTTTGTAAATACTAAATAGTAAACGTTACTCTACAGTTTTTATAGTAGTAGAAGTAGTAATGATTTTATAGGATTAATAGTGATAGTAATAAAAGTATTAATAGTATCAGTACAATTACTACTTATCAATAATTTTAATTTTCACTACTTTGAATAGATATAAATTTAGAGAATAAGAAATTTTTTCCAAATTAGTTATTCACTTATTTTCTTTAACTTTTATTTTTTGCTTCTTATTTATTTTTTATCTTTATATCTCAAATTTTGATGATGTATATAAGATTATTTCCTGCCTAAAAGCAATAAAGTTGGAGGAAAATTTTAACAGGTCAAGATAGTAAATATTCGCGAACCGCACTAGTAAATATTTTTTTTTATTCTATTTTTTTGCCTGGATCTCCTTATAATTTGATAAATGTAACCTTTTATAGCGACAAGTTTAAAAATATTTCACGGCCATTTATGAATAAAAATCGCAAGGCACTTTTCCTGCTTTTGAAATGTGCGCGCACGGTCATAAAAAATATAAAAATGATTTATTCACGTTGAATTTTTACAAGTGGCGTAACAGTTATACAACAATATATACATATATATGTATACACGTTTTCCTTGAAAAATCCTATTCAAACACAAATCTTTTGGTTCCTTTTTCTTCTTGCATTTCTCGATTTTGTGTGTAACATTTCTATTATTAAATTGAAATATGTAAATTTTTTTTTCATTTTTCGGGTGGAAAAGAAATTATAAATTGAGTTAGAAAGTAAATTATGTCCTCGTCCTCCTCGGTATTTCTGAGAATTTGAAGAGAATACAGTAGAATGAAAGTTACTGAAGGGAGGTTGGGAGAGTGTGAGGAGGATGCATTAATTTTACTGGAAGCAACAATGGGACGATCTTTCGTACTTGCACACGTTCTTCTCTAACTGCATCAACTAACTCTCTATAGAATAGTAAATATTCAGTTCTGATTTTTGTGAAATGATAAGAATAGTGTTGAAAATTATTCACTTGTCACTAGAGAGATAGAGAAAGAGAGAATGTATGTTGAGAGAATGTAATCTTAACAATAAAGGCGAATGCATTAAGAAGTATTGTTACACAATTGGCGTTTTATTTAACGAATTTTCTGGTCCATTTGAATGATGATGATGATGATGATGATGATAATGATGATTATGATAATTTCGATGTAATTTGAACATAGCATTTGGTGGAGGGACCATTTTGATTTTCCAAAGAGTGAAAAAGAGAGAAAGTGAGTGAGCGAAAGAGAGAAAAAGAGAGACAGAGAAAGGACCAAGAGGATAGTGAAATATTTGAGAAATACTCAAGTGGTTGGCAAAATGCGAGGGCTTTTAAATTCGAAATATCATTCGAAGACCAAGTTGAATTCACGTTGCGCACTCAATGTGCCGAATCCAGTCGTTACTTTTCCACGATTTACGGAAGCTGCTTTTTCAAAATAGAATTTCAATATAATACTATTAAAACTTTCTTTGAGACTCTTTCTTTAATATATTGTTGAATTTACAATTTTCCTCATAAAAAAAGGTATTTTTTTATAAACGGATTTTATATGCAGAATTTTAAATTAATTTTTTTATTTTATTTTTCATTAAAAAGTGGTATTTATTAAATTATGTTCACAATTAGTTTTATCAGACGCCAATTTTCCTATAGTTTGGAAAATTAAATTATTAAATTATTAATTAAATTAATTAAAATTATTTTTAAAAATACATTGTATTCAATACATTGTATTAAATATTAAATTATTAATTAAATTAATTAAAATTATTTTTAAAAATACATTGTATTCAAAAACACTTAACGAAAATTTTCAGTTTAATAAAATTAAAATAAAGAAATGTTTAATTTAACAATTATTTTAAAAACTCGAAAGAAATTATTTATAAAATACAGTTAATTTAAAACTGTTTAAATAAAATTATTAAAAAAGCTCCATCACTTAAGAAAATCTTTTAAAAAATTCCTCATTTTAATAAAATTTAAAAATGAATTGTTTAATTTCAATAATAAACAAACACGATTATTTTAAAAACTTGAGAAAAATCTTTATAAAATTCAATTATTTTTAAATTTTCCAAAGAAAATTATTAATAGAACTCTATTTTTTAAACTATTATAAACAAAAATTATTATCTATGAGTAATAAAATTTTCATATAAAATTTCACGAAAGAATTTAATTATTTAGAAAAGTCTTTGCAAACAATTAAATCATTTTTAAAAATATTAAAATTATTCGCAGGAATCAAATTATTTTTATTAATATTAAAAATTTTCCCAGGAATTTGATTATATATTCAAAAACTTTTTCATGAACTTTAACAATAATGTATTTAATTCTAATTTTTAACATAAGCAATTATTTTAAGAAGTTGAAAGGAATTCTTCATAAAATTCAATAAGGTTAAGTCCGGGGTAGATGGCCATTGTTTTTTTAAAGTACTGTAAAAATTACGAAAAAGCGTTTTTTGTCTAAACTTTTATTGGTAATTGAATATTGAACACTTCACTTTAAAGTAACGAAACATAAAATAAAATATTTTCATAGCTACAATCTTAAAATTTACATTTTCGAAAAAGTGCATTTGGCCATCTCTCCCGGAATGTCCGGGTGAGATGGCCACATGTGTGCGGGTCGTATTTTGAACATTTTTCATGACACTCAGTACAATTCTTATGTACCAAAAAATTTCAAATATTGCACTTAATCCAATCTTCAATTAACGTTGTTTGATTGTAACTTTTGCGTCAAAATTCTTCTCAAAAACTTTAATGATTTTTATGACATTTTATTAAAAAAAAATAATTTAAAAAATTGGTAAACAATAAACAAAAAAAACTCATTTCAAACTGCGAACAGATTACCGGAACATGTACTTTATTATTATTAATTATAAACAAAAATTCAAAGAAATTCTGCAAAAGAATTAGGGCGATTCTTAAACAATTCGATTATTACCAATATAATTTTAATGAAATTCAATTATTAAATGTTTAATCATAATTTTTAACCAAAACGATTGTTGTTTCAAAAAGTTGAAAAACTTCTATTTTTTTGGTGTCGAATATCAAAGTTGGCGTTTTCTTAATCAAATTTGAACTTTTTCTTATAACGGAATAACTTCATTCAAAACACGAAGGTACTAAGAATTTTTTTAGAATTTATTTTCGTTTATAAAAAATTTGTAACTTGGAAAATGACACTGGTCTTATAAATTTATTTTCACAATTTTTAGATGCGATTATCAAATTTGATATTTTCTCATCAATTTGAACTTTTTTTTTTTATTAAAGAAGAGCTGTTTCTGAAACACGAAAGTTCTCAGGATTTTTTAAGAAGTTACTTCCGATTCAGAAAAAAATTTTATCTTAAAAAAGACGCTGGTCTTGTTTTATTTTCACCATTCTTGAAGTCTAATATCAAATTTGGCCTTTTTTGTTAAATTGGAGTTTGTTTGGTTAAAGAAAAGGATTTTTTTAATATGTAGAGGTACTTAGAACTTTTTCAGAAGTTACTTTCGATTGAGACAAAATTTCCATCTTGAAAAACAACTGTTAATTTTTTTGATGTTAGTAGTAAAAGCCAGTTATATAGATAATTTATTGTTTGTGTCAGTAGCAATAGACAGTCTTTGGTTAGACAGTTAATTTTTTTCTTTTTTTAGTAATAAAAGACAGTTTTTGGTCAGACATTAATTGCAGTTAACATTGTTAATTATATGATTGGAAATGTTATTTTTAATACTCCTAAAACATGGAATACTGATAGGAACTATTTCTAACTTTTGGAAATTTTTCTTTAAAAAATTCTTTCTTGTTCCATATAAACAGCTTTTAATAACTTCAAAAGAAAAATATTGTTTGCTTAAAATTTTTCAATATTCACTTTATTGTTATAATTACTTATATTTTTTAAAAAATAGACGATTCTTTACTATAATAAAAAAGATCGGTAATTGAACAGTAAATTTATCAATTTTTTTTCTTGGAAAAATAGAGAAACGAGTAAAATAGAATAAAAACTGTTGTGGAGAAAAGTAGCCAGATTATTGAGAGGCAAGCAAAATTAAGCATACAATCTGTTTCCGGTGGAGGTGCGAGCAATCGTCGAGGCCGATATATATATTTTGTATATACATATATAGAGAGAGGAGAGAGAGAGAGAGAGAGGAGAGGAGAGGATGGATATCGTAAAAGCGATTTCCGGCAGAGTAACTAACCTGTTCAACCGTATCGAGATCCACTTCGCGGATAATTGTACCCCCGCGAACTTTCCGCATTGTTCAAGCCGGACGTACGATTTAACCTTTCGAAATAGTTGCTACACAGTTCTCGCTTTCCGCGCTTGATTATTCGTCCATGCAAATTATAACGAAGCGATGGGCACGTTTAATACATTCCAATAAAGCCAATTATAGTTATTGTTATTATTATCCTCATCCGATGCATACAAAGTACACTTTCTACCATTTCAATCTACAACAAAGCATACTAAACATTCAAACATTCGTCACTCATATATTTTCTTTTCAAACTCATATTTTTATTCTCAATTTTCTTAGAATCCTCTGTCTATTTTCTTCTTTTTCTATTCTTGAAAGTATCAATTTCATTCTAAAGTGTATCAATTTAATACACTAACACGGGAAAAATTTGTTTCTCACATTTTACCAAACTTTTCATTAAAGTTTGGGATATAGTGGCATAATCGTAATTTTCAATAATTTGAAAATTATTTTCTCTTTTTTTTACAAACTAGTACTGTTAAAGTTCAAAAAAATGTTAACTTAACATTTAATATTATTTTTTTAAAGTTAATTGTACTTAATTAATCATTATTTTATTATTATTATTTTAATTAAAATTCATAATTAATTAACCCGGCGAGCATAAGCATAATAAACAAATTTTTTACACTTCTTATTGTTTATTTATAATTATTGTCCATATATTTTGTAACGATGTAAAATTTGCCTGATCGGAGGAATCGCGAGAAGCTCAGTAATCGACCCGAATAAATATTGGTTTATTTTTATTTTTGACATTTTTATAATTTGTTTCCATTGTGAACCTGCTCGGAGTCTTATACTGCGGAAAATTCATCGTGGGAAGCTGTATCATTTCTGTCACTCGCTATTTCTGGGACGTGGATAAGTGGTGACAAACTCTCATTTTGAATTCAAAATTGCCGCCAAGGGATACCTGTCGCCTTTGAAGCTAACTTCAGGAAGAATGGAAATGGCGTCCGATTCAAATTGATGGCCGCGAATTCCCAACGAGATTTACTACAAATCCAGCCTTCGATTGAAATAAGGAGTTTCGCCAGGAAATATTGGGTCGGATCATGGCACTAGATAATAGTCGCGAAATTGTCGACATATCTGAATCCTGTTATCTATTTTTGGACTTCCGCCCAAGTGCCCTATTAGTCTACGGCCCTGCCCTTTGAATTTTTCTACACTTTGTGCTCGTCGGTTACCTGTGATTGACACTTAAAACCAAAGGAGACAAAGGAGGCAGGAGGGAAATAGTTCATTATCTGGTTCGAGGAAATCTCCTTCAAAATCTGCTAAGGTATCACCAACAGAAAAAGATTCCCTTGTCGCGCCCTTGTCGCCACCTCTAGTTACGTCCCTGAAAAGAGCAGACGACACCGTGGGCCCGCAACGCCAAGCCAAGCGGCCGGCGACATCTCATTCACTCTCTCGCTGCGATCCTCCGAGTAAGGTTTTGATCTAGTGTGACTCAAAATAAAACTGTGTATTACAAGTAGTGCTAATAATCGACGCCTGTGTGTTCAATTCAACGGGAAGGTGAGATACTTGTCTTCGGCCCTTCTGGCTATTATTTTGTCTCTTTTTTGGCGAATTGCGTCCAATTTATTATAATTTTCTTTGCCGAATTGAGTGTTCTGCGTCGAGCTCGTGGTCTCAGGGTTACCTTTTTATTCTTTTGATTGACTGGTGTCATCTTATTTGGTGTTTCATTGGCAGAGAAATTAGTCTGGTGACCTCGTGTTTCTTGCTAGTGAAACACTAACTTCCTCGTGTAAATTTTGCCTGGTGGTATTTTTGATTGCCCGTAAATTTTGTTACCTTACCTCCGATGAGACTCTTGCTCCTCGACGGATTGCTCGGTTCGTATTTAAATTCTATTTGAGCAATATTGTATGTTATTTTTCTATTATTGACCTGAATTGTTTGAATATCATTGAAAAGTGTATTTTTATGCCGATTACTGAGCCTAGAGAGAGGGTTAAATTTAATTTGGTTACCCATATTTCAATAATTCCCCCTTATTCTTGTAAATTCCCCGTTTGCTAAAAAATTCGATTTATTTGTGATTGGTTACCTAATTTTCCTTGATTATTGTATCAAACCCCCTTTTTTGTAATTTCTCAATTTAATAAAAAGTGTTAAACTTGAAAAACAAAAAAAACTAGTTTAATTTCAGAATTCACGCCTCTCCGTATTAGTTTTATTTCTCGAGCTAGTCATTTCGTTGCATATTTAAATTGATTGAATATTTTGAATTCCCTTTTTGTTTTCTTTAGAATTGGTCCAAGAAAGACCTGGCGCCCTTCCGGTAAATTTTGTATTATTATTTTTGTAATAGAGAATTAAAGACTTTGGCTAACCAATTTGTAATTTGTCGTTAAGAATTCATTGCTAAAAAAATTCTCGTTACAAATTGGCGCCCAACGTGGGGCATGCCAAAGCAAAATTTTATTAAGTTGAGAATTTATTTTTGTGTGTGATTAAATTTTGCCTTTTTTTTTTGACTCTCTCTCGTGACTCACATGCCTATGAAGGTTACCAAAATGAAAACAAACTGTTTTGAATAAGGCTGTGTTGTTTCTCATACTATTTCAGGAGATTTATCAGCTTTCGTCGAAAATATTTCACAGTAAAGTGAAATTAAATTCTTTTTATTGTTATCTAGTGTCACTAAGTTTTTCTGTAAGACTGATGTTACAACCTCTAGATTAAAGTTGAGATTTTTCCTGAATTTCTTTTGATTGTTATTTACCTAACCAAGATTTATATTTCAGAAACTCGGTAGTCTTTGAGCATTCTTTCAATTCAGATTTATTTTCTTAGCAGTTGCAATAGTTGTTGATGATGGAAAATGAAGCTAACTTAAGAACTATTATTTTTTTTTGAGGTCTGATTATTGAGCTTTGGGCGCAATCCGTTGAAACATTGACTTGTCGGAGACAAGTAGTCCTTGTAGGCCTTCTCTAGACCCAGGGGTGTTGTAACGATGTAAAATTTGCCTGATCGGAGGAATCGCGAGAAGCTCAGTAATCGACCCGAATAAATATTGGTTTATTTTTATTTTTGACATTTTTATAATTTGTTTCCATTGTGAACCTGCTCGGAGTCTTATACTGCGGAAAATTCATCGTGGGAAGCTGTATCATTTCTGTCACTCGCTATTTCTGGGACGTGGATAAGTGGTGACAAACTCTCATTTTGAATTCAAAATTGCCGCCAAGGGATACCTGTCGCCTTTGAAGCTAACTTCAGGAAGAATGGAAATGGCGTCCGATTCAAATTGATGGCCGCGAATTCCCAACGAGATTTACTACAAATCCAGCCTTCGATTGAAATAAGGAGTTTCGCCAGGAAATATTGGGTCGGATCATGGCACTAGATAATAGTCGCGAAATTGTCGACATATCTGAATCCTGTTATCTATTTTTGGACTTCCGCCCAAGTGCCCTATTAGTCTACGGCCCTGCCCTTTGAATTTTTCTACACTTTGTGCTCGTCGGTTACCTGTGATTGACACTTAAAACCAAAGGAGACAAAGGAGGCAGGAGGGAAATAGTTCATTATCTGGTTCGAGGAAATCTCCTTCAAAATCTGCTAAGGTATCACCAACAGAAAAAGATTCCCTTGTCGCGCCCTTGTCGCCACCTCTAGTTACGTCCCTGAAAAGAGCAGACGACACCGTGGGCCCGCAACGCCAAGCCAAGCGGCCGGCGACATCTCATTCACTCTCTCGCTGCGATCCTCCGAGTAAGGTTTTGATCTAGTGTGACTCAAAATAAAACTGTGTATTACAAGTAGTGCTAATAATCGACGCCTGTGTGTTCAATTCAACGGGAAGGTGAGATACTTGTCTTCGGCCCTTCTGGCTATTATTTTGTCTCTTTTTTGGCGAATTGCGTCCAATTTATTATAATTTTCTTTGCCGAATTGAGTGTTCTGCGTCGAGCTCGTGGTCTCAGGGTTACCTTTTTATTCTTTTGATTGACTGGTGTCATCTTATTTGGTGTTTCATTGGCAGAGAAATTAGTCTGGTGACCTCGTGTTTCTTGCTAGTGAAACACTAACTTCCTCGTGTAAATTTTGCCTGGTGGTATTTTTGATTGCCCGTAAATTTTGTTACCTTACCTCCGATGAGACTCTTGCTCCTCGACGGATTGCTCGGTTCGTATTTAAATTCTATTTGAGCAATATTGTATGTTATTTTTCTATTATTGACCTGAATTGTTTGAATATCATTGAAAAGTGTATTTTTATGCCGATTACTGAGCCTAGAGAGAGGGTTAAATTTAATTTGGTTACCCATATTTCAATAATTCCCCCTTATTCTTGTAAATTCCCCGTTTGCTAAAAAATTCGATTTATTTGTGATTGGTTACCTAATTTTCCTTGATTATTGTATCAAACCCCCTTTTTTGTAATTTCTCAATTTAATAAAAAGTGTTAAACTTGAAAAACAAAAAAAACTAGTTTAATTTCAGAATTCACGCCTCTCCGTATTAGTTTTATTTCTCGAGCTAGTCATTTCGTTGCATATTTAAATTGATTGAATATTTTGAATTCCCTTTTTGTTTTCTTTAGAATTGGTCCAAGAAAGACCTGGCGCCCTTCCGGTAAATTTTGTATTATTATTTTTGTAATAGAGAATTAAAGACTTTGGCTAACCAATTTGTAATTTGTCGTTAAGAATTCATTGCTAAAAAAATTCTCGTTACAATTTACACTGACTATATAAAACACGCATAAAAGCTTAATAATTAATAAAAAGTTTAATAATTAACTATAATAATCGTCGTATTCATTCCAGTCACTCTTACTTTTTAAATTTAATAATAATTGGTATTTATTTAATTTATTTAAAAATATTATTTTTATTTTTCAAATAATACAAAACTATTTTTATTAATCTACAAAAATTATGAATTTTTTTCAATATTTTTATTCTTTCCTGAAAAATTAGCACTTTGAAACAAACATTTTAGGACTAGGTAATTAATCTTTTCATTTTTTCTAAAAAAAATTGAAAAACAGTTGGAAAATTAAAATTAGAAAATATTTTGCACATTTTCTGCTTCTCAATGACAATTTTTAAAGAAAGTACAAGTTTTAAGTAGAAAAAAAATTATAAATCAAATTTTGTTTAAGAAATTTGATATTTATTTTGGAAAAAATATTTACAGAATTCCTGTTTGTTAAAAACTATATTATCGAAATAATAATAAGAAATAAATAAATAAAACAATTTTTATTTTATAAAACAATTTTTGGATACCCCAATTTTTTTTATAATATTTTTATTTATTTTCAAATAATTTAAATATATTACGATTATTCATATTCTGACTTTTGGGAAGGAATATTTTTATTTCATTATTTATAAACGTAATTGAATCGATTCGAAGAAATTATTAAAATTTTAAAAAATTGAAATTGAATTCATAAAAAAAATTTAAATTGTGTAAGGAAATGAAAAATTTATTGTAACAATAACAAATTAGATTACTATGCAACGTAAAATAATTGTTAAAAAAATTTCCATGATTTCAATGTTTTTATTAATAAACGAATGGAAAAACATTATAATGATGTTTTAATAAAAAGTTGATATAAAGTTTATTAAATTGATACACTTTAGTTAAGTTTTTGTCTTTCAAAAAAACAGTGTTAGCAATTATAATGGAATTTAATGGCAAAAATGTTACCCTTTCGATATTTTAAATCATATTTCTTGTTCGGAGACAAATTTTCTTTTTTCTTAAACAAAAAAAAAGAAAAGGACAAAAAGTTTCTAAAAATGATTAGTTGTAGAGTATAGGGGAACATAACTTTTGTAGATCAATTGGAAAAATAAATGTCCAAGAGCTTTCTAGCGATGATAAAATGAACTTTAGAGAAAAGTTTGAAAACTGTTGCAAAGGAAAGGGAGACGTGAAAATTGGCAGAAAATTACATTACTTACATCGAAGAATTTCTAGAGCACAATGCGAGCAATCAATTGTAATTTTCAAAAAAGCTTTCTTAAACAGTCGGGAACAAATGGAATTTTAAATGAGAAATGAAAAATCAAATTTACAAAATCCATTTCTATTTTTCACGAATCTATTTTGCAAAAAGTCGTTTTTATAAATAGTTTCTTGTTTTATTTTTTATATTTGCCTATTTGAATTTCTTTTTACTTATTCATTTCTATTTTTTTCAAAAACAAAAAAAAAATAATTGCAAATAAAATGCAATCTAATTCGAAGATTTTATTAAATAACAACTCAATTCTTATCAATGTTGACATTTTTTTCAGGAGAGAAAAAAGCTTTCACCGCTTAATTTCGTTGAAGAGAAAGAAAAAGATTTCGTATAAGACTTTTTTCTGAACCAAAAAGAGAAAGAGTGGAAAAAAATAAAAACCATCTATTATATTATTCTTTTTATTAATACTGAAGCGATAATACTTTATAAAATTTAAAAAGAATTGATTTTCCGGCTATCTCAAAGGAAAAGGCGTAAAACTTTTCAGGAGCAACTTTGGATTTCTGTAACCTTTAGAAAGTTTGTACCTACTTCTATACTCTAAAACTTCTCTAAAAAGCTTTGAATTTCAGTGCCGTAATTTGAATTTGAAAGCAGTTTATTTTTACCCAACTTTCAAAAACCATTAAATTTGTTTTTTTCTTTTTTTTGCTCTACACATTCTTGGACAAATTTTCGACAAAATAGATTGAAAACAAAATATTTTTTATGTACGGAAAAAAAGAAAATTTGTTTATAAATCTGATGATTTGACGACTGTCAAGAAATTATGAATATCAAGATAATTCAATTATTTTTTTAAATATTAAAATTATATGCAGAATTTGAATGATATTTAATTCTATTTTTAATTGAATTTTACGAAGGAGTCAATTGTTTTAAACTTTAAATACAATTTTATTAAAATTCATATAATCGATTTTTTAAGTATATTTTTAATAGACATAATTATTTTTAAAAAATGGAATATTTTTTTTATGAATTCAATTATTTACAAAAATTTTATTTTGAAACCTTTTCACAGTTTTCAACTAAAATTCTTGTTCTAATCAATTATTTTTAATAATTGATTTTTAATTTTAAAAAGTTTTAATAATTTCTTCGAATCGATTTAATTACTTTTATAAATTTTACTAGTAGAAGAACAATTTTACTAGTAAAATTCTGCCCAAAGAAGTACACTATATTTATAAATAATAAAATTTTCTCATGAAATTTTATTATTTTCGAAAATAGTAAAAATCTTCTCAGGACATTTTTAAATTTTTAAATAAAATTCTTTGCATAAATTAAATGATTTTCAATAAATTAATTTTAAAATATTCGAAACATTTAAAAACTACTAAAAAATGTCTGTTTTAAAAAATCACTGTTAGAAAAAAGGGGCTTGACGCAAGAGTAAATTTTCTCTTGAAACATTTTAAATATCTTGAAAAAATAAAATACACTCGTGATTCAACAGAGTTTTCTTACATTTTTTTTAAATTTAAAATACGGTTTGAATTCAAATGAGAAAATTACAGAGATTTTAATTGCAATGGGGAGGATCCAAATGATTTGACAGTTAGTAAAATCAATTTTGACACTATAAAAGTCTTTCGTGCTAAAACTTACAAACGAGCATAGATACGTTTTACTCCCTCGTCTTGCTTTCCATCTAGAACTCACTCTCTCTCTCTAACTCACTTTCTCTCCCTCCCCTCCTGGATGATTGCCAATGAATACATAAGCGGAAAAGACCTGTTGATAATCTCAATAACGCAAAGCCACTCGGAAAAACGCTTCTTCCTTCGGACTCTTTTTATCCCCCATTTATGAGTAACGACTCAACCTAACGAAATTACCTCGTTTCTATTCATTAGCAATTTTTCATTCTTAAAAATTTCATGAGGAATTTTTATCATATTTTTCTACAAATAATAATGAAACAATTTTTAAATTCTTCTAATTTCGGGAAAATATTCGTAGTTTTTTATTAAAATTAAATTACAAATATCAAAAAAACATTTTTTTTAGTTCAAGAGAAAATTTAAAGACAAAATAGAATTCTAAATAAAAAATGTTCAGTTTTTAATAAATAAAATACAACAAATAAATGAAAACAATTCTAAAAAAATTATTTTAAATAAAAAACAAAACAATAAAAAAAAGAAAAAAACAAATTTTTAATAAATAAATCCCAATATAAAACATTCTTCAATAAAAGAAAAATTTCTAAATGTAAACAATTCTGAACAAAAAGCAATTTTAACCAAGAAAATTATTCTGTAAAAAAATTTTTAAGGGTATCTGAACCATTATGACGTTACAATTTTAAAACTCATGCTTTTTACACATTGTGACGTCATAGTAATTCAAATGCCCTTAAACAAATTTTACAAATTTATATGTCCAATTTTAATTAATTGGACATAAAAAATTGTAAACTAAAAAAACAAAATTTTAAATGGAAGAAATTTTAATAAAAATTTAGTTTTAATTAAAAGAATTCTATGGAGGAGAAAAATGTTTAATTAACATTTATTTTAATAAAACAATAATTTAAAACAAAAAAACTATTAAAAATTAAAATTAAAATTCTTAATAAATAACAATTTAAAATAAAAAAAAATCATGTGTTTTTAAATTGTGATATTTTGATATTTTCTTGTATAGAAGAAATTTGTTTTTTAATTACAATTTTCGTGTGACGTATTTTGTTTCTATTTAAATTTGGTTTTTATTAAGAACTTTTATTTCTAATTAGATTTAATTTGTTTTAAATTATTGTTTTATTTGAAAAATTGTTAATTAAACAATCTAAAGTAACAAACATCATTCAATTAAAAAGAATTGTAAAATTAAATTCCGAATGAAGAGCAGTTTTAATTAAAAAGGACATTGTCAGAAATTTCCAATAAAAAATTATAAAAATACCATCTTAAGTAAGAAACGAATTCTAAGTAAAGAAAAATTTTATAGTAAACAATTTGATGAATAAAACAATAAATTTAAATAAAAAAAAATTAATAAAAAAATTTGATAAAAAAATTTCTGAATAAAAAATAATTTTAAATAGAAATAAAATTGGATAATTAAAATAATTCATTCTTTAAAAAAAATAGTTTTATGTAAAAAAAAAATCCGAAAAAATAGTAAAAACATTTTTAAGTAAAACAATTTAAATGCAAGAAATTTATTAATTGAAAAATAATTGGTTACTTAAAAATAATTCTATGAAAATTTTAAATAAGAGCAATTAGGTATAAAGAAAAAAAATATTTCACATGTAAAAGTTTTTAATTAAAAAAGGAATTTGTCAAGAATTCTATAAATATAAAAATATTTATAATTGTTTATGTAAATAAAAGAATTTTAAATAAAAAAATTTTTAATAAAAGAACAATTCCCAGTAGAAAAAAATTTTGAATTTAAATTAAGGATTGTCCAAGGAGTGGTGAGGGGCAAGGGGATGGTTCCCATTACTCCAATGTAAAATCTTGCATGTTTGCAACCTCAAAAAAAATTTCAATTTCATAATTTTAATCAAAAAACCTATATATTTATTTTATTGAAAGAAAAAAACATTCAAAAACGATATGAAAATTAATGCTAAAATTTGTTTAATACTCAAATATTAAAAAATATATTTAATTAATTTTCTGAAATTGTGTTAAAAATCATGACAATACATACTCGATTTATGGTTGGTACGACTGGTATATTAGTATATTGTCAGACGTTAACCTCAAAATTTTTAGTATTGGGAACACGAAAATTATGATAAACAAAAGTAAAATATTATTATGATACAAAAAAGACATGAAAATTATTAACTTATTAAGAAGGAATATTGTTAATTTCAAGGATACAGATCAAATTTGTATTTTTTTGAGGTTATGTGTTGTTACGATGTTGCCACATTTTCATGTGTTTTTATTATTGCTTTGAAAACTAAATTTAAAATAATTATTTCATTGTTTATCTGTACACAAAGTCACAGATTTTTCTCTCATTTCCTTCATACTTTTTTCTAAGATTTATCTAAGCTCCCATAAGAGCCCATGTTAAATTGCAAATTTATTTTATTTTTTTAAGAAAAAAATATGTGGTAAAAAATTTTGAAAAAAATCATATGTTCCTAAAATAATCTAAAGAACAAACTGTCAAATTTTTATAAGTTTCTCTCATTTCCTTAATTTACAGGTGACAATCCTTAAATAAAATTTAAATTCACATTGAATTTGAAAAAAAATTGGAAAAAAATAAATTCTAGATGTAAATAAATTTTCTATTAGTAAGTAATAATAAATTTTTCAAATAAATATTTTTGCAAATCATACAGCTGTTAAATGTTGAAAATCAATTTATTTAGAAATTAATATTTATTGCAAAATTGGGTTAAAGAGATTCATATAATGTGCAATTAAATATATATATGTGTGTATATATTATAGATGAAACGTCATAGCAATTAAATGAATTAAATCCCTGGGGAAAATTAATCGGAAATGAAGAAAATACCGATTTATTAAATTCCAACGACGCATGAAAAGCTTTGAATCATTCAATGATAAATTTTCGTTTTCATTTATGCATTATTTTTGCTCGGCATCAATTCTGTTGTCAGCTCAATTAATTTGCAACAACTTCTATAAAATATATTAATTTATCCAGCACACACATACACCCATTCCCTCTCCTCTTTCCCTCTCTCTCTCTCTCTCTAAAAGCAAATGCTGCGGTCACTGCATTCCGCTCACTTTTTTATTCATCGAAAATTCAGATTTTACTTCAATATCGGCTTGGCTTAATTTGCAAGGACGTTGTCGGTTTTTTTTCGAGTTTCGAGGCTTTATTACAAAAACTGCTGAACGGACAGCCAGATGTTACAGAGGAAAGAGAGAGGGGGGCAGAGAGTGAGAGAGAGAGGGTGGGGGGAAGAGGGTGTTTTCAGTCGCTTCCATGGGTGCGTACTGTTTCGCTCGAAACGAGTTTAGGTTGAAACTCTATATCCCATTTTCATGTGCAAAAAAATAAAAAAAAATAAACAAAAAAAACCATTAACAAGTACATCGAAAAAAAATTTCCCTCTGTTAGTGTCAATACTACGTGAATAATTCAAGCAAATTTTTACCCGCAGGGGAAAAAAAATTTATGTCAAGTTTAAGCGAATCATACAATATGAAATGCTTCAACTCAAATATATAGAATATTGCTTTTATGTTTTGAGATTTATTAGAAAACTTTCTTTTTTCGACATAAATAGAAAAAAAGTGAGTAGTTTACCTAAAAAAATAAAAAAAACTTCCTTTGCGAGGAAGCAAAAAGAAAAACCAAAAAAAAGTCGAGTAAAATTTTCAAAATCAAGTAATTATCACCTTAAGGATTAAAACTTACCGGGATTAGAATAATAAATCAAGATAACAAATTTAATTTCGAAATCAATAAAATCTACATAAGTGTGAGAATATAATAATTTTCCAAACTTCTGAATTGTGATCATTGCGTTTTCTACAAATATAATCAGAGGTGAGTCAAAGTTGTAGTTATACACTTATATGTTTGCATTATTATAATTTTATAGTCGAAAGTGGATTAAAAATTCTCCATTCGTGCTTTCATGCGGAAATATTATCCTCTGAACTTTTCATTATAATATATAAAACCATCCTACTGACACTGACTTTATAAACCAAACTCTGATATATGTATATATAGACATGTTCGTTGATATTAAAGTATACAAACTACTAAACTCGAAAAGTTAAAGACTCCAAAAGCTGGATTTTCGTATTATAAATTTTCAGTGTATATATAGATTGCAAACGAGAACCAAGAGTTATAAGCGCAAGATTATCATAACAAAAATTATAAACAAGATGTAAATTGCAAAATTTAGAACAAGTTTATTAATCAGATTGACAAATTTAACTATTCACTGTCTGACGAAACAGTGACTTTTACCACTACTCACAATGAACAATAGAAACTGCCTAATGAAGACACTAGTTTTTATTTCTAAAACAAGAGTTTTTTAAATATCTGACCAAATCTTGACTTTTACTACTAATACAGAAAATAAAATGTCTTACCAAACACTGGCTGTTACAACTAACGACGAAAAATATTAACTACCTGGCGAAACACTAGAGTTTAATTTTGAGACAAAAATGAACTGTCTGACTAAACACTGACTTCTACTACTTACACGAAAAATAAAACTTTTACTACTGACAGAAAAAACTGTCGGACGAAACCTAGAGCTCTACTACTTAAAGAAAACCTAAACTGCCTGACGATGCACTTCCTTTTACTATATTTACTTACTACTTTAGCAAAAACAACAATTTTTCGATATAAAAAAATCGATGTCTGACAAAACATGTTTTTACTACTGATTTAAAAAATAATCTGTCCGGCCAAACACTGTCTGATCGAAACTGATTTCTACTATTGATTTTTAATATTTATTATACACTTAAAAAACCTTCAACTGGAACAGCGCTTACTTTCGCTGAAATAGCGAAAGTATTCGTTGCAATAACTAAATATTTCGCAAATATAGTGAATTTCATAGTTGTTCCAAATGAAGACTTTTTTTCCTGTATAATACTTTTGACTTGTTTATTAGAATAATATAAAAAAAATGCTATTAACGTCTGACCAAAACGAAATTATTCTGCTCACACGAAAAATTAAAAACAATGTCTGACTGAAACGGACCATGACTTCTTATGTGAAATATAAAAAATTGATAAAATACAAAAATAGAAAAAATACCCATTTATAGAATTTGGCTTTTATAGCACTACAACTGCAATCAGAAAATTTTAAGTCCGACTAAACCCAGCTTTTTTTACTAGCTTTAAAAATTTACAATGTCTGAACAAAACTGACCTGTAATACTGATGATTTTAAACAGTTATTTTATAATAATTTTTACTAAATATAATATGAACAATGCAATTGACATCTGTCCAGAATATTATATCTATTGTCACAGAAAATTATAAACAATGTCTGACCAAGCTGGTTACTGCTACCGTTATGAACAAACTGTCTGACTGAAACTGATTTGTACTACGCGAAAAAAATCTGAAAGCACTGATAACTATTTTTCAAAGCACTGATTACTGTGTTGATTAAAAAATTAAATAACTTAAATAACATAAATAACATTAATAACTTACATAACTTAAGCAACTTACATAACATTATAAATAACTTAAATAACTTACATAACTTGAATAACTGAAATAACTTAAAAATGAATAACTTGAAAACTAATCAACCGAATTCGATAAAAATTGAACGAGTTAGTTGAGAAATCTTACTTTTTAAAATTCCAATTTTAGTTTGAAATTATCATGTAATTCGTTTAAATAGTAAAAAATTGTGATAAAGAAATGAAAATTTAAGCATGTTCTTAATGAAATAATTAATTTTTATTAAAACATGTTATTCTACGTAGATTTTGGAACTATTGCCAAAAAAATTTAGGGCTTGCATTTTTCTCCTAAATTTTTAAAATTTCAAATTTCTGAATATTTAAATAAAAGATATTTATTTATTTTTCAAGCAAATTAAATGATTATTACTTACTAAGTAAGAAATTATTTATTACGGCTTCTTATCTTTAAAAATATTATTTAAATTCTTTACAAGAATTAAATTAATTTTTATAAACAATAGCATTCTTTGGAAGGATTAAAGTATTTTTATAATTAGTAAAATTCTTTAAAAAAATTCAATTATTATCAATATAATTTTAATAAAATTGGAAAATAAAATTTTCAATTATTATTATAAAGAGACAAGATTATTATTAAAAAATTGAAAACATTATTCTTAAATGAAACACAAAAATACTGTTAGACGATTTTGTTTAATTGAAATTACTTTATAAGTTTAATTTCAATATATAGAAAATATCTACTGCAATGATTCAAAAGTATTATTTGTTTAAATAATTATATTTAATTCAAACAAATTTTCTGTTACGGTTTATACAAAATTATGTTTAAAAAAGAAAAGAAAATATACTTGAATTAAACTTAAATATATTTGACTGTATAGTAAAGATATTTTAAGTTTGATTTAAACAAAATTTGTTTCAATCAAATAATTTTTTTTCTCAGTGTTTGTTTAATTCAATTGTTTACCAAATTTTCAGTTAAAATTATTAAGAAAAATATTATATTCAAAAAAAATTTTAAGTTTATTATTTATATTCGAAAAACCTGATAAACAAAAATTTTTAAAAGTTATTTTAAAAAAGATATAACAAAAAAGACAAAGACTTGAAAAATTTACTTTCAATCCTCAAAATCACTTTCTCTACCATATTTTTAACAATAATAAATTAATAACAATGAAACTTGGTACAAACTTACAGTATGCCAAGTACATTATTTTAATCAAAAACCGAAATTACTCTGATTTATCACTTTTGAATAAATTCAAGTGATCAGAAATAAAATATTTAATTTTTTAATTCAAAAAGTAATCAGTGCTATGAGAAAAAGAAGTCTGTGCTTTCAGATTTTCTCCGTGTAATAAAAAAAAATAATCGAATTAATTGCTTAATTTATGTGTTAGAGAAATAACCACGGATATGGCTATAAATATTAATTACTCTAATTAGGTAATTTGAATTTAGTTAAAACTATTTTTTGCAACTCGTTTGAAAGTACCTACTTTTTTCTATTTTCTTTTTCTTTTTTCTTTTTGGGGAAAAACATTTATTTCTTTTTTGCCTTTTTTTTAATGCTCGTTTTCATACAATTAAATAACATTCAAGAGAGGTATATACGGTTTGAATATCATCCCCCAAGGAGTTTTTGATGTACACAAAAAGGTCAAACAAAGTTTCTCGTTTCCGTTAGAGGCGTATGTATACATATACATGTATTTATAAACGTCAAGGGGACAAAAATCAGTAGAGGGGAATTTTTGTTACCATTAAAATGCAAAAAAAGTAATAACAAATTAAATTAAAATCCAGTTAGAATAATTCTCCAAAATATTTTATATATATTTTTTTATTTTATGTGATACAATTTTATTTTCGTATTTTTAAAATTTACTTTACTATTTCTTTAATATTCATTTTTTAATTTTATTCTTTTCTTTTATTTTACTTTCGATTCTCTTGCTGTTTAACACTATTTATCATGCAGGTGCAAAATTCTACATATTTATTATTTTATTTTAGATTTATTATTATTATTATTTTATTCTATATTTATTACTATTACTACCTACTACTATTGTTACACTATTACATTTTTTTGCTTCCTCATAAAGGAAGCCTTATAGTGATGTCGATTTCCGAATTTTTTAAAATCAATTATTTTTACAAATTTTCAAGTGTAGTATATATAATTTGTCGAGAGGAACAAATGTCCGGATGTATGTGTGTATGTATGTGTGTGTATGTATGTGTGTGTGTGTGTATGTCACCGATTCTTGTGGACAAATTTTCTCTTGCACATCTTGATGGATTTTGATAAGATTTTGTAGGTGTATTACGGTCATGAATACCATGAATCAGACAGAAGGATTTTCAAAAATATATTAAAAAAAAAATTTTTTTCAAAATTTTTTTAATTTTTGGAAAAATTAATTTTTTTGTTTTTTGAAATAACTTTTTTCTACATTAAAATTTTTAATAATTCTTGTCAAAATTGCATTCCTGACATAAAAACGAATCGATTCATGTATATAAAGTATATATTTTATCAAAATTTATAGAATTAATAAATATTTTAATTTTTCACAAAAAATTAAAATTTTGTATTTTTGACATTTTATCATAACACTTTAAAATAATTATTCTATAATAAAAAATTGAATAATTAATATTTATTCAGGGTACTTTACCTGGTTTATTAATTATATTTAATAAACTATTATAATTATTTAACTTTTAAAATTATATGTAATAATATATATTGAGGAAGCTAAACGGTCATGAAATGAACAACTTGTTTTAATTTAAATTAATTATTAATTATTAAACATTTAAATTAAATAAAAGTTAGGAAATTGTTAAAAAATTAAGATTAAGAAATAGTAAACTATTTTGCATATTTTATTTTTTTTAATTACATTTATGTTTTGCAAAAGTATAAGGTTCTATTTGAAAAAGAAAAAAAAAATTTTTTTAATTCCAATTTTTTAACAAAATATAAATACTATTAGGTAATACGCAACTTTTGACTCTAGTTTAGATGCTGTATCTTTGATAACACAGTTTGTATTGTAATTTAAATTTTTGAGTTGCTCTGCGTAAAAGATTTTTATGAACTTTTCAAACATATTACAACCTGTTTAAGTGAACATATGAAAAAAATGTTTTGTTAAAAATGTTATGTTATTATAAAATTATGTTATTGCTCATAAATGTTTGTACATAAGGAGAAAACTATACTCAAAACGTATACAATGTTAATTTTTGGAAATTGAACTAAATTTAAAATTTATTTTGGTTTTTTGAAAAAGTGGTCTTGCTTGCTAAAAACGCTTTAAAATTTATTAAAATATTTTAAAAATATAATTATATACTATGTAAATAAAGGAAAGTTATCAAAATACCAAAATTAATAACATATTTTCCTAAAATATACTTTTCTGATTGGCAACTTATTTATTGTGTATTTAAAAAAATGTTTTCTCAGTGTCAAGTCAAATAATTTAATCATTGAAAAAACAATACACCTGAATCAAACATAATTTTAAGATAAACATAATAATGTTATACAGTCAAACAAATTTTCTTTTTTTTTATAAAACATAATAATTTTGATTCCCTTAAAAATTACATTTAATTCGAACATATTTTTTTGTGATTACATATTGTTAGATTAAAAAAAATTTCTTAGTGATAAAATGAAGTAAAAAAAATTATACGATAATTTTTTTCTTTTAGTTATATTAACACAAATTAAAATGCGCGCACTATTTTCCATGTAATAAAAAGATATTATCATCAGTATGTGCATTGAGTAATGAACAAAAAAAATTATTCCTTTTTTTCTTCACTTTATATAATGAAAATGCATATTTTGAAAAAAAAGAATGACGAGAGAAAATTGTTCTCTTTGTAAGACTATTAAAATAATGTAATCCATAGTCAATAAGATTAGAATAATGGAGCATCTCTTCCCATCGATGAGCAATTTGCATGGAATAGCGCGCGGGGAATTATCTCTCAGCAGCGCTTATCCTATTCGCCACGAGAGTGAAATTTCTTTAATACCCGAGAGTTTAAAGTTTTTCCGCGTTATCGGCCTCGAGATTTGTTGCGGGGTGGGGATGGGTGGGGGGGTCCAGTAGAGTTTAGTTTAGAAAAGAGGGGAAAAGGCGGAAAAAGGAAAAGAGGAGGATGGGTGGTTTGCTTCGAAGCTTCTCGCTGAGGAAATATTATAATAGACTTTCCAGAAGGTTATTAATGTCCGGTCCATTCTTTCCGGTATATAGAGTGAGTTAGAGAGAAAGAGAGAGAGAATGAAAAAGAGTGGGGGGAGGAGGAGGGAAACTTTTCTCATCGTCTCTGTATAATAGCATTGGTGCACGTGTCAGAGGGCGTTAATCGTTGTCACGATCAGATCTTTTAATGTTGTATTTCCGTGTGAGGGCAGATCGATGTAAACGATATATTTTCACTGCGCTCGCAGCACCGTGGAAAGCGACAATAAAAGCGTTACCTTCAAAAAAAACGATGAGTCGAGACTTTTGCATAGTAATTCTATCTTCTTTACGTTCCGGAAAAAAAATGTAAAAAAAAATTCGGAAATTCACGCTTCTGTCAAGTTTACACACTTTATGAATTTTTTTTTTAAAAAGCGAATATTAATTCTTCGGAAAAGTGTTTTTCCCCATTGGAAAACTACTGCTATGGTTAAAATAGTGAATCATCTCCAATAGCATGGAATATTCCATTGGAATATTCAGAAAATTTCTTTGGAATATTTCATCCTCCTTTTAGGAATATTAAAATGTCTCAACAGCCCTCGGACTCATCGAGGCTGTTTATGCTTTTTACCTTATTTCTTATCTCATATAATTATTTGACTAGTAGTTTTATAAATAAGCCACTAATGACACTTTTATGGATAAAAATCTAATAATGGAACTATTTTTTCTGAAATTGACATTTTAAATTTTAATTTATTTACATAGTTCATAAATTAATTTGAAGACTAAAAATAAACCAGTAGAAAATTAAACTATAAAATTAGGAAGTACCTAGTGATGCGACCTTGGCATTCTCAAGTGGAGGATATTAAACCTGTATTTATTTTTTCGAAAACTTTATTATAATTAGGAAAATGTTGAAAAATAAATTAAAACTATGAAAAATGAGGGCCTAACTCTTCTGAGGATCAAAATAAATATTATCTTTCCAAATCTTATGAAAATTTTGATAAAATTTAATTAAGTTGTGTTTAAACTTTAAATAAATAGAAATTAATAATTTTTGTTATTTTGTCAAAAAAAATTGCAAAGATTGCAAATATTTCATACACTATTTATAGAAATATTAAAATGTCTGACTTTTAAAATGCTCCTTTTGGAATAATGTGAGAATATTCTAATTAAAAAAATTGTAGAAATATTCCATTGGACTTTTGTAAAAATATTTTTTTATTGGATACTACTAGTATTATAATTAGTAGTATATTACTAGTATTATAATTGATATACATACTAATAAATTTTCACATTTTTTAAATAAAATTATTAATTTATTTTGATATTAAAAAATTGTAAATTTAAAAACTAATTTTTATTAGTTTTTATTACATTCTAATAAAATACTCCTACTCTATTCAAAGTAAAATATTATTATAAAGATTAAAAATTATTATAAATTATTAAAAAAGTAAAATATTATGTCTTAAATAAATACATAAATATAGATATTACATTGAATTATTTCTACGTTATTCTCAAAATACGAATATCCCGAAGGTATGACACATTTTAATATTTCTAAAATTTGTATTAATAATTCCAAATGAATATTCCCACTGCGTTTAAATAGAATTTTCCAGAAATGTAAATTAAATTTTTCCTGATATTGGAGGCTTGTTTATTATCAAATAAATAGTTATTTGTAACTAATAACTTACTTTTGTTCAAATAATAATTTTTATTTGTAGTGAAAAAATTGTTTAATTCTCTAAATCTAAATTAGTAAAAAGTAGCCAATTGTTAGTAAAATCGTGGATGGATTTTCGCTTTAGCAATTAGTTGAAAATTTTTAAAATTTTACACAAAAATAAGCACCATTGGAAAGAGCATGAAAATATCTTTCAGAAACATATGTAAGAAAATTTTTCCCATCACAAGTATGTACAGAAAAAATTGAAAAAGTAGACGGTGTTTAGCAAAAGTGGTAAAATTTACCCTCCCCACCACCTCTAAATTTTCGAAAAAGTCAAAAATGTTTTTGGGGCACATTCCTACTTGATTGATTATTTATTTCCTAATAAACAACTTATTTTCTACAAATAGATTTTTTTACTAATAATTACTTATATTTTAGTAATAATAAATTAAAATAAACTTCATTTTTACTAATATTGTGTTTTTCCTTCGAATAATTATAGTTGTTTTTTACTAATAGTTTTTTTTAATGAAAATTACTTATTTGCTTTTAAATAATAATTCGTCATTTGCTGGGAACAGTTAATCATTATTATACTTATTTTCTAGTAAGACACTTATTTTCTACTAATAATTAGTTATGCTCTATTTTTAGTTATTTGTTTACTAATAATTAGTTATTTTCTACTAATATTTAGATATAGGTACTCTATTAACATTTATTTATTTTCTACTTATTTTCTATTTCCTGTAGAAAATTATTACTATAGCAATAATAATCAGTTTCACTTTCTACTATATAAATTGGTTTTTTTCTATGGATAATGACTTATTTACTATTAAAAAAATAATAATTTTATTCTCTACTAATATTTACATATTTTTTATTTGTAATAATTTATTTTCTACTAATAGTTACTTATTTACTAAGAATTATTTATTTTCTACTCTCGAAAACTAAATCAGAGGAATTTCACTGAAACGTAGTTAAAAATTATTGAAATTTCAGTCGAATTTCACTGATTGACCAATAAAAAAGTTACTGGAAATTTTTGTCACACATATTAAAAATTTCAGTAATCTTTTAATTGGCCAATCAGTGAAAAGTGACTGAAATTTCAATCATTTTTAACTGATCTTTAATGAAATTTCACTAATTCAGTTTTTAGAGAGTACTAATTTTTAATTATTTTCTACAAATGATTAGTTATTTTTCTACTAAGAATTATGTATTTTCTACTATTAATATTAATTATTTACTATGTTTTCAATTGCTAAAGCAGAAGTGAACCAAATTTTTTACTGCAATAATTTATTTTCAAATAATATTCAGAGAGCAAATCAATTTTTGTAAGTGTAGTTTTTTGAAATGAATGTATAATTAGAATAATTTATTTTTCTTGTCCCCAAAAAATGGTACAACAAAGGTTTAATAAAAAAAAATTCCCTATAATATGTACAATATAGATTATGAAAAATTGGACCAAAAAATAAATAACCATTTTTCTTCGTTACGTTTTTTCGTTTCTTATATACATATATATAAAAGATTGAAGTTATTCAAATGTCAATTCTAATGGAATTTGAAAATGATGGAAATGTCTAAGGATGATATGGTAGAAAACGACAGAGAGAAACCTGGGAAGTGATCAAATTCCATGGTTATCCATACGTGAAATCTATATCTCCTTTGAGGAATCTGTTTCCCGAGATATATCTACTATATATGGCGAATTGGTAGTAGTTGCGGTTCAACATTATGGTGTTAGTGCCTCCCTCCCTCTCTCTCCTCTATTTCTCTCTATAGAAACCCCTGGAATCCATCTAGAGGCTAAAGACTAGATCTGATTCCACAAATGAACCTGTCCGACCTTCTGAACAAATCTCAATGATTCTCTTTCTCCCTCCCCTCCTACAATACCCTCACAAAAGTTTATTTCTCCTAAAAAATTACTATCAGAATAATTCCAATCTTTAAATTGTATAATGACTTCTTGCACACTAGTCACGTTTTCTTTTTCTCCATTTCCAACAAAATTAGAAGTTTTTGATTAAATTTTTATCTCGACTTGAAAAAAAGGAAGGACACTCTTTAAAAAATAAAAGAGTCCAGGGGAAAAAATTTCTTTTCATGACTTTATCTCAGGGAGATTTAAATGTTCTTTTTTTAAATTAATGTAACTTTTTCTCGTTGCTTTTTTTCTCTTTTATTGCAAAGGAAGAGTTAATTTTCAATCTTTTATGCCAAATAAGAAGAGATTGTAAATAAGGTGTATATATAGAATTGTTTGGGTTAAAATATTTTCAAGTTACATCCTTAATAAATTACATTCAGAAACCGAGATATTTCAAAAAGCTTTTCTCGAAAATAGAATCAAGTTTGGAGTAATAGAAGAGAGAGTGAGAGAAAGAGAGAGATAGAAGAAAAGAAATGGAGAAAAGGTGGAGAATAGAGATAGCAAGACAAAGGGAAAATAAAATGAAAAACAAGAGAAAAGCAGGAATAAAAGAATCGAAAGTAAGAAAACGAAGTGGTAGAATGGAACAGGAATAATAAAAAACAATGCAATGAATGCATTTAAAGAATCTCTATATATATACATAAAAAAATTGAACAAAAGCTTTTAGAATTTTTGTCTAAAAAAAGAAAAAATTAATTCCCATGTATATATTATGAATATATCAAGTGTATTAATAATAATATCAGCATTAACGAGTTGAAATTGCGCACATAAATTTTATTGTTATTTAATTCATGTCTCGACAGAATTTTACAAATATTGAACATTTTATATTAAAATTAAAGGGAAAAAAATATACACGATGGAAAATTAAAATTGAAGCACTGAAAATTTAAATCAAGATTAAAATAATTTAATAATCAGAATTATATAATTAATTAAAAAAAATAAAATACAAAATCAAAATTGAATATAGAAAATAATCAAAAGATAGAAAATCAAATTTAAAAGATACGAAAAAATTAAATGATAGAAAATTAATATAAAACGACCAAAAACCAAAATTGAATTCAACTTTTTAATAAATAATAAAATTCCTCACAATAAATTAAAATACTTTCATAAATAATTTAATTCTTTATAGAAGTTAAATTATTTTTAATGTAATTTTAATTATTCTAGAAAAAATTAAAAAAAAATTTTTAAGGTCGATAAAAAACTATGATTGAATTCAATTATTTTAATAAATAAAAAAATTCTTCTCAGTAGTATAATTATTTTTTAAAACCAAAAAAATTCTCTGCTGGAATTCAATTATTTTCAAAAATGTTGATAAAATTTAAAAGTTAAATTAAAATTTTTAATTTAAAGCAATATTGTTTTATCACTTTTTGTTATTTTTTAATAGTCAGGGAATTAAATTGAATTAGAATTTAATTATTCAAAAAAATTTTTTAATTATTTAAAAATATTGAAAATAGTTTTTTTGAAAATTAAAAAGAACTATTAATTTATCTGAATTAAAATAATTGCAGTAGTTTCATTGAAATATTTCAATTAAATTCATTTTCTTAATACTATTTATGAGTGTTTAATTATTGATTCAAGTTTTTATATAAATATTCCCAAGAAAAAGTAATTATAAAAGGAAAAAGGAAGGAGAATTTTTTTATATGCGTTTGAAATTCTAAAAGGGGGAGCTATTTACATAAAGAGTATATTAATAAAATTCATATAATATGAAAAATGAGGGAAGCATGCGATGCACTAAAAGCAATATCATGATACATTCATCTCCTTTTCATCATGATGTTAGGGAATCGTAAAACTTCATAGGCATTGTTCCGCGTGACTTTACAATCCCATAAACTGACATTTGCCTTCCCCTTGACCAAACAAACACGCAAAATGCCTTTTCGGTGTCACTTTATACATATCTCAGGGGCACTAAAATTCCTCAAACAACATGGGAATGAAGCACTTTTTCCTCTGGTTTTTTTTTGTTTGTTTGTTTGCCTACGATATAGAAAATGAAGATGTTCGAAAATGCTATATGCAAAAAAGGACGAAGAGTAAAAAGAAAGCAAAAAAGAAAAAAAGGGATAAACAAAATAGAAAGAAACAAAAAAGAGAGATACTAAAAAAATTAGACATAAAAGAAAGAAACAAAAAAGAGAGAATCAAAGAAGAAACAAATAAAAGAAGGAACAAACAAAGCAGAAAGAAATAAAAATAAACTAGAAGAAACAAACTAAAAAGAAACCAATAACAAAAAAGGAACAAACAAAACAGAAAGAAATAAAAAGAAACTAAGAAGAAACAAATAAGACAGAAACAAAGAAAAAAGAAAGATACAAGAAAGAGACAAACAAGGAAGAAACCACCAAAAAAGGAATAGAGAAAGAAGAAACAAAGAAAAAATAAAGAAGAAACAAAAAAAGAACAAATGAAGAAGAAAACAAATTAAAAAGAAACCAATAACAAAAAATGAACATAAAAGAAAAAAAATAGAAGGAAATAAAGAATAAAATAAACAGATAAGTAGCATACTAAAAAGAAATAAACAAAAAAAAGAAATAAATAAAAATGAAACAAAGAAGAAAAAGAGAAACAAGAAAAAAGAAAGATACAATCGGAAAAAAAGAAACAAAGTAGAAACAAACCAAAAAAACCAACAGGAATGAAACAAACTAGAAAGAAAAAAACCACTTAAGTAATTTAACTTTGAAAAATATTCTCTTCTGCTCTCAGAACATAGTCTTCGTCTTCATCATCATCATCAAAGAAAATATTTTTTGACAATTATTTATATGTTGACAGAGAAACAAACACAAAAAAACACATGAAGAATATACTTCCAAATCATTTCATTTCATAGACAATCTCACATTTCTTCTTTTATCACCAACTTTTCTTACAACTTTCTGAACAAAGAAGTACATTCACAGTGGTGACGATCATCAACAGGTTCCTCTGCGCCATTAGCCAGAGTCACTGGCACTGGTCCAGGAAAAGGGGTTATATAGTGTTACTCCCCCTCGCACACCCCTCCTATATCCCCCATTCAATTTCAACATCCGCAAGAAAAAACGGTGAAAAAATATCCCCCACCCCATTTTTTTTTGTTTTTCTTTCTCCGCCTAAAGAAGTTCGCGCCAAATTTTGGAAGAAATACTAGAAAGAGGATTTAAAGTTTTATCGCACATTTCTTTGCTTGATAATTATTTTATCTTACACTGAGAAAACAATAAATTTCAATCAAATATAATTATCCTTCATATATAGTTAACGAATAATTATTTTTAAATTAAACATATAAATTGAAAAAGAAAAAATTTTAAAAACGTATTACTTCAAACGCTTATTGAGGTAAATAAATAATCATGATATTATTAATAATGATAATAACAATAATAATTATTTTGATTTAATAAAAATTACGTTTAACTAAATAATTAATATTATTAATAAAATATGTTTAATTCAAACATTTTTTTTTTTGGGTTTGCTACTCATTTTTGGATTAAAAAAAAGTTTGTCTCAGTGCAGAGGATTGAAAAAGAGAAATTTTAGAAGAATTAGATTAAAATTTTACTCCAAATATTTTTAGCTTTTTTCTAAAAAAAGCTTTTCCTTTTTCTAAAGAGGAAAAATTTGAAAAATAGAAAGAAAACTTCAAATTTTATCCTTCTAGTGCTTTTTGTTATTTTCTTTCAGAATGTAAGGAATAAATTTTTGAAAATTAGAGGGAAGAATTGCAATGTTATCCCTCCCTCCTTTTGTTCTTTTTCTTCAAAGATTTAAAGGAAAAAATTTGAAAAAATTATAGAGAAGACCTAAAGTTCTTATCTTCCACAGCATTTTGTTGTTTTTTCTATAAAAATTTAACGAAGAAATTTAAAAACGAATTGACGAAAGATTTAGAATTTTATCAAGACTTCTGTTGTTTTTTTTCTTTAAGAATTTAAAACGAAAATTTAGAAAAAACTAGAAACAGAATTTCAAATTACTTTTTGTTTATTTTCTGCAATAATACTACGAACAATTTAAAAGAAAATTTTAAAAAACCTTAAATTTTTGCTTCTTTTTATTTTTCATAAATTTTGATAAAACTTGAAAAGAATTTAAAAAATTAATGTTAAAAATTAATGTTAAAAAGAGAACCATATATTGTTTTCTCCCCGTTTTGGTTCGTTTCTTCAAGAAACGAAAACAAAATTTTTTTAAAAACTTAGAATGTCCGTCTTTTTCTATATAAAAAAAATGTAACTAAAAATTGAAAATAATTAGTAGATTTTAAAATTTACTTTTTAACTTCTTTTTCTATTTCTTCTTAAAGATTTAAGTACTTTTTATAATTTTTTTCTTTTTTATTAGATCAAAACGAAAATTTTAAAAAGTTTAATAGAAGATTTGCAATTTTCATCTTTACAACTTCTTTTTCTTAAAGATCTTAGCAAAACATTCGTAAGAAGATTTCAAATTTCACTCCTTTTTGTTTTTTTTTTAAATTTAAAAAGTAAATTTAGAAGAAAATATAAACGAGATTTAAAATTTAATCCCTTGCTTTTTTTTGTTTTTTAAACTGAATACTAAAATTTTTTAAAACTATGAAATAAATGGCCCCTTTCTTTTTTGGTTTTTTTTAAGAATAACCTAAGTAAAATGTTTTGAAAAATTTAGAAAGAAGATTTAAAATTTCATCTCTGATACAATTTTGTTTTATATTCTTCAAAAATTGAATGCAAAAATTTAAAAAGATTTCGAAATTATATCCCTCCTCCTTTTGAATTTTTTCTTTGATAATTAATGAAAAAAATTTCAATTCTAGTTTGAAAGAAGTTTTGAAATATATGCTTATTTTTTTTTAAAAGAGAGATGGGTCTTTTTTCGAAATTTTGACAGATTTGAAAAGATATCCCCCCTCCCTCTTCTTTTGTTTTTTTAATAATTTAACGAAAAATTTGAAAAAGTTAGAAAGAAGTTTTATTTTCCTTCTCTTTGGATTTTTTAAAAAGTTTTCGAAGATAAATTTTGAAAAACCGTAGAAAAAATTAAGTTTTTAGGAAAAAAAAATAAAACGAGAAGAGATGTAAAATTTTTGGAAGAATCGAAAGAGAAGAAAGAAAGGTAAAGAGAGAGGGGGGGAGGTAGATTAAAAATTTTTTGGAAGAAACGAATAAAGGAAAAAAGGGGCATAGGGGGAAAAAGTTTGGAAATTTTTGGAAGAAACGGAAGAAGAGACAAACGGGGAAAAAGGGAGAAAAAATTTGCAAATTTTGATTTGGAAATTTTTGGATGAAAAAAATAAAGAGAAGAAAAAAATTTGTAAACTTTTGAAAGAAACGAAAAAAGATTTCAAAAAAATGGTAAAGTATCAGAGGTGACAAAGAAGGCAAAGAGAAAAAGTAATACAATTTTCACGCGACACTTTTTATTCTTTAAAAAAAAACCACTTACCCGATTAACGATATCCCAGACAAAATGATCTTGGTGTGTGTATGTGTGTATGAAAGAAAAGCTTCTCTCTTTGGAAAATTTTTTCTTTTTTTTCAGAGCGACAGTTAAAGTTGCCTTAAAAGCATAGCACTGTTCGCGAAATTCTGGTGTCTAAAAGCACCTAAAGCGCGCGCGGTCTCACTCGGTAAGGGTGTCGCGGTGCGACTGTAGCACACACTACCCTCTCACGCTTTCGCGGCTTCTCTCTCTCTCTCTCTTGCTCTCTTCCTCCCTCTCTATCCCACTACAGAGATTCTGCACCTCTTACCGCGCTAGATCACCCCCCTTCTCTCGTCCCTTCTACAATTCTGGCCACTCCCACTATGCAACCACGCTACCGAAAAGAATTATTTCCCCACCCTCCTTTTAAAAAGTCACCCCACGTTGATCAATCCCCTCCAATCCACGCTTTTTGTGCAACTATATAAGGGGTAGTCAAGCTTTAATTCAAGATTTTCACAAACACTTGACTTGAATTACTTTTTAGCAATGTGGAAGTGTATTGCCTCTCTTTCTCGAATGGGACGTTGGAAGACAAATTTATTTTCATGAGAAAATTACTAATTTTTTTATTTATTTATTTTTTGTTAAATTTATTTTTATAATTGATGTGGTGAAGTATTTTATACGTTTTTTTCGGTTGAGTGGAATTATTTTTAATAATTGACTAAACTAGTGGTGTATTGTTATTTTTTTGGACACTTGATACAGTTACTCTACACCTGGTTGAAACAAATTATTTTAATAAATATCTGTTGAACTCAATATTTTTTATTTTAAACTTTGCTTCAATGAAAGTGTGACGTCCCCTATAAATTTTGATAGTTAATTCGAAAAAATATTTTTGAAATGTAAATAAGGTTAGGTTTCTTTAAAAAAATTGTATCTTAGCGCGTTCTCTAGAAAACAAACCTAAATAAATTGTACATGTAAATGTATAATAAAGATAGGAGAACGATCTCTTTTAAAACGAGTTTTCAAAATTTGTTTCCGAAAGATAGACACATACTTTTTTTTATTATGACTTAAAAATCAACAATTATAAAAAGTAAGGAAAAATTATCTAAGAGATCCTTCTTATATATTTTTTAAATAAGTCTACATTTTCCTCTAATATAATGGTGGATTCCACGTCAGTTCAACACACTCATTTTCATGACTTGTTGGGATTTGGCTGTACTTTTGTAAATTTATTACTTTTATAGTGACAAACAACTCCACCAAATATTTTTTCAAAATTTTAAAAATTACCAAAAATATGGCAATTTCAAAAATTTTGTCTTTTTTTTAAAGTGCTGTAACTTTGGTTCTAATTAACCGATTTTGGATTTTTAAAAAAGGATTTCTTTGGTCTTAAGTATACTTTAAGATACAATTAATATAAAAAAGAAAAATTCAAAAAAAACTTTTTTTTGAAATTTTGAAAAATTTAAAATCCGTTTTTGAAAAAACATCGTCTACGATTTTTTTTAAAATTTTACTAAATGTTAGGGCAAATGTGCTTTACATCTCCTGTAAGTTTCATCTTGGGATCTCAAAGGGATTCGGAGTAAAAAAACCAAACGTAACCACAAATTACGAACATATGGGGCAAAATTCCTTAACTGCCCAGATAAAAAATGAATTTTCTCTAAACTTTGCTAAAATGTTACCATTATTAGTGGAAGTGTAAATATTAATTTTTTTTTAATTTGATAAAATATTTTTTGAGTTATGGAGTTTCAAAATTTTGATTTTTTTGAAAATATCTTTTTTTCGATTTAATATATTGATAAGTAAAATTAATCAAATTAAAAGTATGAATAGTGATTTTTAAAGGGGTTTTCACGGGCTAGAAGCTGGTGATGAAAAAAAGTTGTTTTCTGTCAATTTAACCTTGAAATTCAAGGTCAAATTCTTAATTTCAATATACAGTAGAACCCGGTTAATACGATCCCGTTTAATATGATTGCCCGCTTAAGACGCTCATTTATGGTGGTACCCTGCAATTAAAGACATACATTTTATATTCCACATAATACGTTTTCCCGCATAAGACGCATTCTTAGTACGGTTCCTACAGAATGATATATATTAACCAAGTTCTACTGTATCTCAAAATCGGTGTTTTTTATTTTTTCGAAATCTATCCCAATCGAAATCTTACCTTTTTTCATATGAACCATGTAAACAAGTTGTGAATTAAGATGTTCATTACATGAACATTTTGCTTTCTCTTTACGATAAGCAAAAAATTTGCTTTAAAGTGAATTTTTTCATTTTATTTAATTCTATTAATGCTAATAAAATATATTCTTTTTATACTTCAATCGATTCGTCTTGATGAAATGAAGATTTTTAGTTTGTTTTTAAGTCTAGATTAACATTTTATTATAAAGCAACATAATTTTTAAGCAGGAAATAAATTTCTAATAAAAGTGCGAATTTTTGGTTTTAATTATGTTTAATTCTATAAATTCAAATAAAATATATACTTTATATATACCAATCGATCCGTTTTAATGCAACGGATAAGATTATTGAAAAAAATGAGTAAAATCTTATTGTACTGGAATATAATTTTGATGAAAGAACTAAATTTTTGATAAAATGTAATTTTTTTGCTTTAATTGTCATTACCTCTATAAACTCTCATACAATTTATACTTTATATATACCAATCGATTCGTCTTGATGCAAAGAAGAAGATTTTATTGTATATTAACTTCAATATTCAATTAAAAAAAATTTTTTGAAAAATTTAAAAAAAAAAAAAATTTTTTAATAAATTTTTTAATGTCCATCAATCCATTTTGAAATATTTTTATGATAAATATGCCTAGCAATTTTCAGCCGAATTCGTTGAAACTTCTTCGAGTTATCGTGTTCACAAAAAACGGGATCCACACACACATACATCTGGACAATTGTTCAGGGTCTTATATAACATAGTCCCATATAGAAGAAAATTTGTCAAAAAGATTTTTAAAAATTTTGTAAATTAAACGACTACAAAGCTTCCTCACGAGGAAGCAAAATCAGAGTGAGACACTGGAACTTTTTGAAGAAATTAGTTATAAATCATTATTTTTTATGTAAAATAATGATAAATTATTATTTTCCTAAAAAATTGTCATGCTCCCACTCTGATTTTTACATGGCTTATAAAAAAGGTCACCCGCTTCTAGCTCATGAAAACCCCTTTAAAAATCACTATTCATACTTTTAATTTGATTAATTTTACTTATCAATATATTAAATCGAAAAAAGATATTTTCAAAAAAATCAAAATTTTAAAACTCCATAACTCAAAAAATATTGTATTATATTTAAAAAAATTAATATTTACACTTCCACTAATAATAGTAACATTTTAGCAAAGTTTAAAGAAAATTCCTTTTTTTTATCTGAGCAGTTAAGGAAGTTTGCCCCATATGTTCGTAATTTGTGGTTACGTTTTATTTTTTTACTCCAAATCCCAACAAGTCATGAAAATTAGTGTGTTGAACTCACGTGGAATCCACCTAATCTAAAGTAACTATTCAAATCTTGCTTCCGATAATGTTATACACTTAGGCAATAGCGGTATATATCTATATTCTCTGTAATTTAATTTAAACTCTTTGTTTAAAAGGCTACCAAGCCTAGGCATATAAAGTTAGAAACTTGATATTTACATCATCGGAAAGCTTGTTTCATTACCTTTCCAACGACATATTTGTTTTTGTATTTATCTGCTTCCATATTCATTTTATAGAGCAATTTCGAAGGGACTCGCGCCTGTGCCTTTTTCAACTGTCCGACGCATTACGCTGGAAATAGCAATATTCAAAAAATTAATAATAAACTCATTTCACTTTAGAAAATTAATTCATTACATTTATCTTTTAATGAAAACGTTTTCTAAATTCTAAATCACTGATTTTTATATTTAATAATTTGAATGTAAAAATTCAAATCATTGAATTTGATTGGCTGACTGATGTACGTTACTCCGCGCAGGCGCGACTAGTGCAACTCTGCGCACAGTTATGCTTTAATACAAATTGGAAAAATGGTGAAAGTTGACGATCGTGTAAGTGCTTTTGCAAAAATTTTCGACAGAGATTATACATAGACACTCATGGAGCCAAAGTCAATTTGGAAGTCAATGGGAAACCGCAAAGTGTTTTGGCATATGCACAAAAGTGTCAAACAAATTTGCTACTGTTTTATGGGATCTCGACAAAACAACGACAAAAATTGAATTAAGACATTTGAAAATTGAAAACAGTGCTCAACCTGGAAGTAAGTTAAATAAAAATTGTATATATTTAAAATATGTCAAAATAATGTCAATGTAAATGTTCTGAAAAGTTTTTTTGAATTTAAAAAAGTTTAGGTTAGATTCGACATTACCAACAGTCAAAGTCAAGAATTCTCTTTAGTTCTCAAAATGCCCACATTTGAAATAAGCACTATGCATTTTAAAAACAAACACACTTAACCTGACATTTCAGTTTTCATTCTTTGCATGTTTTTTACCGTAATATTTCGTACATTATTTTTTAATATAATTACAAAATGAATTTGACTATTAATTAAATTTATTTTTTTACAGCCTCAGTGAATCGTGAAAATACAGTTCAATCACAGGTTCCAGCACTAAAAAGAAGAAAATCTGTAAATATTAAACCTGTCACACTGGAATCTCACCTTCAGAACCGAAAAAGAGAAAAACTATGAATATAGAATCTAATCAACATCAATCAGACAGTAGTGATTCCGATACGGAAGATTCGGAAGAGGAAGAAAGTGAAAATGAGAGCGTTATTTCTAGTCTGGAAAATTCTATTGCGAATAGTTCAAAATTAATGTTCACGGCGTTACTTGGACTTTCGAAAGTCATATAACAATAGATTGCTTCAAAGAAGCCAAATACAAACCACGAATCTACATGCCAAATATTGAAAATGCTAAAGAAATTGACTTCTGGTTGTTGTTTTTTCCGTCAGAAAATATTGACTTCATTCTTCAATGTACGAATGCTAACCTCAGAGACAGGCGAAAATTAATTACAAAAGGAGAGTTCTATAAAGCACTCGGTATCATGTATGCGATGACGGTAAATTCTTTACACAATAGAAGAGATTATTGGGCGACCGAAGATGGACTATTTCCAGCTCCAGCATTCGGGAAAAGATTCGGCCAAGGCTACCATAGGTTCGAGGAAATTCTGAATAGCATGGCTTTTTCAATGCCAAGCAATGAGGAACACGAAACTGATCAGTGGAAACTAGTTAGAGCGGTTTACGACATGACCACGTCAAAATGCCGGGAGGTTTTTTCTCCTGGGTATAAAATGACTGCAGTCATCCACATGTGGATGAATCGATGTTTGCTTGGTACGGCAAAGGGTTACATTCAGTAAAAGAAGGAGGCATGCCTGCAGTCATTAAAATTAAAAGAAAACCGAAAGGCGTGGGTTGTGAATGCAAAACATTGGCAGACGTGCAATCCGGAATAATGATCGGAATAGAAATCAACGAAGGCAAGGTGGCAATGCAAGACAAATCGTGGCAAAAAGAGCTTGGAGCTGGAACTGCAACAACCTTGCGATTGTGAAAACTGCAACAAAGATGTATCCAATTGTGGAAGCAAAAAAACAATTCCCAAACGAATCCGGAAAAGTGGCTGTAGCGACTGCAAAAGTAAACGACACTGAATTAACTTGTGTTGCATGGAAGGACAAAAAGGTCCTCACCTTTCTTGGATCCTGCAGTACAACATTGGACGGCGAGCCAGCGAAAAAGAAGCGAACTGATTCAAATGGACAGCAGGTAATAAAAATTGTCCCAAGACCGAAAATAGTGGAAGAGTATTTCGACGGAGCACCAGCAATTGATATCCACAACCATTTGCGACAAAGCGGACTGGCCCTTGAGAATTCCTGGAACACGCAACAGTGGCACCACAGAATGTTTGCTAGTCTTTTTGGCATCATTGAAGCGAATTCATATTTAGCTTACAAATATTTCAAGCGGGAGCAGAATGTTAAACATTCTACATTCGTAGAAGCTCTTTCTGTTCAACTAATTAATAATCCTTGGATTAAATCGGAAGAATCTATAAATGTTGTGAACGAACCAGATTTACAGCCAAGAGAAAATCACACTCTTATCCAGCTGAGCACAGATGATGATCGAAAAAGAGTTCAAAGAAGGTGCAAAATTTGTGCTCGAGTTCATAATAAGATTCAAAAAAGTAGTTATAAGTGTTCTATATATTAAGTTATTTTGAATTATTTTATAAAATATAAAGAATGTTCTGTACTTTTATAATGAAGCTGAAGTTTAAAAATAAATTCAAACATTTTTCAACTATTTTCAGTTCATTTCAATTATTCAAGTTATTTTAGTATTCAAATAACGATTTAAGTATATAAAATTCTTTATATTTTTAATTTACCATCATTTTGTGAGAAAACCAATTGTCAATAACCTTTTTTGTTTTTCAACACAAAATTATGTGACAATTACAGAAACTTGTGGGAAAAGTGAATTTTGGCTCCATCGCTTAAAAACGACAAATACTTTATAACCCCTTCCACTCACAAACATCATTATCTTAACTACGCCTACGCAACTCCTAATCTCTCAAGGCTGGGCCTGAAGGGCCCAATGCCATCGTCGACTTAATGAGTTTTTCTCCATTTTCTTTCTTATGGATCCAATCACTACATTTTTCCAACCTCCTTTTCCTCTACTCTGAAACAACTTATCTCCAAAACCAATTCTAACTCCGAAATTAGGAAGGGACAGAAATATAAAAATGTAAGTCCCATTGACATCAGGGAGTCACTTTGTGCAGTCACTTTTAGTCAGTCAATTTCCAGTCTAATTTTCTTTTAAAATTCGTCAAGTGTCAGTCAAGTTTTAATTAAAATTCAATTCGAGTAAAACTCCAGTGTCAATGCGAAGTTCTAATCTACCTTCAATAAGAAGGAAGCCAAAATACAGTTTTTCTACAACTTCCTGTCATTGCGGTTCCAGTTTCTGTCTTTTTCTACAAACCATTCTGATTTTGTAATAAAAGTAAGTGTCTAAATTATATTGCTGTCTAACTTTCATCTAAATTTATTTCTTGTCACATTCTCTATTCCTGAAGAATGTTAATTCGTTAAAAACATATATTCTTGTTAATATGCTTCAATTCCTTCCAAATTTTGTATTTGAAAATATTTTTTTTGTTCCTGCCAAAAGAACATTACTGTGTTTAATCGCGGTTTGATTCTTCCAATCCTAAAAAAACCCTATATAAGAAAAAAATCAATTTGAATCGTTCCTGAGTTAATGGACGCAAGTCTAGACTCGAAAATAATTAAAGAAAAGAATATCATTATTTAATATTCGTAAAGATTTATACGAATGTTACACTGAAAAAAAAATATTCTGAATTTTAGAATACATACTAAAATAGGTGCCAAGGATATTCCCCACTTAAATTAAGTGGGAAATATTCTTACAATAAGTAAGAATTATAATTATAATAAGTAAGAATTGTAAGAATTCTTACAAATAGTAAGAATATATACCACTTAATTTAAGTGGGGAATATCCTTGGCACCTATTTTAGTATGTATTCTAAAATTCAGAATATTTTAACTCTACTTATATACTTAGTTTTACTCTTTCTTATGTAGTTAAAAATCTAGAATTCAAATAACTAAGAAATGTAGTTAAACTACAAAACAGCTACAAAATTTGATTGCCTAAACTACATACTTATTTCAGAGATGGTTAAGACAAGTTTTTAATATACTGTAAAAATTTAATAATTCCTTATTTTTTCTGTGAAAATTTCGAACTTCCAAATTGGTGCGACTTTCAAAGAATCCCTTGGGAGTTAAAATTTAACTCCTCTTTGTATCTCTAGGGACTTATAGAACTAAGCAGAATAGTTAAAAAGTAGTCAAATCTACTAGAAATTTTTTTAGTATAATTGGTATCGTTTACATTATTAATTAGAGAATAATCGAAATTTTTATAAAATAATTAGTGTCGTAATCACAATTTTAAAAAAGTTTTTAATTATTTTTTTTCAATCAGTAGTAAATACTAGTTCTAGTCAGACATAATTTACTATTATTTCCATTTATAATAACAAACCAGTCAAAATTATTATAATAAATATATTTTTAAAATTAGTAGTAAAGGCCAGTTTCCTTGATGCATTATTAACTCTAATAATCGTCTTATTCATTCTTTCATTCTGTCCACACATGAAGTCAGTTTTTGAGTACTCTCTTGTTTTTTTTAAATTTGTTTTGACAAATCGAAAATATGCAGATATTTTTTCATGATTCATAATAAATTAGGTAATATTAGAAATTAGAAAATTAAAAAAAAGATTGATTAACAAATGAAAAATTTACCAATTATGGTTAAGAAATAGTAAATAAATACGGATTTTTATGCATAATTTTTATTTCACAATAACAATATTGTTTACAAACTCATTCCTTTTTTTTAGGAAAAAATCATTTCATATTTCCGTTTCTTAATATTTTTGTAGATTTTCAATTTTCATAAGGGAATAGTATCCATTATTTCAATTTTTTAATTACAATTGTTTTAATAAAATTCAAAGTTTTTTTTAAAAAATAAACGAAACAAATGTTTATAAATTCTATTTGTCAATTACAAATTTTCATTGTAAATAGAAATGTTTGAATTTTTAAGAAAATAAAGGAAAAAATGTACTAAAAAATGTTCTGTTACATTTTTACGAATTTCTTTAATTGCAAAATTATTCAAAAACATCTATAATTTCTTTTTTATAAATAAACATTTTATTATTATTCTTCCACAGGAATAAATATATTCAAAAATTTCAAATTCTAAACCTTTTTGAAATTAAACAACTTATAAAAGTATTTTGCTATAAAACACGAAGATATTGATTGCTCCGAGTTGAAGACTCGGAGTGATCGATTTCATCATTTTTTTTACTAATTTATAATAATTAAAAATTTATGAAAATAATTGAAATAATGCGAAAAAATTTATAAAAAATTGAAAATAATTGACTTTCTGTGAAATTTTTGATATTTTTGACAATAATTACATGTTTGTATACGATTTTATTACATTTTTTTTAAATAATTGAATTTTTCTCGGAAATTTTATTTAAATAATAGATATAGAAAATAATTGAAATTTTGACAAAAATTTTATTGTTATTTTTAAAAATAATTGAACTTTGGGAAAAACTTTTGTTATTTACAAAGATAATCGGGATTTTAGACAGGAATTTTTTTTTATTTTAAACATAATTGAATTTTATTACTTTTGAAAGTAATTGAATTTCTACAATAAATTATTTGCAATTTTTCCAAAATTGAATTATTTTAATAACCAGTTTTGGTCGGTCCCAGAGTATAATATTTTGTTTCAGTAGTAAAAAGAAATTTTGCTCAGATTTGAGCAAGATTCAGCACTCAGTTGTAAATTTTTTTATTACTAATTGTAAGTATAAACCAGACGAAATTATTATAAAATGGATATTTTTGAAATCAGTAGTAAAAATCAGTTTCAATTATGCAATATTTTAAATAATTTATCTAAGTAGTAAAACACGTTTTAGTCAGACGTAAATTTATTTCTTTTTAAATTAGTGAAAATACTGTATTTTTTACATATCATCTGTAGTCAGTAGAAATTATTATATAATAAATACTTTAAATCAGTAAAATAAGGTAAGACATTGTTTATAATTTTTTATTTCACTAGTAAAAACTAGTTTTTGTTAGAAATTAATTTGCAATTGTGTACATTACTAATTAGAAAGCAGTCGAAAGATTATAATAAATATATTTTTAAAATAAGTAGTAAAAGGCAGTTCCGATCAGGAATTATTTATAATTATTTTAATCAATTTTGGTCAGACTTAGCTTCAGTCAGTTTTTGTTAATAACTCTTCGAATTAGTAGAAAAAGCTTGTTTCCAAATTTACAATGCTTTCTATATGTAGTAAAAACCGGTTTTTGTCAGACGTAAATCAGTAGTAAAGCTCAGACTTGAACAGTGTTTCGTCAGACTTTAATTTTTTATGCTAATATTCAGAAAGTAGAACTTATTTATAATAATTTTATTCCACTTTTCTTTTGAAATTAGAATAAAATAAAATGTAAAGTGCAATAACAATTGTCTGGGTCTTAAAACATAATTAACATTGTCATATATAATGCTCTATATAAGTCTGTTATTTATGAAAAGCTCGCGATTTATTTTTGAACAAAATAAGTATAATTGAATTGAAAAACTGAGAGATAGCAGTTATGAATTAGAATTCTCCAGCATAACTCTCAATCTTTTTTTTCCTTCCTCAATATAAATATCTCTTTTTCTGAAATTTTACAGAAAATCGTTGTATATGATTCATAAAATATATTAAGATCCATTATGCAAAAAAAAACTTGATAACATTATTTCAGATTTTTTTTAATCACATTTGTTTGTATCGTAACGAGTATTGTGAAGTATAAAAATATATTTGTGTAATATTCTTTCAATGTATAAGTAAAATCGTAATATACATACATAGACATACATATTATATAATCATAAATCTTGAAACGGAAAACATTAAGACTTTCGAGTTTTATTAATAATACTGTTAACATTGAATTTTATTGCTCCAATATCAATTTTCTCAGATCTTTGAATCTCTATATTTCTTTGAATATAAATATTCTTTTATAATCCTACGCTATGTAAATATTTTACTTGAAAAAAAAGGAGAGAAAGCTTTGCACAAAGCAGTGACGATTTGTTTTTCGAACAAATATATAAAAGAAAATGCAGATGACGAAATATTCTTAGCAGAAGGTAAATTAATTTCAATACTAAAAGAAACTCTTCAAAGTACTTAAATTATTAGACTTGTAATACTTTTCCGCTGTTAGTTACGACCGTCGATGTTGAAAAAAAAGTTAATTTTTTTTGGTTCTTTTTTTAATTAATTTCAAATTTTTTTTTCTTAAGATTGGTAATAAATTTTTTAGTATTAAATTTTTTTATAAGCAAACGTATTGTCGTTGAAAGAGATTTTGTGTTATTTTTTTATCTATCTATCTCTAGATAGAGTCAGTGCTTACATTTCAAACACTGATGAAATTCAAATAAGTCTTAAACAAATTCTCCCAGTAAGAGAGAAGGATAAAATTCAAGATCCTTTGGAATATTTCCATTCGTGTGTTTTTCTGTGAACTATTATATTATTTGTGTTGTATGAAATGTGCCAAATTTACAATTGAGGTACATTTTGAATTACTGTAATTAGTAGCTGTATTTAGTTTTGTTTTCTATTTGTTTTAACATTAGAAAACAGTAACAGTAATTATTTTTGTATGATTCGATTAGTTAAGAAAAACGAAATAATAATTTAGTATTATAAGTACCGTCTGACTAAACACTGATTTCTATTCCTAATGTCGAAAAAAATTATCTTTGCTGTCCAAAACTGAACTCACCCTCTTTAAAGATAAAAAAAATGAAAACAAATAAAATGAAATCTGTTATGCTTATAATGTAGAGAATTTTTTACTTTAATTCAAAAAACAGAAAATCCTGAATTGGAATATTCCGGAGAACTTGATGCATCCCAACTATTGGATAGTGGCACGCTGAACGTGCATTTCACCCGCGAGAACACATAGAGATTGAAATGTCATACATACGGTATGTCTTATCCTTGGGAGAAGCTAAGAATGCGCACCAAAAAGTAGCAATGTCGAAATAAAACACTACACCCTCTCCTCTTTTTTCTCTCTCACTCTTTCTCTCTCTTCTCTGTCGTATTTCGCCTATCGCTCGCCAATATCAGCGAAAATTGAAATAGTAGTGATATTTCTTATATATAGCAAAAAAGAAAAAAAAGAGAAAAAAAGAAAAGGTCATGTCGTGAAGAGATGAAGAGAAAGAGACATAACGGGGGATTTTAGTCGGATGCGCACAGGATAAGAAACTGAGGATGAGAGAAAGCACGATTGAAAATGATAAGAAAAGCGAAATAAGGTTTTAAATTACGAGGCTTGCTTCTAGAAAAATGGAGGTGTTAGATGTTCTTTACAATCAGATTTACTAACTTCTCTATATATCAACTTGAAGACCCTTTTGCCCTTTGTTCATTACAGTATCGATGTCCTATCGGTCCAGCTGTGTAAAGCAAAAGAAAGAGAAAAGAGAAGAAAAAAAAACGCGAGCTCTCATTTTCTGTAAGAAAGTTTCGAAACAACAAAGACTAGCTTTGATATTGTTGTTCTTCGCTCAAGGTTTCTGGGAAAAAAACGCAAAACAAAATAAAAAAGGAAGTTCTTTTCTGTTAAGATAATTCGAAAAAAAAGAAAATTTAAAGAATTTTGAAAATTGAATTAATTTTTAAAAAATTCAATTGACATCTGACCAAAGCGTGTTTTTCAACTTGTATAAATTATTAAAAATAATCCATGACAAAAACTAGTTTCAACTACTAACTTCAAAAATATTTATTTTTCAATAATTTCGTCTGGTAATTAGTAATAAAAATATTTACATTTAATGTCTGAGCAAAATTACTTTTCACTACTGAAACAAAAAATTATAAACAATGTCTTACCGAAGTTAAATTTAATGCTACCCCTAAAAATGAATTTAATAAAATGTAGTAGTATCATTACATTTTTTTGAAAATTTGTTCGCAAAAATTCAATTATTTTCATAAATAATAAATTTTTTTTAGGAATTTAATTACTTTTTTTCATAATAAAATTAATTGCAGAATTCCAATTATTTTTAAATACAAATTAAATCGAATTTTTCGAAAAATTAAGTTACTCTACGTTGGTAAAGTTCACAACGTTTATAGTCAACGATTTCAAAAGAAAAATATTTTGTTGAGAAAATTTTTATAAATTTTTGTACAGAAAATAGTACGTTTAATTTTTTAAACAATAATTTACAAAAAAAAATATTTGTGAACAAAAATGTTTATTCTTTTTAGTTGGAAAATAATTTTTTTCTTTCAATCGTTAATGATAAACGTGTCGAAAGTTGTTATTTTTTAATATTTTATTAAAATTTGTCAAAAGAATACAATGATTGTTAACTTATTTCTAAATTTTCAATTATTTTATAAAATTCTTATTAAAAATTAAATTTTAATAAATATTCAATTATTTAATAAATTATTTACTTCTGTATTCAAATAATTGAATTTTTTTATGAAATTTTTATTACAAATTTATTTTAAAAAGTTATATTAACAATATTCTTATAATGTAAAATAATAATTTTATCACATGATCAGCTTCATACTTTACAGTAATTTTTTATAAGTTGCTTAATTTTTAAAAGGTTTCAATTTAACATTTTTGAAATTTTTAATTCCTATGGAAAAACTATAATAATTAAATATTTATTTTAAAAAACAAGTTATTTCTGTTATCTAATAATTTTACAATTAAAAAAATTCGTAAATATGTAAATGTAACAGAAAATTTTTTTGAGTAAATTTTTTTCCTTTTAATTTTATAAATTAAAAAATTTTCAATTTAATTTTTAATTAAAATTTATAATTGACAAATGGAATTTTTAAACATTTTTTGCTTTAATTTAAAAAACTTTAATTTATATTAAAGAAATTGTAATTAAGAAATAGAAATGGAAATGGTTTTCTACATACATATTTAGAAACTCGAATTGTATGTTTTTTTCCCAAAGAAAATAATCAGTTTGTAAACAATATTCTTGTTAAGAAATAAAAATTAAGCAAAAAAAGTTATTTATTTACTATTTCTTAATCATACTTTTTTAACAATTAGCAATTTTCTTTTTTTTACAAAGGAGATAAATTTGCATAATTTAGTTAATTTAAACAACATTTGTTATAGAAGAAACATAATAAAAAAATGGGTATAGTTTTATTTCTTTATCACAATTTTTTTTCATTTTCTTATTTCAAATATTATTTTACTATAGTAACTAATAATTGCGCGCTTTTATTTATTTGCTGTTAAAAAATATTTTAAGATCAAGTAGTTTTTAACATTACTTTAATATTAAAATTAATTACATTACAAGCATTTCTTTTTTTTTACCTTCCAATAAGTATGCAGTAGGATTTTTAAAGCTAAAAATGTCTAGGTAAATCAATCTTAACCCTTTAAAGAAGGGACGGACACATTTTAGAGAGCATTTTTTCGACAATTTTCTTGTCGAGCGCGGTTTTAAATGAATAGATTTTCTGTTAAATATTTGCCTCCAAAATTTTGTTTGTAGTTGTTTTTCACAATATAAAGTTACTGTATTTAAAAAGACAATATTTCCGATCTTTTATCCCGTTAATATTTGACATTTGTCGACGTCTATATTAAAAAGACTCTTTTTAGCACTATTGGACTTATCTATATTGGCGAATTCCTTGCAAAATTTGGAAAATTTTGAGTGGTCTTAGAACTTTTTTGGTGAAAATGAAAATTCATTTTTCTATAGAACCAATGAAATCAAACACTTAAATCAACGATAAATTAATAAAAACAACATGATTCGACTTGTCAAAACATGTAGATTGATAATCAAAAATAAAAAAAATCATGGTTTTCCTCCAAAATTACTAAATTGCGATTATCTTGGAAACTGGAACCGACAAAATCGTCGCTTTTCATGTGGAGGTCCACATTTAGTAACATTATGTGAAAATTCTAAAATAATGAATCATGACCCAATGTAGAAACAATCAAAGTTATACTATTATTATTAATCATTTGGTCGTATATTTAATTTTGACTTTAATTCTGTTATTTGACAATTTTTAATTTCTTCTTGCTCACTAATTTTCATTAACTTAGTAGTAAAAGAATTTGTATCATTAGTTTGATTTACATTTAAAACTATTTTTATTTTTTAAAAAACTATTGTCTGGTTGTTGATCAACAGTTGTGAAATCTATTAGTAGTTCAAAAGGACGTGTCTGTGACTGTAAAAGGATGAAACTTATAGTTTTTTATCCAATATAATCAATTTTCAATTTCGCTTTCTATCCATTTAAACGAATTTTTTACTTTGTCTTTTATATAATTCAATCATTTTCCATCTTTGACTTTTATACTATTTAACCAATTTCCAAATTTGTCTTTTATCCATTATATTCAATTTTCAATTTTGCCTCTCTTCCAATATAACCAATTTTTAATGTTGTCCTTTATTAAATGCAACCAAATTCTATTTTTGACTTTTATGCAATATAACCATCTTCAAACATTAATTTTCTACACTTTAACTTTCATCCATTATATTCAATTTTGCCTTTTATTCAATATATACATTTTACAAATTTGCCTTTTATCTTAATATATTTAATTTCAAAATTTGCCTTTTTTTGAATGTAAGTAATTTCAAATTTTGCTTTGTATCCAATTGAACGAATTTTCAAATTAGTCTTTCGTCCAATGTAACCAATTTCTATCGTTGCCTCTTTTACAATTTAACCAATTTCCAACTTTGTCTTTATATATTATATCCAATTTTCAATTCTACCTTTCATGTATTAATTCACTATGTTATTGGCTAATTCCCTTACTTAACGTTATGTCATTTATTCACTAACTTTAAAGTAAGCCTCCGGAAAGTAAAACCACATATAAAATTTATTCAGTCGTTTTTATTGTCCTGTAATACCGAAAAAGTTAATGCTTTAATCATAATTTTAACCAAGTTTATCTTTTAAAGACAGGAAAAATAAATTAAACTGAAATTTGTATTTAGCACATTCATTTTTAGCCATCAGGTACTAATGAAAATGTCAGTACAAATTTTATTTATGTGGTTTTAATTTCCGGCGGCTCAAGTGTGGATATACAGAAAAAAATAAATGAATGAAAGAATAAATCAAACATGATTATAGTTGTAAAAAATATAAAAAAAATTACTAATTTACCAATTCACTGAATATAGGAATTACCAATCGAAGTTTAATTTAATTTTCGTTTAAAAAACATTTTTCCAAAGTTATTTAAAAAATTATAAAATTTTTACCCGTTTAATTTCCATAATACGAAATATATTTTAATAGTAAAAGCGATTCTTTCCGCATGAATGCTTTATCACAACAAACTCGGAGACATTTCCATGTTCGTTGCTTTGTAGCGGTTGTTGTATTGGTGTATGGACTTGTCGAGTGAAAGAGATGGGAGGAAGTTGAGAAGGAGAAAGCGAGAGAGAACGAGGAAGAGAGAGAGAAAGAGAAATTTCCTCTCTCTCTCTCTCTTTAGTTCCTACCGAAAAGAAAGAGAGGACAAACTAGAGAGAGAGAGGGAATGTACGAGAAATAGATAGAGAAAGAAAAAGAGAGAGAGAGAAGAGAGAGCATGCAATTGAGATGAAACATGAAGTTAAAGAAAGATGGAGAATTCCTAGCAGCCGGAGGCATTCTCATTGGATAACTTTAATATTATACCGGTTTGCGCACCCTGCGGCAAAAGTTGTGGCCATGGTCGACATAGAAACTCCTGTCACAGTTCAACTTCCGTTGTGAAAAGAGAGAAGAATATTATGATCACTATAGGTGCTTTGTCTCTCTTTCTAACCAAAAGCCCTCCTCCAATATCAACTTGTTCCCACTGTTTACCCTTCCAAGTATAAAATCTATCTTTACTTTAAGATTTTCAAACCCTGGGAGAGAGTGAGAGCAGGGGGGGAGGGGGATGAAGAAAGGGAGGAAGGGATAGAGAAAGAGGGATTATTCTTATCCCTGTACCACCTTTGTCACCTCCTTCTAGTAAACATTGCCTCTGTTTACCCATTTTCATCGCGTGATTGAAAATTAAATTAATAATTCCCACTAACTTGTTTCTATCTCGAGAAAATTCTTCCCTTCGAAAAGAATTGGAATTTTTTGAAAATATTCTCTATAAATTGCTGCGAATAGAAAAATGGTATAAACAGAAAATGACAAAATAGGCAAATTGATGAAACTATTGTAAAAATTAGCAAAACTTGTCTAATTTAAACGGAATTATACTACTGAAACTGATTAATACTACTTATATATATAAAATATGCGAAAATGACTATATGGTAAAAAATGGATTAAATAAAAAAAGTAAAATAGAAAAATTTATAATATATGTCTGACTAAAACTGACTTGTACTACTTACAAAAATTAAAAAATACCCGATTAAATATTTTTATTAATAGAAATCACAATAAATCGTGAGGTATTAAAAAGTGTTGCAGATTAAATTAACACCAAAAAAGATTAAAATATTTATTTTTGGTGTTATTTTTTACAATTAATGAAATTTTAGTAAATTACATTTTTTATAACTATAAAACATGATGATATCAATAACTCCGAGTCTTCGACTTGGAGTGATCGATTTTTTTATATATTATAATAATTAAAGATGACCAAGTAATAAAATCATTATTTTATATTATAAGAATATTATACTTTTTCAAAATTATTTTCATTATTTCAATTCAATTATTATTTAAAAATATTTTAACTACAATCTTACTTTATATCTATTATTCATAACAACAATTAATTAATCAATTTCACGAAATTTCAATTATTCCTAAATTCTTTAATTAAATGCATATTTAGAAAATTAAAACTTTCAAATAATATTTAAAAACTTAAATTAAACCTTTTAAAAAATATTAATTTCAAAATTCAATTATTTCAAAAAAGTTCCTCAATATTTCTTTTAATATTCAATTATAATCTAAAATTTTAACTGAAATTCATTTTTAAATCAATTTTTATTAAAAAATTCGACAAGAATTTAATTATTTAAATGCAAAAGTAAATAATTTATTGAATAATTGAATGTTTCTCAAAATTCAATTCTCACAAAGAATTTTAGTAACAAATTTTTTAATAATTCAATTCTTTTGTCGAATTTTATTATTATACTTGAAATAACTTCAATAAAAATCTTATTAAACTTTTAAAAAGAATTAATTCTACAGAATTTTTTATCAAAAAGATGAAATATTAAAAGTTTCAATTATTTTAGTTTGAAACTTTTTCATAATTTAATTATTTCTAAAAATCCACGTTATAATGCTTTTAATACTTAAGTATCCTAATCTAAAATTTTAACTGAAATTCATTTTCAAAACCATTTTAATTATTAAATTCTACGAGAATTAAATTATTTAAATACAAAAATTAATAATTTTTTTATGAAATATTTCTTGAATTTAAATTCTTATAAAAAATGTTATCAACAAATTTTTAAAATCATTTAATTTTTTTCACAAATTTTAATAAGATTTTTAAGAATAATTACATTTTTCCAGGTATTTGATTAAAATTGCATTAAAAATAATTGACATTCTGCAATGAGTTTTATTATTTATAAAAATAATTGACTTCCTAAAAGAATTTTATTATTTATAAAAATAATTGACTTCCTAAAAGAATTTTATTATTTATAAAAATAATTGACTTCCTAAAAGAATTTTATTATTTATAAAAATAATTGAATCCCTGTAGAAATGTATTATTTATGAAAATAATTGAATTCCTGTAAAAATTTTTATTATTTATGAAAAAATTGAATATTTGTGTAGAATTGTATTCGAATTTTTTTGAATATTAGGATTCTTTTAAAAATTTTTACTGAAATAGTAGATATTGAAAATTATGGAATTTTAGAATACTTTTATAAATAATTGTTTTGACAAGAATTTAATTAAAATTTTGTAAAATAATTGAATATCAGAAAAGAGTTTTATTATTTATAATGAGAATTGAAATTTTGACGAGAATTTTTTTAAATATTTGAACACAATTGATTTTAGTAACTATGTTACTAAGTTAGTTAGTAAGTTGGTAACTAAGTTAGTAACTAACTTACTATTATCCCTAGAGAAGCTGAATTTGTTGAATTTTTAGAAATCGTTGACTTTGGTATTTTGTTTAAAATAAAATTTCATTCATAGTTAAAAATAACAGCAAAATAGATTTTTTTATCCTTTCTGGTATTAATTTAATCATAGAGGAATTAAACTGTTGTAGATTATTTCAATCAATTCTGGTGTTATTTTAACACCTCGCGTTTTACTGTGATAGAAATGAAACTTGCCTGACCAAATTTGACTTTCAGGTCTGTAAAAATTAAAACTAAATTTTACCCATAATAAAATATCTATCAGAAACTGACATATACTACTTGCAAATATATCAGTAAAAATTAAATCTTAATTCTAAATTAACGCTGTAAATAATTGAGTCATGAGAATAATACACGTTTTAATTTTCAAAATTAAAGTGTTGTACAAATAATATTTTTTTTCTAATTTTTAAAAGAAAGAAAAGGTATTGAATTGGAAATTTTAATTCTAATGAAAAGTACCAAAAATCTGAAACTCAATAAGATACAATTTTGACACAAAATATTAATAATTATGTCTGACAAACATCGATTCTTACTACTGATGTCGAAGAAATTGACGGTTGCTAAAAAAGGCAGATTATTATTATGAGTTGTATGGTCAAAATTAAATTCTACTGCTTTACCAAAATGTCAATAATTCAGTGTCTTAAACTGACTTTCATTTCTTAGAAAAAATTAATAGTAGTTGTCTGAAGAAAACTAAGTTGTACTAATTACAAAAATAAAATGAATAATAAAAAATATAAAAATTGCAAAATAAAAAGTAACTAAATAAGCAAAACAGTAAAAAGAAAAATAGTAATTGGATGACTTAAACACAATTTTAGTATTTACAAAAATTAGTAGTACTTTTATGACTAAAATTAACTTTTACTACTCATAAATACAAAAGGTAATTCTCTTATCAAAACTACCTTATACTACTTAATAAATTAAAGGTGACTGAGTGATTAAAACTAACTGTTATTAATTAGACAAAATAATATAACATATGTCTGACTAAATCTGACCTTTACTACTTGCACATATTAAGAGTTGTTGCCTGACATAAACTGCCTTATACTACTTACAATAATGAAATATCAGAAATTGACTAAAGATGGAATTAAAAAATACATTAAAAAATACATTAAAAAAAGCTAAAGGTCTCAATTTAGAAACATTTATCTTATTAAGAAAGATAATTTTCCAAAAGAAGTAATTTCAAAACAATGTATATTAAAACGAAGAACTGTAATAAAATTAAATTGGTGATTTTTTTTCTTACAGGTTCCAATTTGAGAATTGCAGACAAGAAAAACCAAAGTGAGTACTTGTTATTCGTATTTATAATGTAAAAAATAATATTGTTTATGGTATTTTTTAAATTTGAAATCTGTTTAAAAATGGACATTTTTTTTCGATCGAGAAAAAAAGAGAAGAAAATCTGTGAAAAACATGTTGACCAGAGTTGCGTCAAAACTGGGGATTTTTTCTATTTTCAATTTTTTTTGTGCAAAGATAAGAGAGCCAGAGAGGATGTTATTGAAGCGTTAAAAGTCGCAAAAATGCGTTTACGTTTTTACCGTTTTATAACATGGTATTTTCGACCATGCGAAACACCTACCGTGTGTCACGGTATATTCTTCCTTCGAGATACGGGAATGACAGTCCCGTATATACGTTCACTGTTGCGTAAATATGCCAATATGGTCATGCCGCGATATATGTATGTATATACATATATATGTACATGGCACATATGTTTGGATCACAGAATCCTCAAAGTAAACTGAACGATAACATTTTTTATTGATTGAAACTGCTTCTTACAAATCGTATTTTTTTGGAAGAATTAAATTCTGTTATTATATTATTTTTACAATTTGACCTTTTTTTATTTTAATAAGTAGTGTAAGTCAGTATTAGTCAGAGAATTATACAGAAAACATGTCAACATATTTTTAATTTATATGAAACGAGAAAAGAAATATTCAAACGGCATTCCTTCGTTATTAAAATAGTTTTACGATTCAGAATTTATATTTAATTTTATAAAACATTTATCGTATATAGTAAATGTACCTAATAATTTTTTCGGATTCAAAAGTTGATATTGATTTTATGCCAAAACATAAAAAATTTAAAATGAACCTCTCTTTTATGAGCTTAAAATTTTAATTTAATACAAAAACTTTCATTCAATATATAACGGGAGAATATTTTTTCCAATTCAATATTTATGAATTATATATAAAAGATTAAAAGAACGTTAAAAAAATGATATTACAACAAGTAAAGTGTTAGTTATGTCGAAACCAATCCGTTTTTTATAATTAAAAATTTTATTATTAATTTGAAAAATGAAGGGAAATGAAAAAATGTTTAAAAAACGAAAAATAATGTAAATGGAAAAGAATTATTTTTAGTTTTGTATATTAATATTAGTAAAATAAAAAAATAATAAATGAAAATAAATATAAAAATATGAATATATGAGTAAAAAATAAGAAAATAACAATGTAGAGTAGTAAAGATTTTTTTTATTTCTTGTTTCTTAAATAAAAGAGAAATTACACACTGAATTTTATGTAAATTATTCAATTATCCAGCAACGTGTGTGTGGTTTTAAACGTTATTCTCAATTTCCGAAATTGACTGACATGAAGAACTAGGAGAGAGTTTCCCGCAATGGTCTCGGGTCTTAATAAAGCGAAACTCAATTCACCTGTATTCCTATAGTTACTTTTTAGCGTACTCTGCTTTTTGAAACTAACGAACGAAACTATCCAACTAAATTCAAAACTGGGGTGCGAACTTTATTGGGCGGAATTGCAAAATGCCCGGAAGATTACGGCGCGCGGGACTATTGAAACTTCCAAGTGAGGTTAACTAAGTTTCTAGAAATGGACTTTGGGTAGTTTTATATGAATATGACCCAACCATTATATGTGTATATATATATATATATATATATATATACCTTTCTGCTAATTCAATTTTCCCTTGTTCAATTAATTCAAATATATATTAATTTTAATTTTCTCGATAATTCCCCACAATTTATTGTTAATTATTATTAACTAGCAACAATTCTTGATTCTTACTTAATTTTGTAAAATTAGCAATTTTAAAAATAATGGAATTTAAACATTTTTAATTCAAATCTTATTTCATAAAAATAAAATATAAATATAAATATAGTTTCATTACTATTATAAATACAATAATCATATATTTTGAGACAAGAAAAAGTTAGAACATTTTATAAAAAGAACTGGAAAATACTAAATTTTTAGAATTCATAAGAAAATTTTGAATATTGGTGTCTTTTGTTTATCTCAAACTACGAAATGACAACAAATACTTTATTTAACTTAAATATTTGAAAATTAATTCAATTCTAAAATAATTGCGTTTTTAATTTTTATAAATAGATAAAGGTATCACATCCCCTAAACGCTTTTCTATAGATATTTTTGAAATATATTCCAAATTTGAAGAATTTTCACTACACAGAATCAGAGATATTCGCTATCAACGTTGCGTTTTTTGCATGTAAAACGTGAGTAATGGGTGGGGAGGAATACATTTTTATAAATATAAACATAAATTGTTTATAGATTTTTTTCAAAAACTAATATGTAATACATGAAAACATTTTAAATATAAATGTACAAAAAATTTATAGTTTACCGTCTCGTTTTTTAATCTTCCTTTAAAAGTAAAAAAGTTCTTCTCACAAAATTTAATTATTTTCAAAAATAAAAAAAAATTCATGTCAATATCACAATTATCGGTATAAATAACAAAATTCTGCTCCGAAATTTAATTATTTCATAAATTACGATAAAAAACTTGTCCTAATTATCATTATTTTCCAAAGTAACTTCTTGTTTGTATTTATAATCTCATGCAACGAGAATTTAATAAATTTTGAAAAAATATTCCATGTTTTGTATAGATGCTTAGTTGAATCGATTTATTTATTTGGTTCTCTGTAAACAGCCAATTATAAAAAGACACCCCATTTTGCCCCACTCTCCTCTATAGGGAACACATATGTTATGTTTTACCGAACTATTCAGTAAATATAAATGTGAAGAATACATATCCTACAATTTACCGAACTTTAAGTGAAGCGCCAATACATTTATCGTAAAGTTCATGCTTTTTACGTTATTATTTAATGCAATTGATTTTTTTAGTTCTTGAAAAATTACTGTTTTTACCGTTAATCCCAGTTTTACTGAATCAAATTATGTAAAATTTCAGGAATAAGTTTTCTCCGTGTGAAAAATAAGAGAAGCAAAGTTTCGATCCATGGAAGTAGAAGAAAAATAGGATAAAAATCCTATTAGTTGATGTGTCATTAAGAGTAGCAATAAATAAAAGAAAATCTCTTTTCTTTCATCCTTTTTTTACATCCTTTATTTCTAATGACGCTTGAAAGGAGAAGAAGGAAGTTTCAGAGAAGAAGAATGAGAATGTATGGAAGTGGTATATAGTGACTGATAGTAATGGATAGTGCATGAGGGTTGAAAAGAGGAGAGAGAAAGAAAGAGAGGGAGAGAGAGAGGTTTAACTACGAACTGAGAGCACATGTTTACGAGTTGTTTACAGTTCTATCATCAAAGGGCGAAACCGAGGTGAGTACAATCAGCTTCGGGGTATGAAGAATATACTTATATTGGTCAGTGTTTCTCGTGTTGCTTTACCCTTTTTCTCCCTCTCCAACCTATCCTTTTGTTCCTCTTGCACACACTCGCAACCTCCGTCCGGTCACAAAGTCATCCAACGTTTTATCACAGAGCTAAAATTCACCGAGTGTTGGTACTGGTGTGTTCTACCCTTTTATGCCATGTGAGGCATACACACACAGTCTCAAGGAGCAGAAAAAGAGAGGACCAAATAATGTTTTACTACTAACGGAATCATGTACATTTCTCCACTCTTGTTTTCTAAGGTACATTCTCAGGTCTTGTGAATTGTACCTTAACTGACATTTTATCAAAGTTAAAATGTCATTTAAAAGAAAAAAAAGTACAAACTCGTTTTTACTTTATAAAAACTGGTATTTGTTCCGAAAGACCTAGCAAGTCAACCAGTTTCTGGCAGACACTTACTTTTTAGTAAAAGTCAATACAGACAAGAGACAAAAAGTTAGTTAAACAAAATTCCTGAATTTTTCTCTATATATTAAATTACAAATCATTCTTCGTATTTCTTTTTATTATTTATAAAAATAATTGAATTTTGAATTCTTTTGCTAAATTTTATCAAAATACTATTGATATTGAAAATAATTTTATAATTCCAACAGTTTTAGAAAATATTTAAATTGTTTTAAGGAATTTAATTATAATTTTTAAGAAAAGTTTTTTTATTTCTAGTATTAGCGAATGAATAGTGTAAAGTAGTGTAAATTCTAAAAAAACAGCATATTTTAGTAAAAGAGTGCAAAGTCTGAATTATTCAATAAATTATTTATTTCTGTATTCAAATAATTGAATTCTCGTAGAATTTTCTAAGAAAAATTGATTTAAAAATAAATTTCAATTACATTTGTATAAAGAACCGTAATTTTTAAATCTTTCACGAATTCGAGCCCTGCAGTATACTGAAAAAAAATATTCTTAATTTAAGAATATATACTACAAAATTGGTGCCAAGGATTTTCCCCACTTCAATTAAGTAGAAATATTCTTACAATAAGAATATATTCTTAAAGTAAGAATATTTCCCACTTAATGTAAGTGGGAAAAATCCTTAGCACCTTTTTTTAGTGGGTGAGCAGGAAGTCGTATTCAATATTTGGTTATTGGATTCAGGGTGGCATTTTAGAGGGGACTCTCGAACGGTTTTGCAAAATTTGCAACAGTTTTTGAGAAAATCAAATTTGAAATTAATAAAATTGGCAATGGATTTTGATTGTTTGAACGCCATTGTCTATTGTTGTCTAACTTCTCTTTTGGTCGAACAGTGAGTAGAAAAAACCAACAGTGGAAAAACAAATGAAAAGATATTTGAGGGGAAATAGAAAAGCACGTGTGTTTATAAAATACTAACCCAAAATTGACAATTCTTTGAATATTGAAAGATAATTTTTTTATTAGTGATAAAGAAAATATTAAATAAAATTTGAAGTGACTGATGAAAAGAGAATTAATTTAACTCAACAGTTTAAAGGTAAGTGAAATTTTTACTCTTTTAATGGCGGACGGGAAAAATTTGTTTTTCTTTTTAAAAACATTTGTTTATGTTAAAAACTTTGGAACTTTGGCAAAAACATGGGAAAAGTATGGCAACAAAAAATCGAATTTTTCTTATTTTTAAGAGAAAGAAAATTTTTTTTCCGAACCTTTGCAAAAACATGAAAAAAGTAAGAGAGCAAGAAAAGTACTTTTCTAATTTTTGAGAAAAAGAAAATTTTCTTTGTCTCAAAAATATGAAAAATACATTTTTTTTGCTCACATACTTTTCCCATCTTTTTAAAGATTCATAATAACAATTTTCCAACTCTCATAAAAAGGAAAAATACTATTTTTTGTTGCCATACTTTTCCAATGTTTTTGCCATGGTTCAGAATAAAAAAATTCTTTCTCTCAAAATTGGAAAAATACGATTTTTTTGGTCCCATACTTTTCCCATTTTTTTGCCAAAGTTCATAATAACAATTTTCTTTCTCTCAAAAATAATAAAAATACGATTTTTTTGTTCCCATACTTTTCTTATTTTTTTGTTAAAGTTCAAAAAGAAAAATTTATTGCTCTTAAAAATAAGAAAAATTCGATTTTATTGCTCCCATACTTTTGCCATGGTTTAAAATGAAAAATTTTTTACTCTCAAAAATAAGAAAAATCCGATTTTTCTGTTGCCATGCTTTTCCATGTTTTTATCAAAATTCCGAAGTATGGGAAACGCTTGTTAGCAATGGTTCTCTAGATTTTGCCCATGCTTTGTAAGCATGGCTGAAAGCTGATCAACTTTGGCCGAAATCTGTGCCCAGGGTTTTGCCATCTATTGCTATTTTTCTCCCATAGTACGTTTTCCACGCGGGAAATAATGAAAGTGTTCAATATCATCTGAAATTTTTCAGTGGTAACGCTTTAGACTTGGTAGTTTGGAAGTCTGCGTTCAACTCTCAGTCGGATAAATTTTTTTTTCCTTTAAACAATGCTTAATTAAATTGTTTGTAATAATAATAGTTTCTTTTAGTTATACATTATTTAATTAACTATTACTAATTTGTTTTATTAATCAACTAATAATTATTAATTTAAAATTAGTTTAAAAATTTTATAATAAATAAAATTGGTAATTTTTAATATTTATATTTTTATAAAAATATTTTATTAAATTCTTTATGAGAATTAAAATATTTTTAATTATGATTACATTTTTGTAAAAATTCAGTTATTTTAGAAAATTTGTATTAAAATTTTATTAAAATTTCAACTATTTTCATAATTGGGTAACTTTTTTTCCAGAATTTTACTATTTTTTGAAAATTTTAATAAAATTCTGTGGGGCTCTTTTTATTTATATGATAGATTTCATTTATTTTTATAATTTATTATATTCTTAGTTAAAATTTAATTTTTTAAAATCATTCAAAATTTTTTTAACAATATTTTAATTTAATCAAAAGATTTTTAATTCGTCACAGAAATTGTATTAGTTTGAAAAGGGTGATAATTAAATTGTAGGTAAATAAAATTCACTGGCTCAAACTTTAGTTCCTACATTTTCTCAATAGATTGAATTATTAAACAATCCAAAAAATATAATTATTTGCAGGTACTTTATAATTATAAAAAATCCAATATCTTAAGTTTTAATTATTACATTCTTCTCAATAGATTGTCTTATTTTGAACAAAAATTTCCTAACCTGAACATAAATTATTTTACGTGTGTAATTTTAAATACTACATTCTTCTCAATAAACTGGATTAATCTGGACAAAAATTCTTTCACCTGATCATAAATTATTGCAATTTACGACTGTTCTAGGTGCCTTTTCCCAAAAACTCAAAGAAAAATAAAATTAACTGCAATTAATTTAAAAAGAAATAAAAATATTGTAATTTTCCGTTTCTACATTTTTCGACTTAGATTAAATTATTTTAAACAAGAATAGCCAATGCAGAATAGAAATTATTTTTCATAACGCGGTGCAAAAAAGGGCACTTTTTTGCACCTTGTTATGAAAAATATCGTTCGTAACTTGTGCTAGCAGTTGTTACGACATATACTATTATGTTATTTGACCTCAGGAGTTCAAAAATAACATTTTTACAAAATGTCATTCCGTATGTGTGTGTGTGTGTGTAAACATCACATTTTCATAAATATCTCCAAATTATAAAAAGCTTTTGGGCTGAATTTTTTTTTAATTGTAGGTCTCATCTGCGGACATAAAATGAGAGTACTTTGAAACTGATTAATAAAGTTTAACTATTTATGTTTTTGATTTTTTAAAAAACGTTTTTTGCCCATAACTTAAAAAAAATGTTATGATACCTATAAATGTTTTTCTCTATTTTTTTAGAGTTTTTTTAGACGCATTTTTTGAGCCCAGAATGAACATTTTTCGTTCATATTCACCGGAGATATTAAACTTTTAAAAATCAAAAATTTTGGAAAATAAGACTTTTTTGAGAAGTTTGTTGAAAAATGTAGAAATAACATTAAAACAATAGTTACCAACTTGTAGAGCATTAAAAAACCCTTCGATTGACCTATTTTTGAAGCTATTTCGATTAGAAATAAAGAAGTTATTGATATTTTATGAAATAAACACAACAAGATTTACAAAAACGAATGAAATGAGTACCAAAAGTATAAAAAAAATTTATAACTTGGCAGCGGTTTTCTATTTAGATTGACTTATTGTGAACAAGAATGGGCTAGGCTGAACAAAAATTATTTTATTTTAAGAGTGTTCATGCTGCTATTTCCGAAAATAAAAATTAACTGCAATTAATTTAAAAAGGAATACAATTATCGAGTAATTTTCCGTTTCTACATTTTTCTACTTAGATTGAAATATTCTGAACAAGAATGGACTAGTCTGAACAGAAATTATTTTATTTTACGAGTGTTCAAGCTGCCTTTTTCAAAAATTCAAAAAAAATAAAAATAACCGTGGCACTACCGTGGCTTAAGCCTGGATCAACCGTGGCACTACCGGGGCTTGAGCTTTGATTAGCCTACTGTGGCGTAAGCACGTATTAACCGTGGATTGAGCGTAGGTCAATCGTAACAATACCGGGGCTTAAGTGTTGATTAGCCGTTCAATGCCGTAGCTTGATAGGGGATTAAAAAACGATGTAAATATATATTTTTTAAATTATCATTAACTGAATTTCCATCTCTGAAAAATGAGGAATTTTAAACAAGTAATTCTTCTTATTTACAATATACTATTTTATTTGTTTTTACACTAAAAAATAGTGACATAATTTCAATTTTAAAAAAATATGACATTAGTCTTAACCTCTAAAAAAATTACTTTAAGCTAATGAATATAAATATAAATATCTCTACCGGGGCTTGAGCTTTGATTAGCCTACTGTGGCTTAAGCGTGTATCAACCGTGGCTTGATTGTGGATTAGCCGTGGATCACTAGAGTGTCCACCGATTTTTACAATACAGTTTTCAGTAAAATGTCTTTAAAGTTTTTAATACCATGTAAGCATTAGCGCGCTACATTGATAAAACAGTCAAAACAGGTGCGCAGTGTCGAAGTGTAATAAAATCATTTATTTTTAAAAATTATTAGTAAATTTCCTTTAAAAGATAGTTTTCAGGTAGCAGATTTTATAAAGTATAATCCCAAATATAAATGATTTGTACGAATTTAGTACAAAAATCAGACCAAATTCATACAAATTTCCTGTCCAATTCGTTTGTAATTACTAGTAAAATTGTTGTGGTGTTTTAAAGGCAATGTTACACAATTTTTTACAACAAGAAGAGAGTTTTCGACATTGACATTCTGAATAAATTAAATTTAAAACAAAGAAATTTTACAAAATTGTTGGTTAAAAGCATAGGCAAAATCTAGAGAACCATTGCTAATGAGTGTTACCCATACTTCGGAATTTTTGAAAAAACATGCGGAAAAGCATGGCAACAGAAAAATCGGATTTTTTTTATTTTTGAGAGTAAAAATTTTTATTTTGAACCATGGCAAAAGTTTGGAATCAAAAATTTTTGCTCCCATACTTTTCCCATTTTTTTGCCATGGTTCAAAATAAAAAATTTTTTACTCTTAAAAATAAGAAAAATCCGATTTTTTGTTGCCATACTTTTCCCATGTTTTATTTAATATTTTCTTTATCACTAATAAAAAAATTATCTTTCAATATTCAAAGAATTGTCAATTTTGGGTTAGTATTTTATAAACACACGTGCTTTTCTATTTCCCCTCAAATATCTTTTCATTTGTTTTTCCACTGTTGGTTTTTTCTACTCACTGTTCGAACGAGAGAGAAGTTAGACAACAATAGACAATTGCGTTCAAACAATCAAAATCCATTGCTAATTATATTAATTTCAAATTTGATATTCTCAAAAACTATTGCAAATTTTGCAAAACCGTTCGAGAGTCCCCTCTAAAATGCCACCCTGAGTCCAATAACCAAATATTGAATACGACTTCCTGCTCACCATATTCTTAAATTAAGAATATTTTTTTCAGTGTAGTAAAAAGCAGTTATTGTCAAATGTTTAAGCTTTTATTCATTATTGTTAACAGGTGCATGTTCCATTTGAGTAAAATATTGTCAAATAATTATAAATAATAGTTAAATATCCAATAAATAATATAAAAAAATATATAAATAGAAGCTAGAAAAAAAATTGAAAATTAAAATTGTTTGTCGACTGTGTAGTAAAAATTAGAACTTTAGATTCCTTGACTCTGTACCTAGTGAACACAAAGTTTAGAAACTCGAGTGGAAAGATTACAAAGGTTTAGTATATAAGAGCGTCTTCATCAAGGCTCTGAACCTTGTACCGGCATCAAAACCCTTCAAATCCACTTGAATATCCTTGAGCTCTTGGGTATCTTCAATCTTGTATAATTGTGCTACTTTCGCGACTCCCTCTCAAATCTGATTGTTAATCTATATCCCTTCTTCTCTTTCATCCTTTTCTTCTTTTGTAATTTCGTAAATTTCTCTGCAATCTTTAATAAGTTAGTAAATTATTTGCAAAGAATTAAGCAAAAGTAGAGAAAAATGAGAATTTAGTTATTATTTTCAGATAATAATTTAGTAAAGAATTTAATAATTCATAATTAGTTGTCTGACTGAAAATTCTCTTGACTTCTGATGCAAAATCTGTAAATTATTCGGAAAAGTTTCATTGTTGTAGGTATTTGTATCCAATGTTGGCATAAAAAATTGAATGAAACAAATATTAAAACGAAATTAACAAAATAAAATATACTTTGTGATCTGGTAAGTTAAATGGACCTCACGCACATAATCATGTTTTGGAGAAAAATGTTCTTAAAGTAAACAAGTCGATATTTATGCTTCTGCACATTAAATTCCCAGCTGAAAAAATTCTATAGAATTTCACTAGAATCATTCTATAGAATCGTTCTATATGAACTCTAGTGAATATTCTATAGAATTTCACTAGAATGATTCTATAGAATTTCTACATAAATACTATTAAATTTTAGTGATTTTTAATTAGAAAAACTTTAAATTTGTAACATAATATTTTTCAACAAATTTTAGGCCAAAATAATTGTTTATATCTTTTAAATATATAAAATTCATTGAACTTCGTAACCATACATAACTATAATGTTAAAAAAATTATTTTACGAAATTTATATTCCTTCTAATTAAAAACCACTAAAATTTAGTAGAATTCACGTAGAAATTCTATAGAATCATTCTATTGAAATTCTATAGAATATTCTCTAGAATTTATATAGAATGATTCTATAGAATGATTCTAGTGAAATTCTATAGAACTTTTTCAGCTGGGTTAAAAAAACTAATCAAACTAGATGTTCAGGGTATATTACGATGAGAAGAGAGAAGATCTTTTACTATAAGAATCACCGAAAAATTAAAAATGATTTTTTTGACCTAAGGTCAGGTCAAGGTCTCTTCTGCTTCTGAACTAGTAACCTACAATTCAATTAGATAAAGTTTCTCTTGACGCGTGCATAATGTGTCAGTGTTTATGCTAAACTTTCTAGAAATGGATGAAAAAAGTGACAAAATTAAAGAGCAGAACAGAATAAGATCGAAGAGATACCGATCTTTGTGTAAATTAAGACAAGAAGAAGCGAAAAAAAGAAAAAATGACCTGTTGTCAAACACTTATCCGGAATTTGACAACATTACGGATGCATCGGATGAACCTGAATCAATAAATGTAAATTATTCTTCTAAAGGTAAATAAACAATTTATTTATTATAAGTGAAGTAAGTTAAGTAAGTGTAGTAAGTAATTGAAGTAATTTTTTTGAAAAATCGACTAAAAAATGAAAAATAAATAAACCGACAAATGGATTTAAATATTCTGTAAGAACTTTTTTAAATAAAATAATAATTGAATTGAAATGATGATAAAAATAATTTCGATGAAGCTACAGTAGCAATATTCTAATGTAATATAAAATAATGATTTTATCACTCGATTATCTTTATGCTTTATAATAATACTCTTATAAATTATTGAATTTTAAAAAGGTTTGAATTTAAAATTTTTAAAGTTCTTGATTTCCATGTAAAAATAATGATTGAATTAGAGCAGTGTAAAATTCGATTTTAATCGAGTTTTGTATGGTTTTTGGAAGCAAAAATGTCCAATGTCTAAAATTCGACATTTGAATCTCCTAGTTCGAATGTCGGATGTTGAAAACTAGGCTAACTCGAATGTCAGTTTTTTGCCATTCGAACTAGGCGATTGAAATGTCGAATTTTAGAAATTTGACATTTCAGAGCTCCCAAACCGAACAAAACTCGGTTCAAAACTCAGGAAAAAAATTAAATTTTTGTGACCATCCTGAAACTGTTTTTCAAATAAATTTTCAAAATAAGAAGGGTAGGTGCGTCAGTTGCTGTGGATGCTTCAGTTAAAACTGACGCGCAGCAATTGATACAGAGCGCAGAAATAGACGCTTAAATTTTTTTAAAATTATTCATAAGAATTATAATCCAAACATTTTAAATTTCAAACCTTTTAAAATTAAATCATTATAAGTTATTCTACTGCGACTTCTCGAAATTTTTTTTTATTATTTCAATTCAATTTTTTTAGAATGTTTAACAAAAATACTTCTATAAAACAATTAATTTAATAATTAGTAAGAAAGTTTTATGGGAATATATTTATTTACAGAAAAAAAGAAAGATAGTCATGAAATCCACTTGTTTGTAATTCATTATTAAGAAATTTCAATAATTCAAATATTTTTCAATTTAAAATATATCAAAAAATTTAATTAATTTCTAAAACTATTATTTAATTAACAATTCCTCAAATAAACTAATTTCTTAAGAATATTCAATTAAAATTATTTAAAAATTCCAAAGCTTCTGAAAAAAATTTGCAAATATTGTTTTGCATTCTTGTTGTATATTCCACAAATTAAAAAGACTCCTTCGAACACCCAATCGGTCATTGGCTCAACTTTTCCGACGTTTGCAGGAGAAACAAATGTTGGCTGCAAAAAAAGTTACTTTACCACCGGATTTCACAATTTTAAATACTGATAAGTTTAATAATATTATTAAATTTGAATGCAAGCAGAATATTTTTTCAAACTTTTCGCCCAATATGGTACTCTTAGATAACGGAGATATAGCAATTATTCGTAAAGTTTATAAAGATAATAATAATTCGTGGAGAGTAGAGCTTCAGTTTTGGAAAATTAAAAAATCTTTGTTTTTATATCCTTTCGACTCTGCGAAATTATGTATGTGGAAACTGCACAATTTTCCTGTATCCAAAACTAAAAAGTCGTCCACTAACGTGAATAGTAAAGAAATTGGTAAAATTCAAGATATCATTTTTAGAAGAAACGTCACAAAAGATTTACGTAATGCCATTTTTGCATTAATTCAAAATTTAATTTTTTATTGTGAATGTTCGTCTGTAAAAGTCATTTTTTTTAAAAAAAGGAGTTAAGTCTGTAATTTGATTAAAAATGGGTAAAAAGTTCGTAAATTGTAAAATCAAAATTTTTTTTAGTTCTGATCAAAATTTCAATTATTTTTAGAAATATTTAAATTCTTTTCCGAAATTCAATTATTTAAAGAATAATAAAAATTTCACAGGAATTTCATTAATTATTATTACACATTTTTTTGCAATCATTCAATTATTTTCAAAAGTAATAGAATTTTTACGGAGATTCAATTATTTTCGTAAATAATAAAATTAGTTTTTAGGCCTCGGATCGACTTTAACGAGCTAAAAAAGTCGCTTTAGCCGATAAGAAATAGAAAATGTCGTTCGTTTAATTCAGTGTCGTCACAACACATTTTAATTTGTATTTCCCTGATTCTTCACTGATTTCGAAATTCAATTATTTAAAAATTTGTTGATAAAATTATTGTCCAAAAATTCTATGTAGCTATAACTGTTTTCGTTTCCATAAAACATTTGTTGAAGAAAACAAGTATGTACAATGTAACCGAGTTTGATCTTCCTTTGGGATTTCGTGTTGTCAGTTGTATTTTGTGCACATTTTTCATATCACATGATTTACTTTGCTAAAAAAATTTGTATTAAATATGCGTCATTTTAAAATTGTTACTGACCGTCTACAAGTCATTATCCAAAATTCCTGTACAACTAGAATTATTTTCATTTACATACGTTTTTTTTGCAAGCTGAATTTCTAAAGTAAATATTTGTTTAAATAGGGGAGAGTGGGGCAAAACAGACCGATGGGTAAACCGGACCCCCCTCAATATTTCCGAAATGGCGAAATTGTCAAAAGTGCTATTTAGAAATTTGAAACAACCTTGTGTAGTATATCTTATTTTTTCAATTTGACATTTTTTACTTTTTTTTGTGCAACGCTGGGAGCAAAAGTTTTTTTAAAGTTTTTTTCTACACTTTTCCGAATTTTTTCATAAGAAAATTCTGAGTAAATCGTGTAATATTTCCAAATATTAGGTCTTGGGTTTTGAAGGTACACACCTCAGGAATATTTACCACCAAAAACTTTGATGAATTTGCAAAGCGTTTCTTTTTGACAAACATTTATTCTCAAAATGGGCCTGTGGGGCAAACTGGACCGTTTTCGGTGGGGCAAACCGGCCATAGGATATTTCCATTGAATTAAAGTTTCATTAAAATTATTTTTAAATAAAATGTTTCTTTCATTAAAATATTTACTTACAATGAAAAATAATTGTCTTCCAATGAGAATTGGACCCTTTAATATTGTTTCTCTGATAATTACAAACAATTTTTTTTTATTTAAAAAAATATTTATTTCATTAAAATTCAATCCCGAATTATTATTTTCATTACTACAACCATTGTTTACATGATTCTTTATGTTTTTTATTATTGTAGATTATGTAAATGTAACATTATAAATAAAAAACCAAACCATGGGGGGTCCAGTTTACCCCAGGGGGTGGGGCAAACCGGACCGTTTGCAAATTTTTTTAAAGTTAACACAGCAACTAAACATTAAACGATGAAGTTTAGGTGTCTGTGGGAAAAAGTTGCGCAATTAAATGATCTTTCAAACAAGCCATCGAAAAATGAAATCGGTTGATTCGTTTAGTCACAAGAGTCAAAAAACCGTTAGGGGGTCCGGTTTTCCCCACTCTCCCCTATAATATTGTAATTCTGTATTAAATACAGTTGATTAACTATTTGTCTTGAAGGTGGCTGTTATTGCTGCCAACTGTAGTGAGTAAATTAATCTAAGAACATATAAAACTGACTTATATTTAGTAAGTAATTAGTCATAAATGTAATTAATGATTAATAACACAGGCCGACAAATTTTAATCAACTGCATGTTGCCTAAAATATTACTGCCGATTCTTACAGGATTTTGTCCGTAGAATACGAATCTGACCTTGAAAATATTGGATTGGCTCTAGTTTTTAATCAATTTACGTTTCAATATACAAAATATGCATTTTTAGCATTTTTTGAATGAATGTACAACAATACACCGAATCAGTAAATCTGTCCGCATAGCACAAAATGAAAGTTTAAAAACTGCTCTTCAATATCCAAAAACAAAAAATGTAATTTATGTACACTTTAACCTGTAATGTCAAAAGAGACATTCGCTGTTCCACAAGCATATTGAAAACAACAGTACTTTTGACCATGTAAGGTAATTTAAATAACAATTAGTCTCTCTAGGGGTTTTTATGGTCGCTGCTTACTGATCTGTATTTAGATTTTAATATTCAAAATGGCGAATCCAATATGGCAGATTTTTTTTTAAATTTTAAATTTTTATCATAAAAGGCGTAAATTATCTTTACAAATTTGGTCCGCCACTTGTAATTTTTATATTTCATAGCAGATTTGTAACTAGCGATTATAAAAACGCCAGAGACACTAATTTTTACTTGAATTACCTTACATGGTCAAAAGTAATATTAATTTTAATACGTTTATGGAACAGCGTATGTTTTTTTGGTCATTATAGGTTAAAGTGTACATAAATTACATTTTTTGTTTTTGGATATTCAAGAGCAGTGTTTAAGCTTTCAATTGGTGTTATGCGGACAAATTTACTGTTTCTGTGTATTGTTGTACAATTATTCAAAAAATGCCAAAAATGCATATTTTATATAATGAAACGTAAATTTATTAAAAACTGGAGCCAATCCAATATTTTCAAGGTCAAATTCGTATTCTATGGACAAAATCCTATAAAAATCAGCTTCTATTGGTTAGGCCACAAAATTTTGTTGGCCTGTGTAATTAATTAGTTTTAAAAGTAATTAATTAATATTGATTGTTGATTTTAAATTAATCATAATGAATTTAATTGTCACAGTTGGCAACAGTTGCCTACGTAAGAGATTCGCCGTTCACGTAGATGCCTAAGAGTCCTGCGCAGTTGAAACTCTTCGAATTTATTGAATTAAAACAATTTAAATAAAACTTTATATACACAATTATATTTTCTTTGTGATATGTGTTAAATGATATTTTATATTAAATCTAAATAAAGTGATTTTCCGTCATTTGGTGAAAGAATAAAAGTAAGTAAAATTAGTTTTCTTTTTGTAGTTATCCGTAGAAAATTATAAATTATAAAAAAAATAAAGAATTTTATTCTTTATGAATTTATAAATGATGAAGAAATGAATGGGAGAAAAAATATAAAGACATTGATATCTCTCCTGAAGATTGAGTCTTTTATGAGGAAGAAAAAAAAATATATTGTGACAGTTTTATGTCGCCTCCATATGAACCAGAAAAACAAAAACAATTATATGATATGGTTAAAAATATGAGTCCACCTCCTGACAATTAGCCAGTTTATCCCATCGCAATAAGAGGACGTGCTGGTAAGAAGAAATTAATTTTTGTTTTAAATTCAATTATTCAATGTCATAATTTCTTATTCTAAATGAAAAAAATTAAATTTTAAATTTGTCTTTGGTAGAAGGGTAAACAATACAATTTATTGTTAATAATTTTAACTATTAAAAATGCATTTGAATAAAAATTACAATTTTTTTCAATAAGAAACGATTTAAGAAAAATAACCTAAAATTTAAATAAATATTTATTATTCACAAAAATTGTAATTTTTATTCAAATGTCACCCTTGCTCTAAAACGTTTAAAATTTAATTTATCTTCTTTTAAAAAGAAAATTATGACATTGTACTAAGTTTGTTTTGACTATTTGTTAATTCTTTCTTAAATAAGCACTTACAAAAATTCTCTAATTTTTTAATTTAATTTTTTGGTAATTAAAAATTTTTTTTTTATTTTTAAAAATTAAATAAAATTATATAATATTTTATAGCAACCTATGTCGAGGCCCAAAAAAGATTAAAAATTTTAGAAAAGAAAAATACGTTCACTCCACTGGAGTGAACAGTCGATTCGATTATGTCACTTTCTGACACGGTTTTTGAAGAGGAATTTCCACCTTCTACTAAAAAACTTCTAAATAATAAAGAGAAAGTTGTAGCTACAATCCAGCCGCATACGACTGTGCTTCCAAGAAAACGTAAGATATCATAAATTAAATTAATCAATTAGTTTTAATATGCAATATATATAATATTAATTATAATTGACTTTTTTCATACACTTTTTAGCGCAAGCGATAGCCTCTACCCCTTCAGGTAGTGGAATAAGTAATAGAAAGTCGACTTCAAGATACAGTGGTCTAGTGAATAAATCATTTGTGGAGGGACTTTTGCCTCTTAGAAATTTCAACTTAGGGAACATATCCACTTATGGTTGCAGGTGAAAAAGAACCACCGATTTTGCCGAAGGCTTCTGTTTTAAATGTAGCTAAACATGATTATGTAAAATCATTGCAACTAGATAGTAATCCAATCGTCGCTATTTTGAAATTGAAGAGACTAGGGTATTCGACGGCAAATGTGTCTATTACATCTATAGGATATGACCCCTTCTTCGTTATGAATTGGGCAAACTTTCAAAGTTTAGTATTAATAATAGTATAATAATAATAGTAGAATAAGCTTAGCATTCTATCAATGAAGATTTATGCCTAGATGTTGATGCTACAGGGAAATTATTCTGTACTATAAAAAAGGAAGATGGAACTTACGGTCCTCATATATTCCTATATTTAATGGTGATGAATTGTTCTGCTGGTCAATTTCCAATAAATCAAATGATGTCTGAGGCTCATGATACTGAGACAATTCAAAATTGGCTAACTCAATGGAGTGGATTTAGAGTCCCATTCCCAAAAGAGGCAGTAAAGGATGCTGCAAGAGCTTTACAAACTGCAACGAGTTGCGTTCCTGTTACGTAAGGACAGACGTAGCACATTTTTTGTATATTTACGCCAAATTATTAAAAGATGAACGCAGACTTGTAAAACAATTTTTTATGGGAGTCATGGGGAAATTAATTTTATGCTTCAACTTAGATTCAGAAAAATAAATAATTTTAGCTGAATTGGTTGTATCAACAAGCGAAACTAAAGGAGATATAAACAATCCTAATATGTGTGATGCTAAAGACAAATTGTTGAGTGATTTAGGTACAGGACAGTGTCCTCTTGAGAAAATGATTCGCGATGTAGAACAAAAACTCGAAGAAGAAAGTAATAACAATGATAAAGATGATTACCAAGAGTTAGAAAAGACAGAAATAATTGGCGATAATAAGTGGTCACAGTGGACTCAATACATTGTAAACGAAATAGAGCCATTTTTAAATGAAGGAAAAGAAATTACTGCTTTATATTGTCAAAAATTTTCGAAACAATGTGGACATGCGTCTACAAAGACAAGTTCAATTATGGTAGAGTTCCAGCATTCTAGCATTATTTGGAAGAAGCTGTTTCAAAATAAAGAAAAACATTTACAGAATCAAATTTCACAGAAAAGAGGGACGAAGATTGCATTGCAAGTAAAAATAGGGATCATCCTACAGGAGCACATAGGTGTGAAATATGCTCAACACCTGTGCATATTTTTGAACAATGTTCTCAAAAAATACCGAATTCAGAAGAGGGGTTTGGTGAAAAAGAATTTGCCAAGAATGTTACAAATTCAAATCTGCGGAAGTGATCTTACAATTAGCATCACGTTGCGAAGAAAACTGAAGAGGTCTCACGAAAATAGTAAAAAAGAGCAACGATCAAGCAAGTACTTAAATAATGAAAATCATTTGCTTACTGCTCTTAACTTTACGAAGAATATAAATTTTCCCGTAATACAAAATGTGTTGATTAAAAGTGGCACAGTCTTGAAAAATCAAAAAAACCATTTCTGCTTCAAATACATGCGTATTTGATTCAATAATTCAAATTATTTCACTTGCAACTATTGAAAAAAAAGAATTGAGTCCACTTTTATCAGAAAGTGAAAATCCCTTTATGAAATTAATTTTAGACTTTTCAACAAATTGGCTAAGTGGACTACCCAATTTTTATCAGAGTAGAACAAAAATAATCTTTGAATGTCTCAAAGGAGAAGAAAGCAGGTTTAAAAGTTTTAATAACTGCACAAAATAAAAATGAATTGCGCAATTTATATTTCAAATGCTGTTCAGCATTTGTTTAATGAATTGCCTACTTGCAAGGAAACATCAGCTTGCATCAACAGATGCTTTAAAGTAAACAAATTAAGGACAGTTATATCCATATCGCTTTTGCAAATGCTTTCTCTTGATTTTAATAAAGAAATAAATAATAAAATGCATTTGCCTCCCTATGAATGCAGTGAGTGCTCATTAAAAATCAGAACAACTCTAACATCGACAGGTATTATTACTTTTACTGTGTAACGAACAAGTTTAAATCACAAAATAGATTTTTATGTTGTTCATTTGTCACTTAGAAAAACTTTTATTTAAATTAATAAATACGTATTCGTACAATTTTCTTTATTTACGTATTGAACAAAATGTGAAAAGACAGTAATGTACACTGAAAAAATTGAACAGAATGTGTTTTTTGTCAGGTTATTTTTGTTTAAGAACAGAAGGAATACTCACAAAGAAATTGTTATTTAAAAAAACAATTTTTCCTTTACATTTTGGAAAATGTATAGTTAACTTAATTAATCCATTAAAAATAATATTATTTTACGTTTTCAGAGAAAACCTACAATTTGGAAAGACATTTCTTATGAATACCTTATTGTCAAAATAGATATTAAACAGTAAATAGAAAAAAAATTTCCTGCAAACATTTAGACTTATAAAAAAATTTTAAACTAAAAAATTTGGTAAAAATATTTTATAAATATTTTACGTACATTGATTGAGATAAATAAAAATATACAAATGAATTAATTACAAGAAATAGAAATATAAATTTTCCAATTTTAATAATCAAAAAATTACTTAAGAATATCCTCTTTCTAAAAATAAATTAAATTGCGTAGTATCTACTATTTAAATAAAACAAATAAAACTCAAAATTTAAGTTTTAAAATAGTGAAGTATTGCAAATTTCAATAATGGACCATAAAACTTGAAAAGACATTGAGATTTCCAAAATAATTTTCTGTAAGAGACTGTATTAGGTCAACATTTTCTGAAGATGCCTAAATTAAAAGGTAACATTTTTTCAATTCAGAAATATGTTAAAATTTAATTCAAGCCAAACAGAACGATGTCTGTATATACTGAGTACAATGGTTCACCTTTACAGTATCAATTTTCCAAACCAAACGTTGTTGTAAAAATAAAAGGCAACTAGATTTACGAAAAGTAAAAAAGATTGTCATTTCTAATGCTAAAAAGAAAGATGTTTTATCACTTATGAATTTTATTAAACCTGAAAGTTGCCAAACAAATTTTCTTGGACCTTTTTTAAATAAAATTATTCTTTGATGATGTCTTTTTAATGAACAAATTAGCGATGCAATTAATATAAAAATCATATTAATATTTCGATTGTGAATCTTTTATTCATTTCTTTGTCAAAAATTTAAGTTGACTTAGGTAGTTTTTTCAGCGAACGGCTCATATTATATTCATAAAACTTGGTGTCACCTGGCCACAATTTTGAAAATCTGAATTATGATTGTCTTCGTAGACATAATTTGGTAGATTAACAAAGCTCCAGTCATTATTAAGTGTTCGATTGTAAATGAAGTTTTCCGAATCTTTTGTAACATTGAAAGAATAATTTGTGCACTGTGAATTCATGAAAATTGGTGTCATTTGGCCAAAATTTTGAAATTCTGTAGTGGTAATGGTAGTCATCATATTTGAAATTGGTTGATGTGATGAATTTAAAGGTCGCATCTGATTTAATTGTACAACATCTGACGTATTATTATATGGGCACAAATTTGTGTAAAATAGATTTTCTAATTATGTTGTATAATTGCACGTCAAATTTTTATGCATTGGTTTCAAAGCATTAGAAGTACAAGGTTGAGAAAAAGTATGTTCTTCTGCATATAATTGATTGTTGTGTAGGATGAATTGCATTTGTCATGTGTATTTTCTTATTTTTAGGAAAGTTGTAAACATTATTAGTATTGTCAAAGTCAAACGAAGTGCCGAGTGAAAGTGAAACTGTAGATGGAATAGAATATTCCGTGGAATCAAAATTATACAAATTATCCATATTTATTTGAGTTCAGCAAACAATATTTAATATTTTCTACTACTATTTCGAAATCCCAATCAGGTATAAAATAATCAATTAAAAAATTATTATATTAGGTCATAATACAATTTCATAATAAACCACTGCAGAACATAATATGCACAAGGCGCCATTTTTAAATGCAGCGGTGCGTATGCCATTATCAGTAAGGGTGCGAAAGTTACGTGCAAAATTTACACTATGAATTACGTATTAAGGCGAGTCGCTCTGTAATATATAATAATAACTGATAAAAACTTACTTGTAAAAAATAGTTGCTCTCATGAACATGTATGACGAACCATTCTTGAAACGGAATTTTGGGAAGTGGTCCTCCCAGAAGAATCCAAATGACTTCCGAAATGATCATGAGGAAGAATGAGCCTGACAGTTCTCTACTTAAAGGCGCCATTCTTCGCTCTGCATAGTTAAATGCACTGCGCCGTGGTGCATTCGTAATAATAAACATTGTGTCAAGATTATTATGCATATAGCAATATAAGTTGGTCCCAAATAAGAAACATTTGATGGTGAGTAATCAAGCTTACCTTCGCGGATACTTTCATTGATTATCCTGATTCTTCTTGAGTGTGGCGTATTATACGAAGATTCTCGTTGTTCACTATAAAATGGTTTTTAATCTTTTACGTAACATATAATAATTTTTCCGTTTACATCATTTAATTCGACGACGGTGGAACTTACGACTTTAATTATAACGTAATTTCCTGTGAAACGAAGAGCTAGTGTCGCCGCGAAATTATCACTAGCAGCTGATAGTAGTCGTTCACGTTTGGCTACTTTTTTCCAATTGTAGACAGGCAGTTTTTCCGTTTTGATTGTAATAAAAACTTTGTCGCGAGAAAACACGAGCCAAATTCACACGAACGAGTTCTTCGGTTTCTTTTAATTTTCCAAATTTAAGATTTTGTCGCGGTCTATCCTTTTCTAATTTAATTTTAAGTGGATTTGGTGCTTCTAACGTACACGCTGAAGTTCGTATTGACTCGCGTCTGTCTGGAGACAAAAAGGGACGTTAAAATCTGGTACGGTCAGAACTGGTGCCGACGGCAAAAGTCCCTTTATCGGCTTAAAAGGTTTTGTTTGCTCATGTCCCCATTCCCAGCGCCATTTCTTTTGTAAAAGACACGTCAAAGATCGAGCGAGAGTAGAACGGTTCGGAATGAATCTACGGTACCATAAAATAACTCCCACAAAACGTCTTAATTCGGTTAAATTTTTAGGAGTTTGAGTTTCTACCGTCTACTTGGCTTTTCCCTGGTCAGTATGAATACCGGTCTCATCGACTTCGTTCCTCAAATAATGAATTTTTCGCTTAAAAAGTGATTTGTCTATATTAGCACAAGTTTGCGTCACGCAGTAGCATCAAAACACGCCTAACATTCTCGAAATTTTCTTCGACGGTTTTCGCGAGAATGATAACGTCGTCCAAATACAACATCACGCTTACGCCAATTACAGGTGCAAACATATTTCTAATCATTCTTTGAAACGCATCTGACGAGGAGTGTAGACCAAATAGCATCACTTTGAATTGATATAATCCCCATCATGGTACAATAAAAGCCGTAATAGGTCGATGCTCCTCGGCTAAGGGAATATGCCAGTATCCATTACATAAGTCAATAGTAGAAAAGTATTTCGAGTCTCGAAGTCTATCAAGCGTCGTTCGGAATTGTTTTTAATTTTATTACGTGTTTTCCAGTGGTAGTAGGGCGGTTCATTTTGTCGAACGTTTTTCAATCTTTTGATATAATTTATAAAGCCTCGTTAGTTTGCTTCTCTTTGATCTTTTCGTTAGAGAAAGATTATCATAATCAAACCGATTCGGCAATTTTAAATCGATCGTTCCTAAAATACTCGATCGTCGTCCTTCCGCAAATCTAACCATTAATCCAGAAGGTTTCATTTCTGCTATGTCTTATTTATAAATTTCGTTTAAAAGTTTTTCACTGATAAAAGAGCGACCAGCTCCAGTGTCTAAAAGAGCAAAAAAGGCTTGATCGGACAATTTAATCGGTTCGTAAATGCGTGTGTCATTTGGAACGTTTTTCATTATGAATCCGCTTTTTGGTGTCCGACTTTCAAAATCTGATTCTCGGATCGAGACGTCGTTTGTTTTTGATCGTCCCGACAAAAGTTTTTCGATTCTTTGCATTTACAATTGCGGAAAAATATTTCGTCTTTTCCACACCATGAACAAAATTTTCTCGGTGGGGCTTTACATTGATCGTGGCGGTGTCTACCTCGTCTACATCGCTAACAATACTCAAACCGATTATAATTTTCGACAGTATACAAACGCTCTTTGGGTTGATTTTTGAAATTGTTTTCTGGCATCAATAACATTTGGGGAGGCGGTTTATGAGACTTCTCTTCGACTACGATCAACTCAAACTCATTTGTTAAACAAATTAGATCGGATACGTTTCTATTTTCATGACGTCTGATATATCTACGATACTCTGGTCTCAAGTTTCTGCAGAGCTGCTCAATTTCATTTTCTCTACTCATATGACCATAACGTCGGATAAACGTTTGTAGGGCCGTAATGAAATCGTGCGCACTTTTCCTTTAACCTTGAGCACGATTTCTAATTTCTTCCTCGAATCGTTTATCTATATTAACCGGTAAGAAAAGTTGTTTTATATGGAACACGAAATCGTCCCAGACTTGTCATTTTTTGTGATTATTTCTGTTCCATAAGATAGAGTTTCCTTTTAAAAGCATAGACAGACACGGAATTATATTGTCTAATGGGATTTCGTAAGTGGTGCTGAGTTCTTCAACGTGTTCTATGAATGAAATAATATCGTAGATGTAATCTGTTTTGGTAGTAGTGCCCGAAGGGAAAAAGGAGAGTTTGAGAAATCTAGGAAAACCTAAAAACTGCCGATGGCCTGCGAGTGCACAATATTTTCAGTAAAACATTTGCACAAATATTTATTTCAGAGATTTACTCATAAAAAAGAGTTCGGCACTTATCGACTATCGTTCAAATAATTTTATAGCGTTTTTATAATGATTGCTTACAACTTCAGATTTCAAGGATTTATAAAATGTTAATTATTGAGTTTGGAAATTTTACTGCATGTTTAAACATTCTAGTCCCACTTTATCATTTATATGTCCTTTTAGGAAAAAACCTCAGCTTTCGTTTAAAAAAAATCGTGTCTTTCTCCCCCAAAAATTGAAATTTCTTTTTAATTTTGATTTTTTTTGGTCAAAATTTTTTTTTTCAAAATGCTTATTTCCAATCGAAAGAGCATGAAAAAACCTTTTCAAAATGTACTTTGTCAAATTCGTATGTTTAATTGTTTAAGAGTAAAAAATTATTGAAATAAACATTGCACCAAAAGACCCCTTGATCACTTGACATCGAATTGGCCGATTCGAATCGAAAGTAAATTCGAATCGAGCTAGCTAATTCGAAACTTCGAATTCGAATTTCGAATTGGCCGATTCGAATCGAAAGTAAATTCGAATCGAACAAGCTAATTCGAAACTCCGAATTCGAATTTCGAATTGGCCGATTCGAAAATCGGAGTTTCGAATTGTACAACTTAACTCGGTTATTTAATTCGCACAATCATTTTGACAGAAATCCTAACCTAAAATTAGTAGGCTGGTATTCATAATACATCTATCTAGTACTTAGAAACTTTTTCTTAAAAATGTCAATATATTTTTTATTAATTCTATAAATTAAATATATAATTAACATACCAAAAAAAGTAACACACCAAAAGAAATTATATTATTTGTAAAAAGAATTGTAACATACCAATAATGTGTTGAAAATGAACAGGGTTCGAACCAGTGAAAGTTTTTAAAAATACGGACTTAACGGGCCAATTACTGACAAAAATAAAACCAGTCCGAGTCAAATAAGAGAACATTTTACTTCAAACTATAAATTCAATTTTTCATATCATAACCGATCACTCCGAGTATTATATAGCCTTATATCACTTGGAGTGATCAATATCTTCAAGTTTTCTAATAATTAAAAATAACCGAGTGATACAATCATTATCAATTCAATTATTATTTGCAAGAATTTTTAAATAAAATTCTTCTTTAAATCGATTATTCTTAATAATTTTCGAAAAAGTTCTTTGAGAATTTTCAAATTCTTTAGTTTACAATATTCAATTTTACGAAATTTCAAATATTCCTAAATTCTCCAATTAAATAAATATTAAAAAATAAAAACTTAAAATAATATTTGCAAAATTCAATTAAACTTTTTCAAAATTGAATTATTTTTAAAAATTCACGTTACATTGCTTTTAATATTTAATTGTAATCTAAAATTTTAACTGAAATTCATTTTTAAATCAATTTTTATAAAATAATTCTAATAAAATTTTAAGAATAATGACATTTTTCAAGAAATTCGATTAAAATTGTATTAAAAATAATTGAAATTCTGCAATGAGTTTTATGTTCGAAAATAATTGAATTCCTAAGAAGAATTTTATTATTTATGAGAATAATAGGATTTTTGTAAATTTATTATTTATACGAAAATATTTTATTTTCTGCAAAGAAATTTATTCAAATTTAAGACAATAATTAAATTCCTTAGAGAAATTTTGTAAAATATTTTGAAAATAATTGAATTACTGCGAATTCTTTTATTAAAATTATGCTAATATTTAAAATATCCTTCTGAGAATTTAAATCGATTAAAAATATTTGCATTTTTTCGAAGATTTTATTGAAGTTTAAAAAAATTAAATTTTTTCTACATTTTTTAAATGTACTTAACAGTAATTTATAAATAATGTGATTTATTTAAATTCATTAAGAATCCAATAGTTATGGTTAATATAAACAATTTCCTTCGCGATTTGCGGCGGTAGCAAATTCCGTTTTTTATTCAACAAGATTGTTGATTCATCCAAAAATGTATCGATGTTTCTTGCCATAGCTTGGATTTGCAAATATTCTTTGGCAATTTTAAAAACATGTGGGTAAATACTTTTGCCCTCCTTATTCCAACATTCAAATGGATTCTTTTCCGGGTCTATCGATGCATCCTTTGTATACAAAGTCAACTATTAAAATAAATTATTAATATTCGAAATTAATAAAAGTATGTTTTAAAAAGTAATATGGTTAACAAAAATTCTGTTAACTTAAAAATTATTTTAGAAAAATCCAGATTTCATCTCTTATATTATTTTATTTCTTACAGAAATAGACAGTAACAATAGCCATAAAAATCTGTAACTAAAAAACTTACCTGTTGTAAAAGGATACCAACGTTTGTTTTGGAATCAATTACTTCGTTAGCCGATTTTTTCTCTTTTAAAAATCCCCAAAGTTTTTTCTTTTTAAGAGGTTCATCTGTGTATTTAAAGAAAATTTATATAAAATATTATTATTACTTTATTTTTATTACATTAAATCAGGGACCGTCACGGAATCAAAACAAAATTAAAAAATACTTTTGTTTTGATTCGGATATGAGTATCAGAATAAATATTCCACTCTATTTAGTTCTGATTCCAATATCAAAAATAAAATTCCACTCTATTTCGTTTTGGTTTCAATATCAAAATCAAAATTCCACTCTATTTTTCTCTATTCTTTCTTGTTTTAATTTTGATAAAATAATACTGCGCATGTAGAAGTGTGATTGAACCTAAATTTTGTTGCAAATGTCAAATATATCAGAAGATAATATCATTTTTATTTACGAAATCTGAAATAGAATTCGAATCGATTTATGTTTCTATAAGAAAACCGAATTGCAGTATTACAGTATCAGAATCAAAATAGGAAGTAAATTTTGTTTCGTTACAGTATCAGAATCAAAATAGGATGTGAATTTTGTTTCGTTACAGTATCAGAATCAAAATAGGAAGTAAATTTTGTTTCGTTACAGAAACAAAATCAAAATACATTAATAATTTCGTCAAAATTACTACTCCTATTGTTGCAGACAATTCAAAAGAAGGTAACATTTTTTTGTGTTGACTTTATCAAAAAATAATTTTACTATTAAGAGGTTAATTTGGTATTTTAGTTCTCTAAAAGGGATTTTTCTTGCCAATCGTCTAGATAGCAACTTGGTAATACTCAGAACCTCTTGCAGGTGATTTAAGCTTAAAATATTGACGTCGAACTAAATGTTTAATCTGTAAATTTAGCTTTAATACCTTTTGTCCGCATTTACCCTCACTGACCTTATAATATTTAATGCTGGGACCGTCACGGAAATCAAATTTTGATTTCGTTACGATATTCCAAAACAAAACGAAATTATTAATGTATTTTGATTTTGATTCTGTAACGAAACAAAATTTACTTCCTATTTTGATTCTGATACTGTAACGAAACAAAATTCACATCCTATTTTGATTCTGATACTGTAACGAAACAAAATTTACTTCCTATTTTGATTCTGATACTGTAATACTGCAATTCGGTTTTCTTATAGAAACATAAATCGATTCGAATTCTATTTCAGATTTCGTAAATAAAAACGATATTATCTTCTGATATATTTGACATTTGCAACAAAATTTAGGTTCAATCACACTTCTACATGCGCAGTATTATTTTATCAAAATTAAAACAAGAAAGAATAGAGAAAAATAGAGTGGAATTTTGATTTTGATATTGAAACCAAAACGAAATAGAGTGGAATTTTATTTTTGATATTGGAATCAGAACTAAATAGAGTGGAATATTTATTCTGATACTCATATCCGAATCAAAACAAAAGTATTTTTTAATTTTGTTTTGATTCCGTGACGGTCCCTGATTTAATGTAATAAAAGTAAAGTAATAATAATATTTTATATAAATTTTCTTTAAATACACAGATGAACCTCTTAAAAAGAAAAAACTTTGGGGATTTTTAAAAGAGAAAAAATCGGCTAACGAAGTAATTGATTCCAAAACAAACGTTGGTATCCTTTTACAACAGTAAGTTTTTTAGTTACAGATTTTTATGGCTATTGTTACTGTCTATTTCTGTAAGAAATAAAATAATATAAGAGATGAAATCTGGATTTTTCTAAAATAATTTTTAAGTTAACAGAATTTTTGTTAACCATATTACTTTTTAAAACATACTTTTATTAATTTCGAATATTAATAATTTATTTTAATAGTTGACTTTGTATACAAAGGATGCATCGATAGACCGGAAAAGAATCCATTTGAATGTTGGAATAAGGAGGGCAAAAGTATTTACCCACATGTTTTTAAAATTGCCAAAGAATATTTGCAAATCCAAGCTATGGCAAGAAACATCGATACATTTTTGGATGAATCAACAATCTTGTTGAATAAAAAACGGAATTTGCTACCGCCGCAAATCGCGAAGGAAATTGTTTATATTAACCATAACTATTGGATTCTTAATGAATTTAAATAAATCACATTATTTATAAATTACTGTTAAGTACATTTAAAAAATGTAGAAAAAATTTAATTTTTTTAAACTTCAATAAAATCTTCGAAAAAATGCAAATATTTTTAATCGATTTAAATTCTCAGAAGGATATTTTAAATATTAGCATAATTTTAATAAAAGAATTCGCAGTAATTCAATTATTTTCAAAATATTTTACAAAATTTCTCTAAGGAATTTAATTATTGTCTTAAATTTGAATAAATTTCTTTGCAGAAAATAAAATATTTTCGTATAAATAATAAATTTACAAAAATCCTATTATTCTCATAAATAATAAAATTCTTCTTAGGAATTCAATTATTTTCGAACATAAAACTCATTGCAGAATTTCAATTATTTTTAATACAATTTTAATCGAATTTCTTGAAAATGTCATTATTCTTAAAATTTTATTAGAATTATTTTATAAAAATTGATTTAAAAATGAATTTCAGTTAAAATTTTAGATTACAATTAAATATTAAAAACAATGTAACGTGAATTTTTAAAAATAATTTCAATTTTGAAAAAGTTTAATTGAATTTTGCAAATATTATTTTTAAGTTTTTATTTTTTAATATTTATTTAATTGGAGAATTTAGGAATATTTGAAATTTCGTAAAATTGAATATTGTAAACTAAAGAATTTGAAAATTCTCAAAGAACTTTTTCGAAAATTATTAAGAATAATCGATTTAAAGAAGAATTTTATTTAAAAATTCTTGCAAATAATAATTGAATTGATAATGATTGTATCACTCGGTTATTTTTAATTATTAGAAAACTTGAAGATATTGATCACTCCAAGTGATATAAGGCTATATAATACTCGGAGTGATCGGTTATGATATGAAAAATTGAATTTATATTTTTAAATAAAATGTTTTCTTATTTGATTCGGACTGGTTTTATTTTTGTCAGTAATTGGCCCGTTAAGTCCGTATTTTAAAAACTTTCACTGGTTCGAACCCTGTTCATTTTCAACACATTATTGGTATGTTACAATTCTTTTTACAAATAATATAATTTCTTTTGGTGTGTTACTTTTTTTGGTATGTTAATTATATATTTAATTTATAGAATTAATAAAAAATATATTGACATTTTTAAGAAAAAGTTTCTAAGTAATAGATAGATGTATTATGAATACCAGCCTACTAATTTTAGGTTAGGATTTCTGTCAAAATGATTGTGCGAATTAAAATAACCGAGTTAAGTTGTACAAGTTCGAAACTCCTGATTTTCGAATCGGCTCAATTCTGAAATTCGAATTCGGAGTTTTCGAAATTAGCTTGTTTCGATTCGAATTTACTTTCGATTCGAATCGGCCAATTCGAAATTCGAATTCCGAAGTTTCGAATTAGCTAGCTCGATTCGAAATTTACTTTCGATTCCGAATTCGGCCAATTCGATTGTCAAGTGATCAAGGGGTCCTTTTGGCTGCTGCAATGTTTATTTCAATAATTTTTTTACTCTTAAACAATTAAACATACGAATTTGACAAAGTACATTTTGTGAAAAAGGTTTTTTCATGCTCTTTCGGATTGGAAATAAGCATTTTGAAAAAAAAAAATTTTAGACCAAAAAAAAATCAAAATTAAAAAGAAAATTACAATTTTTGGGGAGAGAAAGACACGATTTTTTTTAAAAAGTCGAAAGCTGAGGTTTTTTCCTAAAAGGACATATAAATGATTAAAGTGGGACTAGAATGTTTTAAACATGCAGTAAGAATTTCCAAACTCAATTAATTAACATTTTATAAATTCCTTGGGAAATCTGAAGTTGTAAGCAATCATTATAAAAAACGCTATAAAATTATTTGAACGATAGTTTTTCGGGGATATAAAGTGCCGAACTCTTTTTTATGAGTAAATCTCTGAAATAAATATTTGTGCAAATGTTTTACTGAAAAGTATTGTGGCACTTCCGCAGGCCATCGGCAAGTTTTTAGGTTTTCCTAGATTTCTCAAACTCTCCTTCTTTCCCTTCGGGGCACCTCTACTTATAACCAAAACAAGATTACATCTACGATAATTATTTCATTCATAGGAACACGTTGAAGAACTCAGCACCACTTACGACAATCCCATTAGACAATATAATTCCGTGTCTGTCTATGCTTTTAAAAAAGGAAACCTTCAATCTTATGGAACAGAAATAATCACAAAAAAATGACAAGTCTGGGACGATTTCGTGTTCCATATTAAAACAACTTTTCTTACCGGTTAATATAGATAAACGATTCCGAGGAAGAAATTAGAAATCGTGGCTCAAGGTTAAAGGAAAAAGTGCGCACGATTTCATTACGGCCCTACAAACGTTTATTCCGACGTTATGGTCATATGAGTAAGAGAAAATGAAATTGTAGCAGCTCTGCAGGAAAAACTTTGAGACCAGAGTATCGTTAGAGATATATCAGGGACGTCCAATGAAAATAGAAAACGTATCCGATCTAATTTGTTTAACAAATGGAGTTTGAGTTGATCGTAGTCGAAGGAGAAGACTCATAAACCGCATCCCCAAATGTTATTAGTGCCGCAGAAAACAATTTCATAAATCAACCCAAAGAGCGTTTGTATACTGTCGAAAATTATAATCGGTTTGAGTATTGTTAGCGATGTAGACGAGGAAGACACCGCCACGATCAATGTAAAGCCCCACCGAGAAAATTTTGTTCATGGTGTGGAAAAGACTAAATATTTTTCCGCACTTGTAAATGCAAAGAATCGAAAAAACTTTTGTCGGGACGATCAAAAACAAACGACAGTCTCGAGATCCGAGAATCAGATTTTGAAAGTCGGACACCATAAAGCGGATTCATAATGAAAAACGTTCCAAATGACACACGCATTTACGAACCGATTAAATTGGTCCGATCAAGCCTTTTTGCCTCTTTTAGACACTGGAGCTGGTCGCTCTTTTATCAGTGAAAAACTTTTATAACGAAAATATTTATAAATAAGACATAGCAGAAATGAAACCTTCTGGAATTAATGGTTAGATTTGCGGAAGGACGACGATCGAGTATTTTAGGAACTATCGATTTAAAATTGCCGAATCGGTTTTGATTATGATAATCTTTCTCTAACGAAAAGATCAAAGAGAAGCAAACTAACGAGGCATTATAAATTATATCAAAAGATTGAAAAACTTTCGACAAAATGAACCGCCCTACTACCACTGGAAAACACGTAATAAAATTAAAAACAATACCCGAACGACGCTTGATAGACTTCGAGACTCGAAATACTTTTCTACTATTGACTTATGTAATGGATACCTGGCAGATTCCCTTAGCCGAGGAGCATCGACCTATTTACGAGCTTTTATTGTACCAATGAGGGGGATTATATCAAAAATCAAAGTGATGCTATTTGGTCTACACTCCTCGTCAGATGCGTTTCAAAAGAATGATTAGAAAATAAGTTTGCACCTGTAATTGGCGTAAGCGGTGATGTAGATATTTGGACGACGTTATCATTCTCAGCGAAAACCGACGAAGAAAATTTCGAGAATGTTTAGCGAGTTTTGATGCTACTGGCGTGACGCAAACTCTTGAGCTATATATAGACAAATCACTTTTTAAAGCGAACAATTCATTATTAGAGGAACGAAGTCGATGAGAACCGGTATTCATACTGGACCAGGGAAAAGCCAAGAAGACGGTAGAAACTCACACTCCTAAAAAATTTAACCGAATTAAGACCGTTTTGTGGGAGTTATTTTATGGTACCGTAGATTCATTTTCCGAACCGTTCTACTCTCGCTCGATCTTTGACGTGTCTTTTCCAAAAGAAATGGCCCAGGGAATTGGGGACATGAGCAAACAAAACCTTTTAAGCCGATAAAAGTGACTTTTTGCCGTCCGGCACCAGTTCTGACCGTACCAGATTTTAACGTCCCTTTTTGTCTCCAGTACAGACGCGAAGTCAATACGAACATCAGCGTGTACGTTAAGAAGCAGCCAAATCCACTTAAAATTAAATTAGAAAATGATAGACCGCGACAAATTCTTAAATTTGGAAAATTAAAAAGAAACCGAAAGAAATCGTTCGTGTGAATTTGGCTCGAGTTTTCCCTCGCGACAAAGTTTTAATTAAAATCAAAACGGAAAAACCGGCCTGTCTACAATTTGGAAAAAAGTAGCCAAAACTTGATAACGACTACGATCAGCTGCTAGTGATAATTTCGCGGCGACACTATCTCTTCGTTTCACAGGAAATTACGTTATAATTAAAGTCGTAAGTCCCCAACCTCCGTCGAATTAAATGATGTAAACGTGAAAATTATTATATGTTACGTAAAAAGATTAAAAACCATTTTTATAGTGAACAAACGAGAAATCTTTCGTATAAAACGCCACACACAAGAAGAATCAGGATAATCAATGAAAGTATCCGCGAAGGTAAGCTTGATTACTCACCATCACAATGTTTCTTATTTGGGACCAACTTATATTGCTATATGCCTAATAATCCTTGACACAATGTTTTTATTTATTACGAATGCAACCACGTCGCAGTGCATTTATCTATATTGCAGAGCGAAGAATGTCGCCTTTAAGTAGAGAAACTGTCAGGCTCATTCTTCCTCATGATCATTTCGGAAGTCATTTGGATTCTTCTGGGAGGACCACTTCCCAAAATTCCGTTTCAAGAATGGTTCGTCATACATGTTTCATGCGAGCAACTATTTTTTGCAAGTAAGTTTATATCAGTTATTATTTATATATTACAGAGCGAGACTCGCCTTAATACGTAATTCATAGTGTAAATTTTGCATGTTTTTTTGGTTTTTGTCCGTAACTTTCGCACCCCCTTAACTGATAATAGTCATACTCAACCGCTGCATTTAAAAATAGGCGCCTTGTGCAAATTATGTTCTGCAGTGGTTTATTATGAAATTGTATTATGACCTAATATAATAAATTTATTTTTTTTTTAATTGATTATTTTATACCTGCTTGGGATTTCGAAATAGTAAGTTAGAAAATATTAAATATTGTTTGCTGAACTCAAATAAATATGGATAATTTGGAATAATTTTGATTCCACGGAAATATTCTATTCCATCTACAGTTTCACTTACACTCGGCACTTTCGTTTGACTTTGAACATACTAATAATGTTTACAACTTTCCTAAAAATAAGAAAATACACATGACCCAAATGCAATTCATCCTACACAACAATCAATTATATGCAGAAGAACATACTTTTTCCTTCAACCTTGTACTTCTAATGCTTTGAAACCAAGGCATAAAAATTTGACGTGCAATTATACAACATAAATTAGAAAATCTATTTAACACAAATTTGTGCCCCTAGAGAAAAAACGTCAGATGTTGTAAAATTTATATCAGATGCGAACCTATTAAATTCATCACATCAACCAATTTCAAATATGATGACTACCATTAACCACTACAATAATTATCAAAATTTTGGCCTAATGACACCAATTTTCATGAATTCACAGTGCACAAATTATTCTTTCAATGTTACAAAAGATTCGGAAAACTTCATTTACAATCGAACACTTAATAATGACTGGAGCTTTGTTAATCTACCAAATTATGTCTACGAAGACAATCATAATTTCAGATTTTCAAAATTGTGTCCAGGTGACACCAAGTTTTATGAATAAAATATGAGCCGTTCGCTGAAAACACTACCTAAGTCAACTTAAATTTTTGACAAAGAAATTAATAAAAGATTCCACCATCGAAATATTCATATGAATCTTCTATTAAAAATAGCATCGCTAATTTGTTCAATAAAAAGACTTCATCAAAGAATAATTTTATTTAAAAACGGTCCCAGAAATTTTGTTTGGCAACTTTCAGGTTTAATATAAATTATCATAAAGTGATTAAAACATCTTTCTCTTTTTAGCAATTAGAAATGACAATCTTTTTTACTTTTTCGTAAATCTAGTTGCCCTTTATTTTTACACAAAACGTTTTGGTATTGGAAAATTGATACTGTCAAGGTGAACTACCATTGTACTCAGTATATACAGACATCGTTCTGTTTGGCTTGAATTAAATGTTTAACATATTACTGAATTGAAAAAATGTTACCTTTTAATTTAGGCATCTTCAGAAAATGTTTGACCTAATACAGTCTCTTACAGAAAAATTAATTTGGAAATCTCAATGTCTTTTTCAAGTTTTATGGATCCATTAAATTGAAATTTGCAATACTTCACTTTTTTAAAACTTTAAATTTGAGTTTTATTTTGTTTTATTTAAATAGTATAAACTACGGCAAATTAATTTATTTTTAGAAAGAGGATATTCTTCAAGTAATTTTTTGATTATTACAATTGGAAAATTTATAGTTCTATTTCTTGTAATTAATTCATTATGTATATTTTTTATTTATCTCAATCAATGTACGTAAAATATTTATAAATAAATTTTACCAAATTTTTTAGTTTATAAAATTTTTTTTATAAGTCTAAATGTTTGCAGGAAATTTTTTTTCTATTTACTGTTTAATATCTATTTTTGACAATAAGGTATTTCATAAGAAATGTCTTTCCAAATTGTAGGTTTTTCTCTGAAAACGTAAAATAATATTATTTTTTAATGGATTAATTAAGTTAACTAATACATTTTCCATAAATGTAAAGGAAAAATTGTTTTTTTAAATAACAATTTCTTTGTGAGTATTCCCTTCTGTTCTTAAACAAAAATAAC